>JAWWLZ010000074.1:3022152-3032500 GCA_035041345.1 Poliocrania exsul
TTTGCCTCGAGGTCTGTGGAATCCCCTGTCCCACATCCCTGGGCTGGGAATCGCGGCTGGAAGAAGCCGCTGGCAGGGTTTGCACGTGTTTGTGTGCCAGGATCCCTCGGCTCCGTGTGGATCCTCAGCCTCGCTGCCCAAACCTGCCTGCCCAGGTCCTGCCGCTCCTCCTCTTCATCCTCCCTGCCGGGCTCGTCTGGCGGGACACAGCAGCCCGGTGCTAGCGCTGCCCACGCGGTGCCCGGCCGGGAACTGTCTGTGACACGGGCAGAGCTGATTACCCAAAAATTCCTTTGCTGGGAACCACTCAGGGAGCTGCCGGTGCCGAGGGTGGTGGCCCGGGGGCACCTGGCAATGGGCAGGGTGTGCCCAGGGCAGGGTTAGGGAGGTGAGTGGCCAGGGTGGTGAGTGCCCGGGGTGTGTACCAGAGGGTGCCTAGGACTGTGAGTGCTGGGCAAGGGGTGTCCAGGGCAGTGGGTACCAGGCAAAGGGGTGCCGGGCCGGTGGGTGCCGAGGCAGGGTTGGGATGCTAAGGCAGTGGGTGCCCAGGGTGGGGTAGGGGGTGCCCGGGCAGGGGGTACCGGGCACAGGGGTGCCGGGCCGGTGGGTGCTCCTGGCCGCGCACCCCGGCCGGGGCTGAGCCAATTGATCGCTGCTCCCTGAGCCGATTATGGCTCTGATAATAGCGCGGGGGATTAACGGGCTGCGCCCGCTCTCGCTGCGGCCCTTCATCCTCCTCCTCATCAAAGAGGCCGCGGGGCTGGCGCGGGCCGAGCACCCCACGGCCCCGGTGGAGCCCTCCGCCGCCGTGCCCACCCCGGGGGGCACCACTCAGCCCTGCCAGGTGGGCGAGGGGTTCGCCATGCCCACCCCCGTGCTGCGGGAGGAGGGCCGGGGCGGGGGTGCCGGGGCTTAGCGGGGCTCCTCAGAGTGACAGTGCCGGGGGCGCTTCCGGCAGGATGGAGCGGGCGGCACGGTGCCCTGGGAGGGAGCAAAAGGGGCGAGGGAGGTGTGGGTACAGCTGGAGGGGCACTAGGACCAGTTGTGCCCACCCGCTGTGAGCGATGCTCGAAGCGCTGACCCACCGTGCCAAGGCCACCCTCCGCGGGGGCGGGTGACACAGCCACGGCCACCTCCTCTCCTGTGTCACCGACGTGTCGTGTCGTGGGGAATGTTGTTGTGACCAACCTGTGGCTGGGCCGTTCCCAGCCCCCCGTGGTGCCAGCGTGGGTGGACACCCCGGGGGGAAGGGGTGGTTCCCAGAGGATGTGACCCAGGGAGGGGGTGGCCCGGGGACACGGCTGTCCCTGAGCCACCGCCGGGCCCGCAGGTCGCGTGAGGCTGGAGGAAGGGGCCTCGCTGCGCCTGGACCTGCTGCGTGCCGAAGACCAGGGCTGGTACGAGTGCCGGGTGCTCTTCCTCGACCGCCACAGCACCGACGCCGACTTTCAGAACGGCACCTGGATCCACCTCACCGTCAACGGTACCGGCTCCTCCAGCCCGGGGCCAGCCAGAGGAGTGACATCTCCCGGGGCCAGCCCACACCCCCCGGGGCTGGGACTGGATGTTCCAGAGCCTGGCCTTGCCTTGCAGCACCTCCTACCTTCCTGGAGACCCCTCCTGCGTTCGTGGAGGTGCGGGACAAGGCTGCCCTGAGCCTCACCTGCAGGGCTGTGGGCAACCCCCCGCCCGTTGTCACCTGGAAGAGGAGTGACCTGCCCGTGCAGAGCGGGGACACGGTGCAGGTGAGGATGGAGAGGCACTGGTCACCCCCTGTGGTGTGTGCCCACCTTGGCTGGCATCTCCTGGGACAGCCAGGTGGGCAGGAGAGCTGAGCAATACTGCTGGCGAGCAGATGCCTGTCCCTGCTGTGATGGCACCTGCCTCCTGCCACCATCCTGCTCATGGCACCACATTCCTGAGTGTCCTGTTCCTTGTGGCAGTGCCACACACCTGATCAGGCTCCCCAGGGCAGTGGGTACAGCCCCAAGGCTGCCAGAGCTCCAGGAGTGTTTGGATGATCCTCTGGGGCACAAGGTGTGACTCCTGGGGATGGGCCTGTGCAGGCCTGAGGGTTGGACTCCATGACCCCTTCCAGCTCAGCAGATTCTGAGATCTTCTGGTGGCCTGAAGTTGTGTCAGGGCAGGTTTGGGTTGGATCTCAGGGAAAAGTTCTTCCCCCAGAGCTGAGCACTGAACAGGCTCCCCGAGGCAATGGGCACAGCACTCAAGGAGTGCCTGGATGGTCCTGTGTGGCACAGGGAGTGACTCCTGGGGGTGATCCTGTGCGTGGCCAAGGGTTGGATCAGTGATCCTTGTGGGTCCCTTCCAGTTGGGCACATGCCGTGATGATGTGGATGTTGTGCCAGCTGCTCCCAGTTGGGTGCCAGCCCTCAGTGCTGCTGTTGCAGGTGACAAACGGGACACTGAGCATCGTGGCTGTGGGACGCACCAGCGCGGGCACCTACACGTGCCATGCCACCAGCAAGGAGGGCACTGTCACCCACACCACCCGTGTGCTCGTGCAGGGTAAGGGCAGCTGGGCCATCCCCTGAGGACAAGGAGCCCTGGCACAGCTGGGTTTGGGGCAGGATGTGATGGGTGCCCTCCTCTCTGCACCCCAGGGCCACCTGTCATCGTGGTGCCACCCCAGAATGTCACCGTGAACATGTCCCAAGATGCCTTTCTGGCGTGCCAGGCTGAGGCATACCCAGGCAACCTCACCTACACCTGGTTCCAAGGCACCAGCAATGTCTTCCACCTCAGGTTGGGCAGGGACAGGGGTGGCACTGAGGTGGCAGGGCTGCTGTGACCCCCTCAAACATGGCATGCAGTACCATGGTTGGGTGTGTGACGGGGTCTGGGGGCTGGTGGGCTGTGTTACAGGGGAGCCTGATGGATGGTGGGGCACATGGCAGGGGGTCCCCCAGCCCAGGGCAGCAGGGCTGGTCCCAGCCATGTCCCTCAGCCCTGTGCCCTCCCCTTGCAGCCACCTCCAAGCCCGGGTGCGTGTCCTGGTGGATGGGACCCTCCTGCTGCAGCGAACGACCCCGGAGGACTCTGGCAGATACACCTGCACCCCCAGCAACGGGCTCTGGGAGCCCCCCTCTGCCTCAGCCTTCCTCACAGTGCTCTGTAAGCCCCCCTGCCAGCCCTGGGGGTTCCTGCCATGGTGGCACCAGGCATGGGGACCCTCCCTGCAGCTGCCACAGCCACCCCAGCCCTGTTTGTCCTTGCAGACCCAGCACAGGTGACCACGATGCTCCCAGAGACCCACCTGCCCAAGGGCATGAGGGGGGTGATCCCCTGTCCCTCCAGAGCCAACCCCCCTCTGCTTTCCGTCACCTGGACACGGGATGGGCACCCACTGGAGCTGGACAAGGTACAGCTGATTTGAGGAATAGAATCATAGAATCATAGAATCAGTTGGGTTGCAAGAGACCTCTGAGATCATCAAGCCCAACCCTTGATCCAACCCCACTTTGATCACCAGCCCAGGGCACTCAGTGCCACATCCAGTCTCATCTTAAAAACCTCCAGGGTTGGAGAATCCACCACCTCCCTGGGCAGAACATTTCAATGCCTGACCACTCTCTCTGTAAAGAATTTCTTTTTGATACTACTTTATATAAAGTGATTTTTATAATAACTATTAAGCAAATTCTCTGATAGATGTATCGATTAATAACATTATCAATCCATAAGGATAAATCCCTCCAATCATAGCCACCCCCAACCCCCTCATTCTGACCCCCCAAACCTCCCATCCTGACCCCACCACCCTCCCAGCTCCCTGGCTGGTCTGTGAGACCCGACGGCTCCATCGTCATCGCAACGGGCAACGACGACGCCTTGGGGGTCTACAGGTGCACCCCCTACAACAGCTACGGCACCGCCGGCGAGTCACGGCCCACCCGGGTCCTGCTCAAGGTGAGGCTGGGCTGGTGGGCCCTGAGCCCCTCAGTGTGCCCCCCTGCAGGGCTCTGTGCCCTGTGCCACTCCGTGCCAAGCTCTCCTGCCTCACAGGACCCCCCGGCCTTCACGGTGCGCCCCAAGGAGGAATATTTCCAGGAGGTGGGGAGGGAGCTGGTGATCCCCTGTGTGGCTCAGGGGGATCCCCCACCCACCATCACCTGGCTGAAGGTGAGACCTGCTGAGACCCCCAAGCCAGGGGTAGGTGTTGCTTTTGGCCTCTGGGGTGTCAGACCTGGGGCAGTGTCCCTGTGCCCACATCCCTCCTGGGGTAGTGTCCATGTCCCCAGATGTGTCCTGGGGCAGTGTCCCTGTGCCCACATCCCTCCTGGGGTAGTGTCCATGTCCCCAGATGTGTCCTGGGGCAGTGTCCCTGTGCCCACATCCCTCCTGGGGCAGTGTCCCTGTCCCCAGGTTTCTAAAGCAGCCCCGGGGTGGTGGATCATATCAAATCCCTTTGTCCCTTTGTCCCTGGTCCTGGGGGTTGCCATCCCAGCCCTGTGGTGGGCTGGCCTGGTGGTCACCCACCCTCAGCACGTCCATGCCATGCAGGTGGGCAGTGTGGGGAAGAGCAGTGCCCAGGTGGATGGGAACAGCAGCCTTGTCCTCCACCCCCTCATCAAGGAGCAGCACGGAGTCTGGGAGTGCAGGGCTAGCAACCGTGTGGCCACTGTCACCACTGCCACCTCCATCCATGTGCTGGGTGAGCCCCTGGTCCTTGCTGGGCTGGCATCACCCCTGGGGGCTGGGCTGCCCCAACACCAGCTCCCCCCATCCTGAAGGGGTTTCTGAGCCCCCCAGAGTGACAGTGCCACCCCCCAGGTACCAGCCCCCACGCTGTCACCAACGTGTCCGTGCTGCCCCTGCTGCTGGCAGCCAACATCTCCTGGCAGCCAGGCTTTGATGGAGGGTACTTCCAGCGGTTCAGCGTCTGGTACACTCCCCTGTGAGTGCCCACCCCCGCTGTGGCCCACCCTGCACCCCCCAGCTGCGGGCTCACGGGTGTCACCTGCCCACAGGGTGAAGCACCCGCCGCGGGCACACCACGACTGGGTGTCGCTGTCGGTGCCCGCGGGGGCTCAGCACCTCCTGGTGGAGAACCTGCAGCCAGACACCAGTTACCAGTTCAGCGTCCTGGCGCAGAACAAGCTGGGCAGTGGCCCCTTCAGCCAGATCGTCACCTCCGTGCCCAGGGGTAAGGGGGGGGCTGTCCAGACCTCCACTGTGCCCCCAGAGCCCTTAAGGACCTGAGTTCCTGTTTCTAGGGGGTCCCCAAAACCTCTCCTGTTTCTAGGAGCTCCCCAAACCTCTTCTGTGCCCCCAGAGCCCTCAGGCACGTGGGCAGCTCCTCTTCCCACCCCCTTCCCTTCTCCTCCATCCTCCTCAGGCTTCCCAGTGCCCACAGTGCCTCCGGAGCCGCCGGCCACGACCGTGCGCGTCTTCCTGTCCCCTCCGCGGGCTCTGACGGCCAACGAGACGGCGCGGGGGGTCCTGCTGCGCTGGGCACCGCCAGTGCCCGCCCCGCCGGTGGCACTGAGCGGGTACGCGCTGGAGCTGCGGCAGGACAAGGGCGGCTGGGAGGTGCTGGAGCGCTCCATCCCGGGCACTGACACGCAGGTGCTGGTGCCAGGGCTCATCAAGGTGAGGGCACAAAGCTGGGCACTGCTGCGGGGGTTTGGCGGCACCACATGGCTGATGTTGCTGTGTGTGCCCTGCTCAGGACGCCTTCTATGAGTTCCGCCTGGTGGCCTTTGCTGGCAGCTACATCAGCGACCCCAGCAACACGGTGAACGTGTCCACGGCAGGTGAGGCCATGCCCTCACCCTTCCTGCCCCGGGGCAGAAGCCAGAGGGGTGAAGTGCCCAAACGAAGTGCCCAAGCTCCCAAAACAGAGCCCCCTCGATGCTGTACCCACCCTCATGTCCCAGCTGCCAGAGCCCTCCCTGTCCTGCCATGCTCCCTCCCTTGTGTTGCCATGCCATGCCATGCCATGCTCCCTCCCTGTGTTGCCATGCCATGCCATGCCATGCTCCCTCCCTGCCCCACCACACCATGCCATGCCCCTTCCTTGCCCCACACCTGCCGTGCCACACTCCCCCCAGCACCTTCCCCGTCCCTTCTCCCCCATCCCTCTCGCTCCCTGTCCCCTCCTGGTGATGCCCCCAAGGTTAAACCTGTGGACACACCTGTGGGACCCACATGTGGGTCGGCCTTGAGCTCAGCCTGCCAGCCCAGAGCCTCCCTGCCCCTGGTGCCCACAGCATGGGGCACAGGTGTGCCACGAGGAGGGTTGTGCCCACGTGCCCCACGGTAACGGTGCCACCTGTGTGCCCAGGTATGGAGGTGTACCCGTCCCGCACGCAGCTGCCAGAGCTGCTGCCACAGCCCGTACTGGCAGGGGTCATCGGGGGCATCTGCTTTCTCAGCGTGGCCGTCATCTTCAGCACCATGGCCGCCTGCATCATGAACCGCCGCCGCGCCGCCCGCGGCCGCAAGCGCCGCCAAGGTGGGCACAGGGACAGGGAGGGCACAAGGACAGGGATAGGGGATGGGGACAAGGAGGGGAGATGGCACAGGGACAGGGGATGGGGACAGGGGACAGAGACAGGGCACAGGGACAGGCCCAGCACAGGGTGGGCACTCACTGGGGTCTGAGTGAGTGCCCAGCTGTCTCCTCATCATCACTTTTTGAGTTGCTCTCCATGTGATCCCCGTGTTGTTCTCATGGCCTTCCAGATCCACCACTCGTCTTCTCCCCCAGCAAGAAGCTTCCACCTCCACAGTAAGTCATGCCATGCCATGTCATATTCCCTCCCTGTCCTGCCAAGCCATGCCATGTCATGCCAAGCTCCCTTCTTGTCCCACCACACCATGCCATGCTCTCTCCTTGTCCTGCCACCTCGTCCTGCTCCCTCCTTGTCCCACTCTCATCACACCACATTCCCTCCCTGTCCCACCCTGCCATGCCATACCATGCTCCCTCCTTGCCCTGCTCCCACCATGCCATGAGGGATTGTTCCTCCCCATCCCACGCTCTCCCTGTTCCACTCTTAGTTATGCCATGCTGCCATCTCCATCCCACTCCTTCCCTGTCCCAGTCCTCATACCATGCTCCCTTCCCTGTCCCACTCCCTCCATGCCATTCTCTCCCCCCATCCCATTCCTTCCTGTGCCACTCTTGCCATGCCACGTTCCCCATCCCACTGCATTCCCCACCATTCATCTGGCACTGGCTGGGGGCAGAAGGACAGCTTGGGGACAGCCACCCCCCTGCTGCCACTGACCAAGGGCATTAGGAGGGGGGTGCCACGGTCAGGCCTCCCCCTTTCATGTTCCCTCCGGGCAGTTTGGGCCAGAGAAAGGCTCGGGAAGTGCCAGAGCAGAGGTGTGAGTGGCATGGCCCGGGGACACAGCCGGGGGTGCTGCAGCCACTGCCGTGTCCCTTGCAGCCATCCTGGTGGCGCTGGTAGCCCCGACAGCACGGTGAAGCTGAAGCTGCAGCCATCGCCGTGCCAGAGCCTGCCCCGCACGCTGCTGTGGGGCGAGAAGGCTGGCACCAGCCTGGGGCTGAGCATCGCCGGGGCCGGTGCCCGCTACCCTGGCACCGAGAGGGAGCACACACCGCTGGAGCGCATCTGCCGCGGCCCCGACGGGCGCTTCGTGGTGGAGCCCTACCCGCGCCCACCCCCGGACCCGCCGCAGCCCTTCCACCCGCTGCCCGCCCAGGAGCAGGAGGAGGAAGAGGAGGAGGAGGAGGATGAGGATGAAGAGGAGGAGCCCATCTGGCGCAGAGGGGTATCGCTGCGCCCCTGGCCCGCGGGGCAGCCCCGCCAGGGTGCCCGCCCTGCCACACACCGCCACGGCCGCTACTTCGGCTATGGCAGCAGCAGCCCTGTGGACGAGGCCGCGGCGTTGTGCATCGTGGACGTGAGCCCCGTGGCATCCGCCGCCGCCACCCTGCCTTACAGCGGCGCCGAAGGGCCCCGCGGGCACTGCCCCGGCTCCCCCTGGCACTCGCCTCCCCGCCGGGACTCACCCCGGCCGCAGCCCCCCGGCCCCGTGGCCGTCAGCGGGATCCTGCAGTACCTCAGCCTGCCCTTCTTCAAGGAGATGTGTGTGGACGGTGACTGGCCGCCCCCGGAGGAACCCCTTGGGGCCAGTGCCCGGCCGGACCCCCCTGCCAGCCCCCCGCCCTCGGGGCGGGCGCTGTGCCCGGACTGCATTGACACATGTGCCAACGCCACCTCCCCGCCCACCACGGCGCTCCTGGAGCCGCCCCGGCTGCCTCTGGCACCCGCCAAGGCCTCGCTGCCCGGCTCGCCAGCCTGGCCCCGCTCTCCCTCGCCCAGCCCCGGACCCCCCACCCAGCCCGCCCCACACCTCCGGACTGAGATCCCCGGGCGGCCGCCGGACCCTACACCCCCCGAGAAGGTGCCGCGGGGCAGCCTGACCAGCCAGAGCAGCGGCCGGGGCAGCGGGTCCTTCCTGCGGCCCCCCTCGCTGGCACCGTCCCTGGGGGGCACCTTCCTGGGCGCCCCGCTGGGGGACGGGGGTAGCTGGCACAGCGGGGGCTCGGCAGCAGAGGAGGGACGGGGCAGGACGGATCCGGCCCTCGGCAGTGCCGGGAAGAGGTGAGAGCCATGGGCAGGGCACCGGGATGAGCCAGGGCGTGCCGGGACGGCTCCTGGCCTGTCCCGTGGGGCTGGGATGGGGCTGGGATGGGGTGGCCTGGCACGGAGCTGTCCTGCTGCCCTCCAGCCCTTGGGGACTCCCTCCTTGGCATCCCCACTGTTCCTGCCCCAAGGTACCAGTTCAGTTCTGTCCCAGCATCCCTGCCTGCTCCTATCTGCATCGAGGTGCCTTTGGATCTGTCCTGATGCCCATCCATGGAATCTGATGCCCATCCCTGTGATCTCACTCCTTGGGCTCTGCCCTGACACCCATCTCTGGAGTCTCACACCCATCTGTGGGGTCTCTCCTAATGCCCATCCCTGGGCCCTCACACCCATCCCTGGGATCTCACTCTGTGAGGTCTCTCCTGATGCCCATCTCCACGGTCTCGCACCCTGGGATCTCTCCCTGTGCCCATCCCTGGGTTCCCGTGCCCATCCCTGGGTTCCCGTGCCCATCCCTGGGTTCCCATGCCCATCCCTGGAGTCCCATGCCTCAGGATCTACACTGATGCCTTCCCAGGGGTCTGATGCCCATCCTTGCGATCTTACTCCATGGGGCCTCTCCTGATGCCCATCCCCGGGGGTCTCACCCCTCGGGCCGTGCCCCCTCGTCCCCCTGCCCCTCCCCGCAGGAGGAACACCTCGGTGGACGAGAACTACGAGTGGGACGCGGAGTTCGCGCTGGAGTCGGAGCTGCTGGAGGCGCTGCAGCTTTACCGGGGCGCGGCCCCAGCCCGGCCCGGCTCGTCCATCGCCCTACGGGACCTGCAGCGGCACAGTGAGTGCGGTCCCCCCGCGTCCCGCACCCCCGTGCCCCGCACCCCGCGGGCGCGGCAGCGGGGCCGGACGCTGCGTGTCTCCCCGCAGAGCCCGGCGCGGCCCCGGTGAGCTCGCTGTCGGCGGAGGCGTTGGGGACGGGGGGTCCCCCGGAGCGCGGCCAGACCCCACGCGCCGAGGGGTTGGGGGCTCGGCGCCGCAGGGAGGGGGTCCAGCAGCGGAGGCAGCGGGTGGGCGCCCGAGGGTGCTGCTCCGAGCGCTTCGAGCTGGCCACGCTTCTCTAAGGGACCCCCGGCACCCTCGTGGGGCGAAGGGGTGAGGGAGGAATAAAGCAGCGTGAGAGCAGTTCTGACTCCTGTGTGGCGGGGGGCACCCACCAACCCCATCCCCAGGGTCCCGCCACTCCCACCTCCCCCTAAACTCCCCCCTCCTGGTGCTCCTTGTCGGGCCCAGACCTGCTCCTCGTCCCGCACCCATCCCCTCCCCGCTCCCTGCATTCCCTCCCTCCCATCCCTCCCACCACTCCGTCTCCCGGCGCTCCTCCACCTTTCCCGGTGTGTCCCCCTTTGTCCCAGTCCCTTCTGGTCTCCCCTCAGAAGGTCTCGCCCCCATTCTGTTCTGTCCCCATCTTCTCCATCCCCTGGCCCCATCTTCTCGTTCTCATCCATCCATCTTCCCAGGCTCCCCCCATCGACTCCCCGCCCCCATTCTGCATTCACCCCCTTCTTCTCATGTCCCCCCTCATTGATGTGACACCTCCATGTCCTGGCACCCCCCCCCCCCCATTCTCGTTGTGTGTGTCCCCCCAATTGTTGTGTCCCTCCATGTTCTGGTACCCCCCCATCTTCTCGGTGTGCCCCCCACATCGCAGTCACCCCCATCTTCATACCCTCCCCAATTCCTGTGTACTCCACCCCCGCCGGTAC
>JAWWLZ010000074.1:3032854-3046274 GCA_035041345.1 Poliocrania exsul
CCCGTTCCTGTCCCCTCCTGGTGTCCCTTCCCTGTTCCGGTGTCACCCCCACCCCACCCTTGTCCCCCCTCCTTGTTCGCGCTTTGGGGGCGTGGCCTGGCGACGGGTCGCGCTCCAAGGGGCGTGGCCTGCGCCCCTCGTGCCCTAATATGGCCATACCACGGGAGCGCGTCACGCGGGGGTGGGGCCACAAGAGTGACGTCACCGTAGGAGAGGGGGGTCGCGCGTGGGCTCCGACACGGGTCGTGTCGGGTCACAGACCCCAGGCTGTCTCCCCATGTTCTGCCGTGGGACCCCCCCGCATGTCCTCCTGTGTCCCCCCTGTGTCCTGCCGTGGGTCACCCCCGACACGTCCCCCCGTGGTCCCGCCCGTGCGTCACCCCCTCATGTCCTGCCGTGTCCCCCTGATGCCCTTCCGCCACGTTCTCCTTGTGGCCCCTGCCACGTCCACCCTGTTTTCCCTCATCATGTGTGTCCCCAGTGCTTCCCATCACGTCTCTATGTGTCCCCAGTGCCCCATATCAAGTGCCCCTGCCAGGTCCACCCTGTGTCCCCTCAGTGTCCCCTATCACATCCCTGTGGCACTGCCACATCCACCGCATGTTCCCCCACCACTTCTCCTGGTGTCCCTCCCCACATCCACCCCTGTCCCCCTGTGCCCTCTGCCATGTCCACCCCCATCACTCCACTGTCACCCGTGGCCCCCCTGGCCTTGCCCCCCTCTCTGCCCTCGTGTCCCAGTCTGTGCCCTCGTGTCCCTCTCATCCTGCCCAGTGTCCCTGCCTGGGTTTGTCCCCATCTGCTGCATCAGCCCCACCCCTGTCGCCCCCAATGTCCTTTGAGGGTCCTGTGGTCACCCCCACATTGTCCCCACCTGTGCCACCCCCTCACCTTCAGCTCTGCCCCCCTGGGTCCTGCCCTGTGCCACTCCTGGGGGTCCTGTCCCCAAATCCCCTACTGCATCCCCCAGCCCATTCCTCCTAGGACACTGTGCCACCGTTTTCCTGATCTCTGTGTCCCCAGGTCCTCTCCTGCTCTGTGTCACCCTGGGCCTCCTCACTCCGTGGGTCCTGCCCCCCTCCTTGTGTCACCCCTAAACTTGTTCCCCCAAATCCTGCCACTGTGCCACCCCCCTCCTGTCAGCCCTAACCCAACCCCCCTTCCTGCACCTCTGTGTCACCCCCTGACCTTGCCACCCCATCCCAGGCCACCCCCGCCCTGGTCCCCTCATCTGCATGTCCCACACCCATGTCACCAAAGCCTCGGGAAACCCCACCCGAACCCCCTGGGGGACACCCATAATCTGGGTGGGGAACAGTACAAGTGACAACACCCCTTGCCCCCCGTGGCACCCATGGGTGTAGGAGGGGCGCGGGGAGGGTGGGGGGACACTCCAGGGCTGGTGCCCACCACGGCTGTGCCCTCGAGGCACCTCGGGTGGGCTCGGCATGGCGGGTGCTGGCCCCCAGCTGGATTTTGGGTGCTGGGGGGTGGGTGGGGTGCTGGGGACACTGCAGCGGTGGCCCTGCCACCCCTTCCGGAGGCGAACGGTGGCCTCGAGCCGAGGCTTTGTTTGTTGTTTTGGTCGCGCTTCCCATGGAGACGGGACTTGTGCAAACGCCACCGTCCCTCCCGGCGCCACCGGGGGCACTGCGGGCGCTGGGGAGGCCACGTCTCCCCCTCCCTGCTGTCCCCCTGCCACCACTGCCAGGCCCTGGTTGTCCCCACCACCACCGCAGCACGGCCCTGGCACCCACCACGTCCCACCGTGGTGATTCTGTCCCCTGTCACAGCCGAGTCCCCTATTGCCACCGTGCTCGGCTCTGTCACCACAGCCACTGTCTCCACAAAACCCTGCTGGGGGTCATGGCCAGCCCTGTCCCTGCCACCACAGCCACACTTCCCCACACAGCCCCCTGTGTCCCCCTGCCACCACAGCCACCCCATTCTCACCTCAGCCACCACTGTCATCCTGTCTTCGCTGCTGCAGCCACCGCCACCACTGTCACCCTGTCCTCACCTCAGCCACCAAAGCCACGCTGTCACTACACAGTCCTTGTGTCACTCTGCCACCACAGCCACACTGTCCGCACCATAACCACTCTGTCCCCACCTCAGCCACCACAATGACACTGTCACCACCATAAGCACTTTGTCCCCACCACAGCCGTGCTGTCTCCAGACCACCAAAGCCACTCTGTCATCATCTTGGCCAGCACAGCCACCCTGTCCCCACCACAGCCCCTCTGTCCCCACCTCGGCCACCACAGCCACTCTGGCACTGCCACTAGTTCTGTGTCCCTCTGCCACTAGCCCTGTGTCCTGCTGCCACCACGGCCACTCTGTCCTCACCACAAGCACCCCGTTCCCACCACTGCCACCCTGTTGTTCCCACGAAGCCCCTGTGTCCCCCTGTCACTACGGCCACTCTGTCCCCACCACGGCCACCACAACCACCCCGTCCTTGGCCACCGTAAACACCCTGTCCCCGCCACTACCCCTGTGTCCCCCCCATCATATCGATGCCCCCACGCCCCTCGTGCCTCTCAGTCTGTGTCCGGAGCCCCTCCCGGGGCGGGGCCGCTCAGGGCACGGTGCCGGCGCGGTTCCAGCACTGGTCGCGGCCCCTGCGGATCCCGCCCCGGGGGCGGGCGGTGCCGGGCGGTGCCGGGCGGTGTCGGGGCCGCCCCCGGCCGCGGTGACATCAGCCGTGAAAAGGGCGCGGGCGGCGGCATCCGGCACTGCCGCCCCGGGAGCGCGGGACCGGCGCCGCAGGTAGGGAGGGAGGGAGGGGCGGGCACCGGCACCGGGCGGCAGGTGGGCACGTGAGCGGGAGAGGCACCGGGGACCGGGGTGGGCACCGGGAGATGCCACAAGAAGGCAGGGATGGAGATGGGCACCGGCTCGGGACCGGCCAATCATCTTCCCCCGGCGAGGCCCGCCCGGTGTCCCCAGGGGTGTCTCCAGGGGTGTCCCCAGGGTGTCCCTGCCCGCCTGCCCCGGTAACGGGTCCGGGCGGGGCCGCGCCCGTGGAGCCTCCGGGACACGCGGCCGCGCCCGGGAAGCAGGACCCGGGTGCGGTTTCCGGCCCTTCCCCGCGGCGGGAGCCCCGGGACGCGTCTGCCGGGCTGGCTCCGCTCCCTCCCTGTGTCCCCGCCGCGGTCCCCTCCCCTCTGGCCCCGGGGGGCTTTGGGGGCACCATAGGGTGGCCATGTCCTGGGTACAGCCCCCTCTGTGCTGCCCCCGGGGTGTCTCGGCGTTCCCATGGCTGTGCTGTCGCCCGTCCCCTCCCTGTTGGCACTGGGGGGTCCCCAGGGTGGCTCGGTCGTGGCAGAGGTGGGTACAGCCCCCTGCCCTGCCAGCCCCCCCGGCTGGCTGTGCCCCCTCGGCTGGGATGCCCTCCACGCTGCCCCCGCCGTGCCCGGAGGGTCCCCATTCCCGGCCGCGCTGGGCGCTGCCCCCTCCGCGGGGCGCGGGGGTCGCGGGGGCAGCGGGGCTGGGTGCGGGTATGTCCCCCCTCCCTCCCTCCACGCCGTCCAGGGGTCGCGGGGGCAGCGGGGCTGGGTGCGGGTGTGTCCCCCCTCCCTCCCTCCCTCCCTCCCTCCCTCCCCGCCGCCTCCTGGGCAAGCCCCGGCTGGGTCGGGAAATGAGCCCAGTTCCAGCTGCTCTTTGTTTCCCAACGCTTGGCCCCCGGCCGGGCGCTCCCCACGCCACCCCCCCGCGGGTTCCCCACGCCCCAACCCTCGGCCCTGCGACCCCCATGGCACCCCCTGGATCGGGCTCTGGGGGCACACCCGGCTGGGGCTGGTTCTCCTCCTGTCCCTCTTGCCCCGGCTGCTCCCGGTGACAGGACCCCCGAGGTGGGAGCCACGTGTGTGATAGGGGCGAGCCCTGCCCCAAACTGAGCCTGGCACCTCCGGGTGTCGGCTGGGCAGCCCCTGGCTGGCAGCTGCCACATGTCCCCCAGCTGGGACAGGGACACTGGGGCGGGCAGGGGCACCCCCTGCCCTATGGGGAGCAACACGTGCTCCAGCTTTGGGGTGCCCCCAGATGGCAGGGGAGCAGGATTGGGCATGGGGGCAATGCACAGGCAGGCAGCCCCACATGCCCACCACCACACTGGTGGGAAGAGGGGACACAGAGACTTGGGGGGTCTTTGAGGGGGTTTGGAACACCCTGCTTGCATGGGCAGGGCAGTTGCCACTCCACGGGCACAACCTCCACTGTCCCCCAGCCTGGGTGGCACCGCTCCAGTGGCACCTTGGCATGGGCAACACCAAGCTGGGGTGGGGTCTGGCTGCCCTGCCAGGGTGGGGATGCTGCCACCACCAGGCCCTGGCCCCGTGCTCCTGTCCCAGTCCCGGATCTGGGATCTGGCTCGGTGCCCAAGCAAACGGGAGCTCTGCAAACAAGCTCCAACCGGCACCAGGGCTTTGCCAAGCCCGTGGGCACCGGTGCAGCTGAGCCGCAGGCACGGGGATGCTCAGGGTGGGTATCCAGGTCACGGTGCTGCCCACCCACCCTGCCCAGAGGGAGTTACACCATGACCCCTGGGTGGGCACAGCCCCAGTGCCCACAACCAGCTGGCTGTGCAGGAAGAGGGCAGAGTCTTGGCTGTGCCTGGCATGGGCGATAAGGCTCCGTGCCGGACATCCAGGCAGGATGGAGCTGTGCCACGCTGCGGTGCCCTGGTGCCACCACCGCCTCTGAGCAGGGGTGCCATCCCTGCAGACCCCCCTGTGCCCTCAGCATGGCAAACCGGGGCCCGTCCTACGGGCTGAGCCGGGAGGTGCAGCAGAAGATCGACCGCCAGTACGACCCCGAGCTGGAGCAGGTGCTGGTGCGCTGGATCCTGGCACAGTGTGGCAGTGATGGTGGCAGCGCCGTGGCACAGCCAGCACCCGGGAGGGACGGCTTCCAGCAGTGGCTGAAGGATGGCACCGTGAGTACCGTGGGTTGGGCAGGGTGGGTCAGTGTGCCACACGCGTGTGCCCACACACACCTGAGCCAACACACACCTGAGGCCCCCACACACCTGAGCCCATGCTCTGTGCCCACACACCTGTGTCACACACCTGAGCCCCCTCCCCCACCTGAGTCCACACACCTGAGCCCCTGCTCCGTGCCCACCCACCTGTGCCCTGCTCCATGCCCACACACCTGAGCTCTGCTCTGTGCCCGCCCACAGGTGCTGTGCCGCCTCATCAACAGCCTCCACCCGCGGGGCCAGGCGCCTGTGGGCAAAATCCAGGCGTCAGCCATGGCCTTCAAGCAGATGGAGCAGATCTCGCAGTTCCTGCAGGCGGCTGAGCGCTACGGCATCGCTGCCACCGACATCTTCCAGACCGTGGATCTCTGGGAAGGTGGGCACAGGGTGGGGATGGGGATGGGATGGGGATGAAGATGGGAATTGGGATGAAGATGAGGATGGGGATGGGAATGGGAATGGGGATGGGGCTCAGGATGGGCATGGGGATGGGGATTGGGATGGGAATGGAATGGGGATTGGGATGGGGCTGAGCCTGCTGGGCATCTTCCAGGGAAGAACATGGCATGTGTGCAGAGGACCCTGATGAACCTGGGCAGCCTGGCGGTGGCCAAGGGTGATGGGCTCTTCGTGGGAGACCCCAACTGGTTCCCCAAGTAGGTGGGGGGTCCTATGGGGTGGGTGCCGGGCTGTGGGCACCCCCGGGGGGCACTGACACGCGCTATGCCCGCAGGAAGTCGCAGGAGAACCGGCGCGTTTTCTCCGAGGACAAGCTGAAGGAGGGGCAGAGCGTCATCGGGCTGCAGATGGGCACCAACCGGGGCGCCTCGCAGGCTGGCATGACGGGCTATGGCATGCCCCGTCAGATACTCTGAGCCCCTCCGGGCCCACCAGGGCTCTGCCTGCCACAGACCACCCCCAAAATGCCTTAGCCCCTGCCGTGGACCAGCCGGGTGCCCCCCGGCCCGGGCACCTGCCCCCCCTGCCAGTATTGCCAGGACCAAAGAAATTTTGTATTATTATTATTTGGCTGTGTGGGGGCGGTGCTGCTGTGCCCACCCCCCTCCACCACAGTGCCTTGGGGGCCGTGGAGCCCTCCCAGTGTGTGTGGGGGTCACCCCACTGCGCCCCAATAAATGGCTCCTCTTTCCAGGCCTGAAGTGTCATGATTTGGGGAGGGGCAGGGAGGGCACAGCACTCGTGCCAGGGTCCAAGGGTGGGGTGCAGGGGGCACACACCCCAGTCTGGGGGTGCAGCGACCTCGGGGAGGGGCGTGGCCATGCCGGAGGGGGCGTGTCTGGGTGGGGCAAAGACAGAACGGGTGGGGCAAATGTACAAATCAGTGGCTTCAAGGCGCAGGGTGAGGTCGGGGGGGTCTCTGCTGCCTCCCTGCCCACCCCGAAGTGTTGGAGGTGGCACGTGTGGGGGGCACATGACACACGGGGGGGTCACACAGTTGTGCCAAGCCCCTCCTACCTAAAGGCCCCCCCCATCCCCGCCCCCCTCCATGTCCAGGACGCCCCGGGAATTGTTTTGGGGCGTTGCTGGGATACATCGTGACGTCACAGCGGGTCAAACACATCGTCACAGCCGGCTGCGGGACAATCCCGACACACCGGGACAAGTCCCGACACCCTGCGGCAGTCCCGAGGCACTGGAACAGACCCAACACACCAGGACAGTCCCGACACGACGTGACTGTCCCGACACACCGACACAAACCCTACACAGCAGGACAGTCGCGGTACGCAGCGACAATCCTGACACACCGCGACAGACACGACACACCAGGACAGTCCCGACACGACGTGACTGTCCCGATACACCGACACGAACCCGACAGAGCAGGACAGTCGCGGCACCCAGCGACAATCCCGACACACCGGGACAGACCCGACAGGCCGTGACAGTCGCGATGGCAGCCGCGACCTGCGCCGGCGCTCCCGGACCGCGATCCCTCCATCCCAGCACCTCCCGCCGGGGGTCCCTGGCCCCCCACCCTCCTAAGGGCCCCCCCCCGGCGTCCCTCTCCCCGCGTCGCCCTCTGCTCTCCGATACGGGATTTCGGACCCTCCGTGCGGGGCTGACCCCGCAGACCATCCCGTTCCCCCCCGCGCCCCCGCGCCGCGCCCCGCACCAGCCCCGGTGCCGCTACCGGCGCAGGGCCCAGAACTCCTCTGTGGACGAGACGCTTTTTGGGGAGCGCTGGGAGTGCGCGGGGTGGGATCCGACCCACCCTGGGGTGCTGCAGCGCTTGGGGTCCGGCAGCCCCGTCGTGATGCTCCGCGAGGTGACAGAACCTCCTGGAGTGCTGCCCCCCGCTGGGTACAAGCCCAGGACCATCCGAATCATCACCAAGGACCTGATCCGGGACTTAATGTAAGTCTATGTCCCAGCTCCGAGGGGTTTGGGGGCTCAGGGGGTGCCATCCCAAAATTGAGGGATTTAGGGGCCCAAGGGGGTGCCACTGTGCCATCCCAAAATTGCGGGAGCAGGGATGAGCAGTGTGCCCGATGGAAAAGGAGTGAAATCTTCCCAAACCTTGCCAGATGTGACTTGGGAAAGTCAGGATGGGCTGAAATTCTTCCAGCACTTGGATTTTGGGGCTGTTTCTGGGGCTCTCCAGGAGGTTCTGCCCACCCCCCGGGCATCCTGCCCCCCTTTATCCCAGCTTGGTGCCACATTCACCCCACTTTCCATTCCTTTCTCCCCCTAATCCATCAGAGCTGGGTCCCCAGGGCTTTCCCAGTGCTCCCTGTGCTTCTCTGGGGTGACTTGGTGGCTCCGTGGGCAGCACAGCCAGGGCAGGGCACACGGGCAGCTGCCAGTGCCACTGAGCCCTTTCCCTCTGCCCCCCCAGCATTCCCGAGGAGAAGCCCCCAAGAAATCTGATCATTGGGAAAAAGCAATTCGAACGGATCAAGGAACCACGCCAGGAGGAGCGTGGGGACAAGATGACAGCCCTCAAAGCCAAACAGGACGCTGTTTTTGTAGGCATCTCCCTCCTGTTCCCGCATCTCCTGCTACCTGGCAGGGCTCGGGGGGCGAGGCCTGGGGAACAGGGGGGATTGTGGACCTTGAAGCTGCCCATGAAGGGCTGGGCAGGATCCCTGGATTGCTGGGTCCATGGGGAGGAAAGGAATCCGTCCCTGGCTGTACCCAGGAATCCCACCCTGGTTGTATCCAGCAATCCCACCCAGGCTGTACCCACCAATCCCACACTGGTTGTATCCAGCAATCCCACCCTTCCCAGGGATAGTTTGCCTGCCCAGAGATGTAGGAAGAGGTGCCCGTGCCCATGCCCATGCCAGGGCTGGAGGAGCCCGTGGTGCTCCCACTCCATGCCAGGAATGTGGCACATGAGGAGTGTCCCTCGGGAATGTCCCCAGGATCCAGCAGCATTCCCTGTCCCACATGAGGAGTGTCCCTGGGGAATATCCCCAGGATCCAGCAGCATTCCCTGTCCCACATGAGGAGTGTCCCTCGGGAAGGTCCCCAGGATCCATCAGCATTCCCTGTCCCCACAGGAGGCGCTGCTCCAGGCCCGGAGCGCAGAGCAGCGCAAGGCCGAGCTCCAGGACAGGATGGAGCAGCGCAGTGACCTGGAGGAGGAGCAGCAGGAGCGGGAGCAGCAGGTGCTGCAGCGGGCGGCGAGGATGAGGATGGAGCAGGAGGAGGAGATGAAGGAACTGAACTCGGTAGGCACTTGACAGTGCCAGAGCATCCCCTGCTCCTGTGCTGCTCCCCAGGCTCTGTCTCCCCTCCCTTCCCCTCCCCGCTCCCCATGTCCCAGCCCCAACCTCTTGTCCCCACAGCTATTCCTGAATGCCAAATGTAATATGATCCGGGACAAACAACTCCTGGAGAAGCGACTCAACCACAAGGAACTGGCAGAGGAGGAGCAGCGCCTGGACAAGATGATGGAGATGGAGAAGGAGAAAGGCCTGGGGATGCAGGAGGAGCTGGAGAAGCGCAGGAAGCAGGAGCTGCTCAGGTGGGCAGGAGGCTCCCTGTTCCCCGGGGAGGCGTCTGGCCTTTCCCATCCACACCAGCCCTGTCCAGGCCCACATTCCTGCTCCTGGGAGCGGGATGGAGCCCCAGGGAACTCTCTTGCTCTTGGATTTCCAGAGCCAGGCAGGATATTGTGAAGCAGATGGAGCAGAGGGCGGAGGAGAAGGCATTGCAGGCCGAGCAGAAGTACCAGGAGGGGCTGAGGGACCTGGAGCGCCTGGAGCAGATGAGGATTGAGGATCAGAAGGTGTGAGCAGTGGAGGTGGAGGGAGGTTGGAAGGGTTTGGAAGTGCTGGGGCAGCCACACTTGGGCTGGGGAGGCAGCAGCTCTGGGATCTTGGGGATCCTTGGGAGCTGCCCCAAAGCCTCCCTGACCTGAGTGAGGAGGAGGAGGGAGCTCATCCCTGGGCCCTCTGACCCTCGGTGGCATTTCCAGGCGTGGGAGAGGAAACAGGAACGCAAAAGGCAAATCTATGCAGAGATTAAACGGGTCAATGACGAGACTATGAGGGTGAAGGAGCAGCAGCGGGAGCGGGAGCAGCTGGAGGAGCAGCGGGTGCTGCAGTACCAGCAGCAGAAGATGGTAAGGGCAGTGCGGGTGGCTCTGGGTGGGCTGGGCAGGAGCCGCGGGAGCTACCACGGGGCTCTCTGTGCCACCAGAAGCGCGAGGCCACCAGGGAGGCGGAGCAGGAGCGACTCCGCCAGGACAGGGAGAAGGAGGTGGCGCGGCTCAGGGCACTGCAGCAGCGCGGCCAGGACTGGCAGGCAGAGCGAGTGAGTGCCCAGGGACAGGGCAGGGGCTCACCTGTGCCCACCCCTGGCTGTGGGGGTCTTCAGGACCAGCCCTCGGAGCCAGGGCATGTCCTGGAGCGCTGCTGGCACAGGGACAAATCAGCTGCCAAGCAGTGCCAGAGCTTCCCCGGAGGGAAGGGAGCCTTGGAACCTCCTCTGTCCTCTTTTGGGCAGGATGCGCTGAGGGCCAAGAGGAACCAAGAGGCTGCGGACCGCGAATGGCGGCGGCGGGAGCTGGAGAAGGCTCGGAGGAAGGCTGAGGTGCTGCAGGACCTCCGGCGGGCACGGCTGGAACAGCTGGCAGAGAAGGAACACAGGCTGGCCATGCAGGTGGAGCAGGACCGCCAGGAATTCCAGAGGGTGCTCAAGTGAGTTCATCTGGTGGCTCTGCGCGCTCCCAGTGGCAGCGCAGGGGCTGTGCCAGGGTTGCCGGCTGTGCCGCGGATGGCAGCTGTGCCAAGGTGTCCCCCCCATCCCGGCTGTCCCGCAGGGAGCAGCAGGAGCAGCAGCAGCGGGAGCAGCGGGAGCAGGAGCGCAGGGCGGAGCTGCAGCGCGTCCACGGCCACCACCTGCGGCAGCAGCTGCAGGAGCTGCGGCGGCAGCGGCAGCAGGAGCGGGTGGCATTCATCGAGGAGGGGCAGAAGCAGCACAGAGAGGCTCTGCAGCGCTGCCAGCGCCTCGCCCAGCTCGGGCAGGTGAAGATGGAGGAGTTCAGGTGAGCTGCTTCCACTGGTGTCCCTCCTGATGGCACTTCTTGTGGCACCTCCCAGCTCCCTCTGCATCTTCAGCCAACGGGACCCACTGTGGGTCTGCAGTCCCAGAGCCATTGGGAGCCTGATGGATTCTCTCCCCTGCAGAGCCACCGGAATTCCCGAAAAATACTGTGCTGAGGTGGAAAGGAGTGCCCGGTGCTGTGCCAGAACAACCACCACTTAGACTCAGCCCCAGGAGGATCCAGCTCCAATGCCCTGTGGATTTGGTGCTTCCACTTTCTCACTGACTTTCCCAATAAGAGATATTTCTGGAGCAGATGGTGTTGTCCATCCTTCCCTGAGTGTTTTCCATCCTTCCCTGGGTGTTGTCCATCCTTCTCTCGTCTCAGGGCAGGGCAGGAGCTGCCACCACGGGGGACAGAAGTTGCTCCTTGCCCTGTTCCCAAATCCAAGTGAATTCCACGGAGGTTCACCATGTGGAGTGGGGAGGTCACAGCCTGATATCACAGCCCACAGTGGGGGCTCACCCCCAAGGGACACAAAAGGTGTTCTGGGTGTGTCCACAAGGTCCCAGGAGTGTCTGTGGGATCCTGGTGATGTCTACAAGGTTTCTCCTGTGCCCATGAGGGTTTTTTTGGGGGTCCATGAGGTTCCAGGTGTGTCCATGAGGTTTGAATGGTGTACACAAAGTTCCACTAAAAGTTCTAGAGGTGTCCACAAGGTCCTTGTGAGGATTCAGGGGTTGTCTGAGATGCTCAAGGCGTTTCCGCAAGCTTCCAGTGAAGGTGCTTCTGGTGCCCATGGAGTTCTGGTGCACACGAGGTTCTGCTGAGGGTTCTTCTGGTGTGTCTACAAGGTTTTGGGAGTGTCTTCAGGGTTCTAAAGGTGTCTGTGGGATTGATTCTAGAGGTGTCTCTGAGGATCTAGGAATGCCCATGAGGTTCTCCCAGAGCAGCCTGACTGGTGCCAATCCCTTTGCTGGAGCAGAGGGTAAAGAATCACCTGAGCAAGTTCAGCTTCCTGAGCCCAGGGTCACTTCCCTGAGCCACTTCCAGCAGAATCTGCCCTGGATCACGGATGTGCAGGAGCCAAACTGAGGCACACACAGGTGTGTGATTTCCTTGGAATTCTATCTCCTAGTTCAGCTTTAAAGTCCTGGATTCCATCCCATGGCTGATCAGGCACTGAGCAGCTTCTTGGGGACTTTCTCCAGGAAAATATTCCCATTTTTTGAGTGGGACCATTGGAAGGTGCTGGAACCAGTGGGAGATGGACCAACCCCAGGGAGACACTGAACCTACCCCAGGGAGATGCTCCCACCTCTGGGAGATGATCCCAACCCAGGAGATGAACCCACCTCAGGAGGTGATCCCACCACGGGGTGAAGATCTCACTTGGACCTTTCCCTGCCTTTCCTTCCTCACCTGAAGTTCTCCAAGGTGATGTCTTGGGGTTTGTTGCAGATCTGGATCTCCACGCAGGGGCTCAGCCTCCACCCATCCTAGCAGGAGATCTTCTCTGGAATCTCTTCCAGAGCTCTCCTTGGCTCGAGACCCTTCTCCACACACTCCGAGGTCTCCTCCCGGTTATGGGCACAGCTGGGGCGGATTCCCAATGGAATTGTGCCCCTTGGAACAGACGTGGCCAACCCTCGATCCTCGATGACTTCCCAGAAATGAGACCTTTCAGATTCACTCTGACGCCTCCCAAGCCCCGCCCCTCCCTTCCCATGGAGTTTCCGGGTGCAAAGAGACCACCCAAACCATCGGGATTTGGGTGCAAAACCACCCCCAAACCATAGGGATTTCGTTCATCCTCAGCGGGGAATAATCCCGGGATGTGTCTGCTCGGGAATATCCGAGCGGAGGGGACATACCTGGCACAGGTGGTGCAATACCCGCTGCGACCTGCGGAGGGCGCCCTGGGCACGCGGGAGGCGTGTAACCGGTTTAATTCTCCAATGGAGCTGGTTTAATTTGTTCAGCTGCTTTCATTCTCCAGTGGAACTGGTGCAAGTGGTTTAATTCTCTAATGCCGCAGGTTTAATTGGTGTAAGTGGTTTAGTTCTCCAATGGAACTGCTTTAAACTGGTTTAATTCTTCAATTGAATACTTCAACTGCTTTAAATCTTGAATGGAACTGCTTTAACTGGTTTTATTATCCGGTGGAACTGGGTGTAACTGGTTTATCCCATGTGACTTCCCAGGGACCTGATAGCCTGGAATAGGGAGAACCAACTTGAACAGTTTTGGTCACAGGATGGAACGGCCAAGGAAGGGCGAGATGGAATTGGAATTCGGGAAGGAAAAAAATGCACTTGGCAGGTGCTAAAAATGCGGGTGTAGAAAAAAATGGTAGGTGACAAAAATGCGGGTCTAGAGGTTGAAAAAAGCATTTCTGGGTGATAAAAATGCGGTTCTAGAGGTAAAAAAATTTGCATTTTCGGATGCCAAAAATGCGGTTCTAGAGGTATTTGGGGTCTCCCCAAATCTTCTTCTCCCCCTCCCCAACAAATTTGGGGTGTCCCCCGATCCCTGTGTCCCTCCCATTCCCTGGACCCCCTCCAGGATCCCCCTCCCAACAGGAGGGGACCCCCAATCTCTCCAGGACCCCCAATCCGTCCCCCCGCCCACCCCGGACTGTCCCGCAACTCCTTTCCCTGCTCTCTTTTGGGGCCAAAACGCAGCTTTTTGGTTAAACAGGCACAAATGGGGTTTATTTGCTCCACATTCCCGCCCCCCGCCCCAGGACAGAGACCCCACGGGGTGGGGGAAGGGGAGAGGTGGAGCCCCCCAAGAGCTTCAGCCCCCCCAGATTTGGGGGGGAGGGGCCCGGCCCTGGGGGGTGGGGGGGGTCTTTGGGGGGTCCCAGGGGTGGTGTGGGGGGGTCTTTGGGGGATTTGAGGGGGTCCCAGGGG
>JAWWLZ010000074.1:3189510-3204016 GCA_035041345.1 Poliocrania exsul
TGTGGAAACACAGGGCAGAGAGGAAAAGGTGGAGGCTGGGCATGGCCAGGCCAGGGGGGCTCCAGGGGGGCTCCAGGAGGGCAGGGCAGGGCTCACCTTCACCCCCTGAGTCCCGCAGCATCGTGTCTGCCACCACCACGATGGGTCTCCTGAGCACGTGGGCCAGCACGAAGACGTGGAACTCCTCCAGGCTCTCATACACTGGCTCCTCTGAGCTCTCCACCCTTTGGAAAGGAGAAGAGGAATTTCACCCTTGGCATGTCCAGCCTTTGCTCTGTGGCACCGGGAGGAGGTTTGGAGGCAGCGATGGACAGAGCTGAGGTCGATCCCAGCGCCCATTTGGGGTTTTAAGACGTGGATTCCCAAAATTTCCCACTCCAAACAAGAGTCTGTGCCTAGGGAATGCCCAGCCACTGCCTGGCACTGCTGGGAGTCCCTTATCTAAGGAGCCTCCCAAGTGGGGGCTGCCAGGATGGCTGTGGCCAAGAAGTGCCCTTGAGAGAGAGTGAGATGGCAAAGCTCTCAGCTTGGGGTCACTCCCTCATTCCAGAGCCAGCAACACGAGGAAAAGCCCCATTTCCTGCTCAGTCCTTGTGCTGTCCCACAGAGGAGGAGGAGGAGGAGGAGGAGGAGGAGGCTGTGCAGCCCCAGAACCCTCCCTGGGCTCTCTGGGCCTTGGGTTTCCATGTGCTCCTTCCTCTGCCCTGAAACCCCAGTGAGGGAGAGCAAGGCAGACCCCCAGTACCCAGTGCCCATCCCAGTGCCCCAGTGCCCCGTGCCCCTCCCTGTGCCCTGGCTGTGCCCCAGTGCCCATCCCAGTGCCCCAGTGCCCATCCCCAGTCCCCTGGCTGTGCCCAGCTCCGGCCGTGCCGCACCCGCCGCAGCCGCCGCCGTTGGTGCCGTAGTGCACGCGGGGCTCGCTGGACGCCAACTTGATCAGCTCGTTCCACTCCTTCTGCCACTCCTCCTCCGTGTACACCAGCCCAGACTGAAAAACAGCACACAGAACCCAAAGTCCTCCCAGGAAATCTTGGCCAGTTGCTCCAGCACAGGTTTATACCCACGGCACAACCTTTTTCTGTGGATTTATGCAAAAATAATCCACATGTTCTGCACCACGCCCCTGAAACTGAGGGGCCTTAGAGCTCATCTCCCACCAGCCCAGGCTGCTCCAAGCCCCATCCAACCTGGCCTTGGGCACTTCCAGGGATCCAGGGGCAGCCACAGCTTCTCTGGGCACCCTGTGCCAGGGCCTGCCCACCCTCAGAGGGAAAAATTCCTTCTCAATATTAATCCAAACTTACCCTCTTTTAATTCACACCCGTTCCCGGGTCCTGCCACTCATGCCAAGCCCCCCTCCATTCTGCAGGACACACCTCACCAGGGCACAGCCACCCAACACTCCAGACCCAACGGGAAGCACCTCCCAACCCCAGGGAATGTTTTCCCAGGACCCTCCCCTGGGCAGAGGGGCCCAGACCCCCCGAGTGAGCTCCCACCTCCTTGTTCTGCTGGGTCTGCTGCCAGCGCCACCTCCTCCTCAGGGCCTCCCGCTCCGTGCCCTTGTCCATCAGCGTGTGCAGCGACTTCCGCAGCATCAGGTCCCGGTCGTGGAAGCCCCACATTCCTGTGGGGCAAGGAAGGAGTGGAGGGTCAGGAAGGGCTGAGCAGACATTCCCGAGCAGGGAAGGGGCGGCTCCATATCCCACATTTCTTCCAGGATTCTGGGGAAACTTGCCAGAGGGATGGGGAGAGGGATTTGAGGAGCCCCTTCCCTTCCACCCATCCCACTCCCAGCGCCCGGGCAGCACGGCTGGCAGGAGAGGCATCCCGGCTTCCCATGGGAGGGATGGGACACACTGGGGTCCTGCTCCCACCTGGGATGTCCCCACAGCACCTGCTGGTGGCTCCCCCGTGGATTTAGCTGAGCCTTACCCAGGGAGGCGGCGTGGAGGAGGCAGTTCCCGTCGCCGGTGGTGGCCAAGGGCAGCAGCCGCTGGCAACTGGGATCCACCGTCACCCACCAGTTCAGGCGCCCTGGGGAACGTGGGAGAGGGTGAAACCACAGCACAGAACAGCTCTGGGGGGCCTGGGGGGGCTCCACAACCACCAGGGAGGACAGAAAACAGCTGAACCAGCTGGGGAGGGCAGGACCTGGACAGGGGAGCAGGGACAGACCCACCCCAGGGCTGGGGAGAAGGGACAGACCCGCCCCAGGGCTGGGGTGCAGGGACAGACCCATTCCAGGGCTGGGGAGAAGGGACAGACCCACCCCAGGGCTGGGGAGAAGGGACAGACCCAGCCCAGGGCTGGGGAGCAGGGACAGACCCACCCCAGGGCTGGGGAGAAGGGACAGACCTATCCCAGGACTGGGGAGCAGGGACAGACCCATCCCAGGGCTCAGGAGCAGGGACAGACCCAGCCCAGGGATGGGAAGATGAGTCAGGACATTGATAAAGCAATAAAATGAGGAGATTGGAGCTGCAAAACTCCCCAGGGACACCAGGAAAGGGCTGGGCTGAACAGGGTCACCCAAATCAGAATCAAACAGGAACAGGAGCCAGGACTTCCACCCAGACCAGTTCTCCTCTATCCATTCCTCCCCCATACCCATTTATTTCCCTCCCCAAAGCCCATCAGCCTGAAAATGCCTCCCAGAGCACCCAGCACAAACAACTTCTCCAGGGAAAACCAGCTTTTTGCTGCTTCTTGGAACCAAGTGCCTCCAGTTTCAACCCTCTCCCAGCCTGCTTTTCCCTGGTTTCAGACAGAGCACTCTGGGATTTCTGCTGATCCCAGCAGCTTTCCTGCTACAAACACAAACTGACAGTGCAAAACTGGGAATTTTGGGTCATTGTGGTGATTCCAGTGGAGAGCAGCTAAAAATAGAAGGTAGGAAAAAATGCCCAGCATGGCTGGAGGTTCAGCCTGGAGGTCCAGCCCTTCCCAAGGGAGCCAAGCGGGGCTGGATCTCGATCCTGAACCCCCCAGGCTGTGTCTTGCCCTGCCCTGCCCTCAACCCCCTCCTTGGCTGCCACGTTTTCCAGTAGTTTTTGGATCCTGTGCAACAGGCAGGTTTTTGGCTGGAAAGGCTGTTCAGGCTTCCAACAAGTCGCATTTAAATCTCTCCTGCAGGAAACCAGCCCTTTCCCAGCGCTTCCAGGGAGCCTCTCCCTGCCTGGGATCACACACACAGGACCGCTGGGATGGTTTGTGCGGCCCCAGGGAGGAGCCAAGTGCAGAGAAATGGGGTTCAAACACCCCCAGACCAGGAGAACACAAGCCCAGGGAGCTCAGGGTGAGGCAGAGGGGTCGCTCCTGGCCCTGCCGGAGCCGGAATGTTCCACAGGCAGCCTGAGGACAAGGGCTGAGCGCGGCAACGCCGGCTGTTCCCTCCTCACAGCTCCTGGCACGGCCGAGCCGGGCACCTGGCCAAGTGGCCCAGGGCCAGGGCAGCCTCCCAGGAGCTGCCCACTATGAAACACTGCCGTGGGCAGCACCGAGGGGCCCTTTGGGATCGTTTTCCCTCCTCCCTGCAGGATTTGATGCTCTTCCCGATGGAGTTTGTGCCTCTGGTTGGCACTGGGAGGGTTGTGCAAGCCCTGGCTGGGTGTGACCCGAGGGGACACACCTCGGGGAGGTATCTGGGGAGGTATTTCTGTGTCCCGGTGTTTGCAGCGACTCCGGTTACGCAAGAGAAGCGTCTCCACAGGAACCACAGCCCAGCCCTGCTCCCTGCGCTGCTCCAGCCCAGGAAAGGCCGAGGGGCCGCCCAGGAGGGCTGAAAACAACCCCTTTCCCTGCGTGTGGCTCTGAGGAACCAGCCCTGAGAGCTCTGCAGGGAGGACAGTGGGATTCAGGAGCATGAGGGATCTCCCTGGAGCGGCACTGACGGGGCTGCACACCGGGAAAATCCAGTGGGATCCAGGGGTGCCCTCTGCATCCAACACCACGACCCCACAGGGCCAGTGACACCCCACAGAGCACCTGCCTGTCCCTGCAGGGACCAGTGACACCCCATAGAGCACCTGCCTGTCCCTGCAGGGACCAGGACCTGCACCCAGAGGTGTGTTTGGGGAAATCCCACCCTCTCCTCCAACAGGAGCCACCTGGACAGATCCTGGCAGAGGGAAGGAACCGACGGCTCTGCCCAGCCCAAAACAAGAACTGCCTCTTCTAAAGCCCAGATGGCTCCCCTAGGGCTGCCATGAAGCTCTCCTGGAGCACTGAGTGCTGGAGGGAGTGTCCCAGGAATGTGCCATGAGTAAGCCCACCCTGCAGCTTCCCAACACAGGGCAAGGCCTGGCCTACGATCCAGGAGTGCCTGTGCCAAAGGATGCCAAGGCTGCGGCTCCACCGAGACCTTTCCACACCACTCTGAGCACGTTCAAGGCATTCCCAGAGGATCCCATTGCAATTCAGAGCCACTTTGGAGGCACTTACTCTGCCCCAGGGGTGTAACGGGATCTCTGGACACACAGGGAGAAGATCTGAACATTTATTGGGCTATAAAACATTTCCTTAATCCTTTAAGGACTGCGTGTGCCAAA
The DNA here is from genome assembly GCA_035041345.1 of Poliocrania exsul. Classification (NCBI taxonomy): domain Eukaryota; kingdom Metazoa; phylum Chordata; class Aves; order Passeriformes; family Thamnophilidae; genus Poliocrania; species Poliocrania exsul. The sequence continues at coordinate 3,194,061 of JAWWLZ010000074.1, forward strand.
TTAATAACGGGAGTCTCCCAAGATCACAGCACCAGCTGGAAACCCCACTTGGAATCCAGCTTGGAGCGTTTCACAGCTGCTTTACAGCCCTTTGTAACAAACACCCCTTTATAACAACCCACCAGTCTCCAAGAGGCATTTTCTAAAAATCTCCGAATTCCTCCCCATTCCTGGAAGCATCCCCAGCCCACGGATGGAGCAGCCCCCTCAGCCATTCCAGCTGGGACACAGGAGCCCAACCCCCCGGGCCTGCCGGGGTGGGATCTGGGCGTTATCGGCACCAGACCCGCCGGCTCCGCCGTGTAACGGGATCGCTGGGATCGAGTGCTCATTGCCAAAACATGAGGATATTCCTTACAGCAGCACCTGGGCAGCACACGGGCACGTGGGGCACTCCCAGTGCCCACTGTCCCACAGGGAAATGCTTTTTCCCAGCCACAGGAACAACAGGGGTGCAAATCCTGCCAGGCCTCCCCCTGTGTCCTGCCCCTGCCCTGTCCTGGTGCCAGGGATGGGGATTTTCCCTGTCCCACCTATTCCCAGGCTCAACCTTATTTACAGATCCCCTCAGAGCTCTTCAGGAGACTGAGGGAAAGCAAATCCACGTGCCCTGGGCAGGGGGTTCCTCCCCAGGCACACACTGAGCCAGCGGGTGCTGGACCAGCAGCATCGACATCCTGTCCGAAATCAACCCAGGATTTGTCAGCAGGGTGAGCGGCTGTCTCTGTTAGGCAGCAATTCCCTTTCCTCTGTCTCTCCATGGGGCTGGCACTGGGATGCTCCAGGGCTGAGGCAATGCCAGTCTGCACTCACCAGCCTGCTCCAGTGCCACCAGAAAGTGCCAGCACTCACCAGCCTGCCCCAGTGCCACCAGAAAGTGCCAGCACTCACCAGCCTGTCCCAGTGCCACTCACCAGCTCCCCCAGTGCCACCAGCACTCACCAGCTGCCCCAGTGCCACCAGCACTCACCAGCCTGCCCCAGTGCCATTCACCAGCTACCTCAGTGCCATTCATCAGCTCCCCCAGTGCCACCAGCACTCACCAGCTGCCCCAGTGCCACCAGCACTCACCAGCCTGCTCCAGTGCCACCAGCATGGACTGCTCGATGAGGTCGCGCTCGATGAAGCTGCGGAACTCCTCGGAGTACACGGTCAGGTCTGGCAGCTGGAAGGTGCAGATGGGCATCTCCAGCAGGTGTTCGTTGCCGCCGCCGCCGTTGCTGGAGACGTGGGAGCGTGCCAGGGACACGATGGTGGAGCTGGCGTGGGAGATGCCCCGGGACAGGCGCTTCTCTGGGGGGCACAGGAGGAGGGAACACGTTGGGGTGGGGCTGGAGCTGCGGAGCCCACAGAGCTGCAGAGCCCACAGAGGCACAGAGCCCACAAAGCCCACAGAGCTGCAGAGCCCACAAAGCCCACGGAGTCCCTGGAACTGCAGAGCCCACAGAGCCACAGAGGGCACAGAACCCACGGAGCCGCAGAGCCCACAAAGCCCACAGAGTCCCTGGAGCTGCAGAGCCCACAAAGCCACAGAGGGCACAGAGCCCTCAGAGCCACAGAACCCCTGGAGCCACAGAGGGCACGGAGCCCATGGAGGTCCTGGAGCCACAGAGGACACAGAGCCCCTGAAGCCACAGAGCCCCCAAAGCCACAGCGCCCACAGAGCTGCAGAGCCCATGGAGCCACAGACCCCACGGAGCCCATGGAGCCGCAGACCCCCCCGGAGCCGCCACGGCTCTGCCAGGAAGCACCGGGGCTGTCCTGGCACGGGGGGCAGCCGGAGGGACCCTCTGGCCATGGGCACTGACCTTGCACCACGTCATCCTGGCGCTGCAGCGGGGGCCGCCCCGGCCGTGCCGCCTCCCGCTCCGGGGTCCGCGCGCCGCGGGCATCGCCGAGGGGCAGGGGCAGCGCCTGCACCTGCCGCAGCTGCTCGAAGTCGCTCAGCGCCGCACTCAGGTCCCAGTTCTTGCCTGCACGGGAAGGGGGGGACTGGTCACCCTCACAGCCTGTCCCCAAACATCTGCACTGGAAACTGAGCGTGGTGGGAAGGCCCTGGCACAGCGCTGGGGATGCCTCAGCCCTGTGGATGTCCCAGCCCTGTGGATGCCCCAGCCCTGTGGATGCCTCAGCCCTGTGGATGTCCCAGCCCTGTGGATGCCCCATCCCTGTGAATGCCCCAGCCCTGGGGATGCCACATCCCTGTGGATGCCCCAGCCCTGGAATGCCCAAGGACAGGCTGGATGGGGCTGGGAGCAGCCCTGTGGGAGGTGCCACCATCATGATCGAGATGAGCTTTAAGGTCCCCTCCAACCCAACCCATCCCTGGTTCTGTGATCCAGACCTCTCACTGCCACCAGACAGTTGATATAAAGCAAAAATCCCCTTCAGTTCTGCTGCTTGTGGAGAGGATGGAGGAAGGGAATGCTCCCTCCTGGATGCTGCCCTTCCCTTCCCTTCCCAATCCTCCACCCGAGGGATGTGTGAGGACAAACCGAGCATCCCCAGGGCAGGAATTTCCCATCCCAGCTCCAGGCCCTGTTTGCTGCCGGCTCCCCCTCAGCCCCCCGTGGCTCTTGGCCCGTCATTCCCAGCTTTCCTCACCTTCCAGGAGGTCTCTGGCCAGCCCTGGCTCTGCCCCCGTCGAGCGGACAAAGTCGGACAGGACGATGTCCATCGCGGCTGCTCGGCATCAATCTGGGGGTGACACAACAGGGCCCATGGAGCGAGTGCTGGGGGGGAAATAACCCACCAGGGATGATCCCAGGTGGAATAAAGCCCCCCTAAAGTGAACTGTGCCCCTGCACTGGGAACTGGGAGAACAACACCCATTTCTGTGGCTGCTCTGCCAAGGATGGGCATTTCCTTGGGAAATTCAGAGACTAAAGCCAGTTCTCAGCCCCAGGGGGGTGGAGTGTTTCTTTCCCAGTGAGGGATAAGGAGCTGGGAATAAATGATGTAAGAAATGAGTATTTGGGAGCAGTGAGAAAGCAGAAAGTTCCTCTTGGACACTTACAGGGAGCAAATTCCTGCCCCATCCCACCCCGAGCTCTGTGCCAGGGAAAGGGAAGCAAGGCCAAAAGGCTGGAATTAGGGGATGTATCCTGGGGAAAATTAATTTTAAAAATGCCCCTTTCAGGCAAAAAGAAAAGACAAAACCCAAGACAAAAAAATCCCAACTGTTCTTGCAGGCAAAATAAATATCCAGATGGAATTTTTGTCCAATCCAGAGCCCCTTCCTAATCCAGAGCCCCTTCCCAGGCTCCTTTGACTCCAGAGCTCCTTCCCAGAGGGGAGCAAACCCCAGGTCTGGTCCTTAACTCTGGATTTTGGCAGGTCCTGGGCCAGGCAAGGCGTGTGCTCCTGCCGTGCCTCTGAATCCTGACTGTCCACATTCCTCGGGGCAGAGAGGGAAAGGGAAAGGGAGAGCTGGGGCTGTGCAGGTGAAGGTTGGGATGACAACTCTGCCATCAAGGAACAGAATTGCTGGGAAAGGAATTCATGCCAAGCTGAAAATTTGGAAGGGGATAAACCCGGGAAGGGAAGAGGGAGGTGCTGGGGTGTATTGGGAATAAAGGAGGAAATTTCAGGATTATGTGGAATAAGAACAAACCTGGTTGTTTTCCTGGTGCCTGAGAAAAAAATGTCTCTTTTACAGGATTATCCCTAAAGATGAACAAAATTCCCTGGAGCCTTAAAAATGTCTCTTTCCAGGATTATCCCTAAAGATGGGAGCAATTCCCTAACACTGCCCAGCTCCCCAGGAGCAGCTGTGAAACATCCAGGCTTTAACCAGGAATTCCCTGGATTTGCTGGGAAGTCATTCCCACTCTCACACTCATCATTGACCTCCTGCTCCCAGGGAAGCTGCTCCGTGTTCCTTCTCCACCAGAGCAATCCCAGAGTGGTGCCAAATCCCAGGCTGGCATTCCAGGAGCAGGATCTGGCAGCAATCCCTGCTCTTGCCCCACCAGCACCGGGAACATCCTTAATTAGGAGCGGCACGTTTGGATCCTGTAACCTCCGGCAGGAGCTGCAGGAGGAGCGAGCGGCTCCGGGATGGAAGTGCCACGGGAATGGTTTGGAATTCCAAGGAAACCCAGTGGAGGTTTGGGGAGGGAATGAGCAGCACTGCCCACCCCCCTCAGCCTGGCATTCCAAACTCCCACGTGCCCAAAAATTCCGGGAAAACACGGGTGGAAAACTCCAGGTTTGACGAGTCCGATGGAATGTCCCAGATTTATTGGGAATCAGGAGGAGACACATCCCAATCCAGTGCCATGGATTATTTCCTCTCCTCTTCCCTCCTCCTGAACAGGTTGGAAATACAAGTCCAGGTGGGAAATCCAAGCCCCAGGAGATCCACGACTTCAAATCCACCCCCAGCAATGGAACAGGCACCGAGCACAGCCCGAATTTCCCGGGATGGATCTCGGCTGGATGGAACCCAGAGGGAGCATTCCTGGCACATTCCAGCCAGAAAAAGGGGGAAAAGTGCCTTTAACACCAAGCCTGGTCATTCCTGTGATCCTGACAGTTCTTTGCAGGAATTTCAGCAAATGTTTGAACAAATATCCCCCCACACTTCCCAGGGCTGAGCTCAGCAACATTCCTGATGGATCAGCCGCCCTGGAATCACCTCCTGCTCGGCCCAGAGGGAGCCGGAGCCTCACCCAAACTGTGCCACATCCCATGGCCAAGGCAATGCAGGGAAAGCCCCTTCCCAACGTTCCAACGGATCCACCTGGCACTAATGCCGACCCCCAGCCTGCCAGGAGGTGGGAATGTGCCCAGGCCCCACCTCTGGGAATGCCAAAGCCAGGCTGAGCCAATCCCTGCCAGCCCTTCCTGATGGGAATTCAGACCTTTAACAAGGAACATCCACCCAAACCAAGGGGAGAGCCCCAGAACCCCCCCAGGCCTCTCCAGCAGCACGGGCTGGGTTTGGGAAGGGTCTCAGCAGGAGCTTCCCAGCCCTCCGTGGGCAGGACCACCCTCCCTGCCCTGATCCCGATGCCATCAGGGAAACTGGGGCATTGAGGGAAGAATTCCAGAGGTGCCAGAGCTCAGTCACAGCAGGAAATAAAACCATCAAAACCACGGAGCTGAAGAGTTTCCCTGGAACCAGCAAGTCTGGACCCAGTGAAAGTTCCAGGATTGGGATTTACAGGGCCTTAATTCCCTTATTTTGTCAGATTTCCATCATGCTGAGCATGTGCTGCAGAAACAGAAAACAAACCCCTTCCCAAGGGCCAAATCCCAACCCCGGGCCAGCCACGAGTGGTGGCTCCAGGGTGTTTATAAAGGTACTTCCAGAAATATTTCAGGAGCAGCAAACTCTGACGTCTCTCCCCCGGATCTGCCACGTGATGTTTGGCAGGAGCAGAGTCTGGAGCCAGGACTCCACTCCCAGCCTGGCCCCTCCGCCCCATCCCAGCCCTGTGGGGGCACAGGGACCCCCAGGCTGCACCCCCAGAGCCCTCAGGGCCCTGCAGGGGAGGCAGGAGGAGCCCCAATCCACGGCAGGTTTAATCCTGCCAGGCCCATCCCCACGTTTTTGCTCCCATCATTGGGAAGCAGCAGGAGCAGAGCGGTGAGTGGCCATGTGTGGAACTACCAAACCCAAATCCCCCAAAGCCCTGGAATTTGGGAGCACTCAGGGGGTTCCTGGGACACCTGCAGCATTCCTGGCTCCAGGGAAAGGCCATGGAGGGACCCACAGAGGGGCAGCCCCAGCCAGAGCCTGAACAGAGCAGGGAGAGGAAAATGAGGCTCTCCCACGGCTCAGCTCGGAGGGAGCAGGGCCTGAAGGTCCTGGAGGGGGCTCCTGAGGAGGGTCCTGGAGGGGGGTCCTGAGGAGGGTCCTGGGGGAGGGTCCTGGAGGGGGGTCCTGGCTCCCTCCTCCCCCCAGGACAGTGGGAGTTGCCTCCAGCCCGCCCCAGGTCCTGGCAGGTTACCCAACAGCGCCAGGATGGGATTAGCAGGACCCTGACCTGACACCTGTGCTGGGCTCACTAATTCCCACCACGACACGGCCGAGCCGCTCCCGCCTCATCCCGGCCAGGAATCCTCCTCATCCTCCCCATCCCCATGCCAGGAATGCCACCACAGAGCCCGCAGATCCCCGGGCAGGAGCTCCCGCAGGGAGGGCACTGGGCGGGCAGATGGAGCCAATCCGAGAGGGAAAACAGGGAGATTTGGGACCAGATGGGCCGGGCAGCTGCGGCCACACCTCGTGCCTGGTACGAGCAGCTCTCCAGGGAGCTCCACAGCCCGGGAATGGCAGCTCTGGCACAGCTCTGGCACATCCAAAGGGACTGCACAGGATCTCTGCAGGCAGAGCTTTGCCAGCAGGGAAAAGCAGTTCCCAAACCGGGCTGGTGCTCAGGGGTCAGGGCTGGGTGAGTCCCACTGGGAATTACAGGAATCATCCCATTCTCATAAACCTCCAGTGCCTCAAAGAGCAGCTTTATCCCCTTTTCCAGAGCTCCAGACACAGCCAGGCTCCTCCCAGCACCGGGACCATCCTGAACTTTGGGCTGAGGAACCGCCAGAGTGACAGCCCTGAGAAAACTCCAACAAAACGCAGCAGCCCCAGGAAATCCCGGCTGTGCCCCATCCTCCTCATCCTCCTCATCCTCAGCCCTCCTGGTCAGCCCTCCCTCTGCTCCCAGCGATTACTGGGATTCTCCAGGCACCGACAACAAACTCTTCCCTCCGAGGAAATTCCTTTTGAGCCAAACTCTCCCTGAGCCAAACTCTCTCTGAGCCACCTTCCCCTCGGGCCGGGCCAGGACCGTTCCCAGCCCGTCCCGGCCCTCCCTTCCCGCTGTCCCGGGGGGCTCCAGCGGCCCCTCCACAACGAGGCCACGCTTTATCCCGCACCCCACGTCTCCTCCCCGGAGCCCTTCGCTCCAGCGCTCTGCCCGCCGGGAAAATCCACTTTTCAGCCCTTTCCAGGTCGGGGTTGGGGTGTAGGGAAGGGCTGTGGGAGCTGCGTCCCATCCCAGAGGAGCATCCCAGAGGAGCATCCCGGTCCCGCATCCCGGCCCCGCATCCCGGCCCCGCATTCCCGCCCCACATCCCAGCTCCATATCCCGGCCCAGCTTAACCCCAAACACGCCAAACTCCAGCACGAACCCGACCCGGCCCAGCCGGAGCCCCGGGGGGAGCAGAGCCCCCAATTCCCTTCCCGTGCCCGGTCCCGGCGGGATTGGGCGCTCAGTCCCGTTCCCGGGAGCGGCTCCCGCGTCCCCAGAGCGCAGTTTCGCCGGAGCCCCGGTCCGAGCCCACGGGCCGGAGGAGCCGGCTCTGCTCCGGGACCGGGACCGGCCACCCCCGGCTCGTTCCCGGTGGGCGCTCCCAGATCCCGGGGAGGGACCCCCGGTAGCGGCCCCAGCGCGGGCACGGCCCTCCCGCCGCTGCCGGGGGCACAAACGGGCGCGCAAAGGGCAATTCCTCGCCCGCACAGCCCCGGGGCGGGGACCGCGGCCCCGCCGCTCCCGGCGGAGGCTCCGCCGAGCGGGTGCAGCCCCGGGATGGGGCGGGGGGAACGGCCGGGCCGGGGGGGTGTGACAGGATAGGGGGTGTGGGGGGCGAGAGGGGTGTGGGGGGATAGGGGGATGTGGGGGAATAGCGGGGGGTCCCCCCGGCCCCGCCCCCGCCCCGGGCCCGCCCCCGGGCCGGCCCCCCGCGAGGCCTCGCCGTGACCCCGCGGGCGCCGCCGCCGCCTCCCCAAGGCCCGGCCCCGCCAGAAAAGTTTCCCGAGGTTGGCGCCGGTACCTGCGCGGGGCTCCATGGGCGGCCCGGAGCGGAGCGGCCCCCGGGCCCTCCCGCCGCCGCCGCCGAGGCCGCTCCCGGGGCGGGGGACGGGGCGGGGGGGGAACCGGAACGCGCCGCCCGGAACGCGCCGCCGCCCCCGTTCCCGCCCGGAACGCTTAGGCGGGCGCACGCGGCCGCCGCCGGGACGGGGCCAATGGGGGCGCAGCGCCGGGCCCGGCCACGCCCACCGCTCCCCTGCGGCCGCACTGCGCGTGCGCGGGGAGGGGCGCGCGGGGCGCCCCCTGGCGGCGGGAGCGGGCGCGGGAAACGGGACCCCCCGAGAGACACGTGGGGGGTTCTGGGACCCCGGGGAGGGGCCTGGACCCCCTGGTTGGGGTCTGTAACACCCTGAGGGGGGGCCGAGACCTCAGGGAGGGGCCTGAGACCCCCGTGTGTCTCTGGCCTGGCATTCCCTGTGCCCAACATTCCCTGTCCCAGTGCCCACCATTCCCTGTTCCAGGTGCCCACGGACCCCCTGTGCCCACCCCGGGGGCACTGGGGATGCCACAGACTGTGCTGGGACATCCTGACACAGCCCCCGTGGTGTGTTTGGCCTCTGGTTCCTGTCCCTGGACAAACACAGGTGGGACCCCCCCGGGGGTGCCAGGGTGGGTGGCCCAGGGCCCGTCACATGCTGAGCCAGGGCACAATCAGCCTTTGTGTCCCGCCAGGAACCGCCCCTGTTTGTGTCCCACACAAAGGGGGATTTGTGTGGCCGGCACAGCAGGGACAGGACCAGGGCACTGTCCAGGACAGGAGGGACAGGACCAGGGGACTGTCCAGAACAGCAGGGACATGGAGAGTGTCCAGCACAGCAGGGACATGGGGAGTGTCCAGCACAGCAAGGACAGGACCAGGGGAGTGTCCAGCACAGCAGGGACATGCAGGGTCTGTCCCCCTGGCCCTGCTGCTCCCCAGGGATGTCCCTTTCAAGGGCACACGGTGGCAGGAGCCGCCTGGCACAGGGGTGGCCCAGCAGGGAAAGGCTGGTTGTGCCCAGCCCGCCCAGGGGGTGCCCAGGGAAGCAGAGGCTGCCGTGGCTGCCTCTCCTCGGAATCAGGAGAGGGGAATCAGCTGCTTTTTAAAGAATGGAGATGAAACATCCCTTAAAATAGCAGGGCTGTAATCCCAGACAATCCTATTCCCCCAGTTCAGGGCCTGGTGCCCGTCCTGGGGCTGCCCTGACAGGGCTGGGCCCGGGGCAGCCCCAGGGGAGCTGAAAGCAGCTTCATTTATGCAAATCATCGATATTTTTTTTAGGAAGATTTAAATTGAAAACGATGGCACATGCAGAGGTGTTTTCCAGTCTAAGCAATTCCATGACTCCAACCACTCCTGGGACGCAAACTGCTCTTCCACCCCCAGATCAGCCTGGGGGGAAGGCAAAGTGTGACATTTCCTCAGAATAAAAGTTGTTTGAAATGTTTTACCTGCAAACCAAGGATAAAAGTCCCACCAGGAAGCCCCAGAGCTCTGGGCTGGGATCCACTTCACCAAAATGGCACCAGGAGGGGTTTGTGTTCCCTGAGGACGAGGACAAAGATGGATTTTAGGAGGAGGTGACACCCTGGGCTTGGCTGCTCCAGAAATAAAACCCTCCCTGACCTCATCCAAACACATTTCCAAGGAAACTGGACAGTAACTCAACAGGCACTTTGCAGACACTGAATCGTTCAAGGTCCAAACAAGGCCAGAAAACAATTGGCTGCAATTAAATCCCAGTGGTTTATTCCATCTGCCCTCCCTGTCTGTGTCCTTTATTCAGGAGCACCCACACATTCCAGAGGGAGCCACCTGGGATGGAGGAAACAAAGTCAGGTGAAAAACAGCAAAACAAAAGAAATAAACCACTGGAAGTGAATTGTTCTGGGTAAATCCCTGTTAAACCACCCAGACCTTTGGGGGTTGTTTGAAGATCCACACGTGGCAGAACATCCCAGGGAAGATCCAAAGTGCTTGGAAAGGAAAACCAAAACGGGCTCTGGGCAGGAAAGGGAAGGATTAAAGAGCACGAAGGTGTTGAGGACAAGGGGAGCTGCGTAATTGGAAGTGAAAGGCAGGATGTAATCGTTAATTAATCATTATCCCCCACTATAAATAGGGCCCTGGCGGGGGGGAGTGTCCAGCTCCACCTC
>JAWWLZ010000074.1:3211828-3248627 GCA_035041345.1 Poliocrania exsul
CCTGGCACTGGGATACAGGGGCTGCCACAGCACTGGGAACTCCTGGTGCCCCTGGCACGGGGACACACGGGCTGCCCCAGTGAACTGAGGCACAAATGGCAGCAGTTCGTGGCCAGCCCCAAAGGAGCTGCTCCGTGCCCTCCATGCCGAGCCCAGAGCTCGGAGGCAGCGCCGTGTCCTTGCCTGACTCCGGAATCGATCGTGATTTCCCAGCTGCAGCCGAGCCTGAATCATGCATTAAACATGGGCATGGGGACCCGCAGGGATCCGGGCGGTGCTGCTGCTGGAGGCTGCTCAGGGCCAGGGCTGAGAGTTCTGGGGAGAGGAGGTTTTGGGGGATTTAAGGGGTCATTGCCAGCTCTGAGCCCAGCAGATCCCGGGGTGAGGTGGGGTCTGGGAGAGGCACCATCAGGATCACGGGGTGCTGCCCCCAGTGCAGGATTTATCTTTGGGTCTGGCTGATCCTGGCTCGGTATTTGTGGCTGCCCCATCCCAGGAGGTGTTCAGGGCCAGCTTGGGCGGGGCTTGGCTCCACCTGCTCTGGTGCAAAGCGTTGATGAACAGGATGAGCCCAAGGCATTCCCTGCTCTGTCCCAGGCCCCAGGACATCGTGGTGTTCCTCATCGGAGGGGCCACCTACGAGGAGGCGCTGACCGTGTACAACCTGAACCGCTCCAACCCCGGCGTGCGCATCGTCCTGGGCGGCACCACCATCCACAACACCCGCAGGTGAATCCCTGTCCTGGCACAGCAGCAGTTTGGGCTGCAGGAGGGGTCCCCACCAGGCACAGCACATGGAAATGGGGCTCAGTGCCCCAGGCCCAGCTCTGCTTGTGGTGCCTCAAGGACAGATCTCCAGGCTCTGCATTTCCCTGAGGTCAAGGGCAGGGAAGTAGAGTTTTCCAAAGGGTTTTTCCTGCTTATAATTCCCCACACACTCTGGGAAGCCAGAGCAGCATGTGGGAATTCAGTACTGACTGAACCTGCAGCTGCCTTGCTTGAGGTGGGCAAAGGTCCCTTCCAGTATGGAATTCCTGGTGGGAAATGTCTGGTTTATAAACACAGACAACTTTCCTGCACCCAAATTGCTCACTTTGGGTGCAGGGGAGGATCGAGGCCACGCTGGGGGCTGTTTCCCATCAGCTGCTGGCCAGGCAGGGGAGCAGGAATTCCCTCCAGATCCCCAGTGCCCTTCCTTCAGCTCAGTGTGGGATGGTGGGAACAATCCTGAGGCTCAGGATCTGCAGCTCCATCGTGGGCTCTGCTTGGATTTGTGCTGTCAAGAGCCACCAGGGCTGATTCAGGCTCTGCTGCATCTCAGTGCAGTCCCTCAGTTATTTACAGAAAAACTGGGATTCTGTATCCAAATTTGCTTTTCAAAGAATGAAGTGGGGGGATAAAACCCCAAAAACTAAAGGCTGGTCCTATGGAGGGGCTGGATGCAGCCAGGTCCTGCCTGGGAGCTCTGGGGGAGGAGGGCAGGGGGCTGTTCGGAAGCAGCCCTGCTCCAAATGATCCATTTTCTCCTGGTTTCCCTAAGGATGGAAGAACAACAACAACATCTCCTGTCTACTGTTCCCCACAATTCCAGCACAGTGCCCAAGAATCAGGGAAATCTCAGCACATCCCTGAGGTGTCTGATGTGAGGGAACCCAGATTTTAGTGTGGCCCACCCCCTGCTGTAATCCCTGGCCTTCCTGATTCCTGCGGGATTAGGGCGGATATGTCACCAGAAACAAGGGGATTTGGGTGTTAATGCCCCGAGCAGCCGTGTAAGCACCTAATCCCGGGCTCCATTGTCCTGCAGCCCCTCTGGAGCTGGGACCAGCAGCTGCGGGCCCGGGGGTGCCCAGAGGAGGGAGAATCCCTCTGCTCCTGGGGATCCGCCCTGGCCCTGGGGATTCCAGAGCGGTCCTGGGGGGTTCGGAGGGGAGAGGGTTACAAAGGAGCCATAATCGGCTCAGAAGGGCTGCCCGGGAGCAGCAGGAACATCTGGCCCCGGGGCTGACTCATCCCGGGCAGGTGGAGCACAAACCTGCTGGGACTAATCCCGGCATGTGGAGCCTGACCCAGTTACCCAGTTCTGGTGAGCGCAGCGGCAGCTCCGGAGCCTCGTGGGGACCCTCGTGGGGACCCTCCTCGCTGCAGAGGGGTCAGGATGTGGCTGGGAGTGGGTTCATTTCTCCTGGGGTTTGATCTGTGGGCCCTGGGTGGGTGGAGCAGCCATGGAGGTACCTGCAGGTCCCTGTGCTGGGTCCTCCCCTGGTCCCACTGCAGGTCCTGGCAGTGACAGCCCCAGCAAGGCAGTTTGTGCCACTCAGCCCCTGGGGCAGGTGGGGCTTTGGCTCTTGCCTCAGGACACTCCAGACCTGGAAGGTGCTTGGGGAGGCCTGAGGGGTCGGTGGTCACAGGCACAGCCTGCTCTGCACAGCACAGAACCAGGAGACCCCAGAAAACAGCAGCAAGTCATTCCATGCCACAGCTCAGTTCTGCCTGGCTCCAGTGCCTAAAAATAACCTGGAGGAGAGCGAGCTCAGGCTGGAACACAGAGCCAGGTGGAGCCAGGTGACAGCCTGTGCCACAGCAGGGACAGTGTCCTGTCTGTGCCCCTGCACACCCAGCTGCCCTCCCAGCTTTGTCCCCAGCACTCAGAGCTGGATATTCCTGCAGGGCTTTGCTTGAGGTTTTAGGGTCTTACTCTATCAGACCCCTCAGGATTCTCAACCTGAGCAGCTCCAGACCCAGTTTGGGGGAATCCCATTTCTGCAGGATTTGTGGCATATCCTGGTTTGTGTTTCTTTATCCTTTGTGGGGTTTTTTTAAGCATTACTGTTGAGATCACCTGATCAGCACATTGAGGGGATGAGTCAGCCTGGGAACGGCTGTGGTGTCTCATTGCCAGAGGAACCATCCCCCGGCAGCATCTTCCTGGCTGGGAGCATTCCTGGCTTTGGGAGCTGCTTATTTACCCTTGGATTAGTGTCTCCTGCCCTCAGCTGTCCTGGGGCAGCCACAGGAGCAGGGCAGGCAGCGGTGGGCTGTTGGATTCTGGTGTTGTGGGCAGGTCCCCCCTTTGCCACCATCACTGTGTGTGGAGAAGTGACAGGACCAGAGGAAATGGCCCCAGGTTGCACCAGGAGAGGTTTAGGTTGGATACTGGGGGAAATTCCTGCATGGGAAGGGCTGTGGTGGAGTCATCACCCCTGGAATGGTTCAAAGCCATGTGGATGTGGCACCTGGGGACAGGTGTCAGTGGTGGCCTTGGCAGTGTGGGGTTGGCAGCTGAACTGGATGGGCTCAGAGGGCTTTTCCAACCTAAACAATTCCATCATTCCAAGCCTCTGTGCCCCAGTGACACTGGGCTGTGTCTCAGCCCTGAGGAGCAGGTTCTGGTGGTGTCCCAGGCTCGAGGCCACCCCAGGGGGGCAGTTGGCCCCTGTCCCACTAACCTGAGCCTTTCCCAGCAGCTTCCTGGAGGAGGTCACAGCCTCGGGGTTCCGTGGCCGTGGCACCGACGGCTCCCAGGCCCCAGCGAGGAGCAGCAGCCGGAGGTGAGGCCGAGGATCGAATCCTTTCTGCCCATCCAGAGCTGGAACATTCCTGCCCCACAGCTGGAGCGTCCCCTGGGGCCAGAGCCAGGACAGGATTCCCCTGCAGCCCCTCATGTCCCCTCACAAACAGCTCCAGAGCTGGGACTGTCACCTGAGGGGAGCCTGAGAAAGCTCCTGGATCTCTGCAGCTCCCAGCAATCCATGGGGACACCTGGATGGGTCCCCTGAGGATCCCACTGGGGCTGCCCCACCTGGGGAGCAGTTCTGGGGGTGCAGCTGGAGGGCACAGGAGCCCTCTGCTCTGCTCTGCTCTGCTCTGCTGTCTGTATATGTTGAATCCTATTAAATCCCCCTTTTTGGCCGAATCTGTCTGTTAGGTGAGTCCCATTTTCCCAATGCCACGAGGTGCAGTCACAGCCTGAGCCTCCTCAGGAGCTTCTGCTCCCCTCAGGGACCACCCCAAGGTCTGGCTGAGGAACCTGTGAGTGCATTTCCAGCTCTGCCCCGGGGCCTCTAATCGGCACTTGATTGGGAATTAACAAGCCAGATCAAATGAAATGAGCTCCTAAATCTCTGGGAATTATCTTGGCATCACAACTAAGTCCTGTTGATGTGGGAGAGAGCAAAGTCCTTTGGGGGGAGGGGACCAGCCCCAGGGGTCCTGGGCAGCTCTTGGGGGGCAGGAAACAGCCTGGGCTGGGAGTGGAACTGGGTGGGCTTTAAGGGCCCTCCAACCCAAACCATTCCATGGTTCTGGACCTCTGGGAGGGAAGTTGGGCAGGAAGGGGGAAATGTGGTGGTGGGAACGTGGAGATGAGGAATTTCGTTTAAGGAATACCCCAGATCAGCTGCAGAGAGGTGAGTCAGGTCTCTGCCAGCCTGAGACCCTGACAGAGGAGCTGAGGAGTCCCCTGCCACATCCACTCCAGAGGGATAAATCCCTCCTCCAGCAGCCCCTTTCCCAGACAATGCTGTAATCATCATCAGAGACACAGAAAAGCACGTGCCCTAATTAAACTCAGCTCATCTTCCAGGCAGCAGCTTCACACTTGATATCCAGAGGCAAAATGCTGTGTGTGGGGTGTTAGAGACGTAAATAAACCGAGTTTGCTGCTCTGCTCTGCTCTGCTCTGCAGGAAGGTGAGATTTTGGCAACTGTTCATGTGGAGCAGCACAGGGAGCAGCTGCAGCATCGGGGAGGGTGGGAGACACAAACACTGCTCAGAGGGGCTTGTGCTGCCCACAGGATGGGGACAGGGGCAGGAGTGGGCATGGGGACAGGGATGGGGACAGGGGTGGGGACAGGGATGGGCATGGGGACAGGGACAAGGACAGGGATGGGGACCTACACAGACCAGATCACCTGCCCCACCGGTGTGACCCTGGCTCAGGGAGGCCACCCCTCCCACCCCTCCCAGCCCAGTGATGCAGAGGGAGCAGCATCCATGGCTGGAGTGCGACTGCCTGTTCCCAGCACGGAAATGGGAGCTGGGTCCCCTCCCGTCTCCTTCCTTCCATATAAACTGTTGATGTTTCCAGCTCTGAATCACTGGTCACATCCTTCACAAACGTGACTCACTCCCTGTGCCTCTGTCAGAGCAGCCTGAGCATCCCCTCTGGAGCTGAATTCCTGCTCCCAGGGACAGGGAGGTGCTGCAGGTGCCTCACCTGCTGTGGGTTCAGGGCGACTTCCCTGGCACCAGAGGGCATTTCGGAAGAGAGTGGGCGCTGGACCGAAGGGCATGGCAGAGCTGTCCCGCTGCCACCAGCACGGTGCCATCTGGCACTGGCCATGCGCCGGCGCTCCGCAGGGCTGGCCACCGAAAACAGGACGAGGGGAAGGACAAGGCTGGGCAAAGAGAGGCAAAATGTCATTAAATAAACTGGCAGGTTCTGTGGTGTCCCAGCAAACCCCGGGGCTCCAGGCAGCCCATCTGCCCCTCTGCCACCCACTCTGCCCGCCCCAGCTCTGCCCACCAAGGGTAAATGGGGAAACTGGGGCCCAGAGATGGCACATCCCAGCGCTGGGCCCCGCAGAGTTCGGGGCTGTGCAGGCACAGGAGGGGAAGGCAATGCCTGGAGTAGGTGCAGACAGTGATTTGTGTCCCTGTCCCAGGTACTCCCAGGCATTCAGTGCATCCCACAGCTCACCCAGGGAGCACCCGGGAATGCTGATGCTCAGCATGGGATACCAACACTCACAAAAGCTCTGGAAATGCTCAGTAACCCAAGAACATCCCCAGGACTCTGCACATATTAATTCCAGAGCACTGGGGTGAAAATACACCTTGAAATTGGGGTGGGGGGTGTCCACTGATGGGATGGATTGCAAAGCTGGGATGGGATGGAAAGTGTCCTTGTAAAGCTGATCCACTGGTCGATGATGGATCAATCTTTTCTCCTTCTCTGCTTTTCCCTCTTTCTCACCCATCTCTGATCCATGAATCCCATCTGTGACCTGTCCCATACTCAGACCTAAATTCTGGACTTGCAGAACATGCAGGAGACAGACAAAATAAGCCAAAAGAGGGTCTTTTTTAGGAAGCTGAATGTCTCCTCACTTCTGGAAGCCACACTCTGAATCCCACAGAGTCCTGGCTGTCAGACCCCAGGTGCTGGAAGAGACCCCTTCCTTCAGCCCCCTCCCAGGGAATCCCCCCACTCCTCTCCCCAGAGGGATATCTTTGCACTTCTGCACACCCTTTGGGCGAGCAAACCCTCCCGGTGCCCCCCGCAGGAACTTTCCCGGTGACCTGTGATGACAGCGCCGGGGCCGCCGCTGGGGACACTCGGCGAGGCGCTGCCCCCGCGACCCTCCGTCCCCAGCGCGTCACAGACAAAGAAGACGCCGCCGAACCCTCGTGGGCTGCGCTTCGCCCGGTGCCGCGAACCCCCGACGTCACGGGCGCGCGGCTATAGATGGAGCTCGGGAGCGGAGCAGCCCCGCGCAGCCCCCCGAGCGGCGGCATGGACGGGGCGGGGGGGGCGCCGGTGCCGCCGAGCGCCGAGGAATAACGGGAGAGCGCCCTGAGCTGAGCCAGCCGCGGGGGAGAAGGCAGAGCCGGCCGGGAGGAGCGCGGGGTGTCCCCCCGCCAGGAGCCCCCTCTGCGACCCCCGCCCCCCAAACCTCCTCCCAGCGCACCGAGGAACGATGAAAAAAAATAATTCTGCAAAAAGGGTGAGTGGAAGCGGCTCCCGCTCGGGGCACGGCGAGGGGAGGGAGGCTCCCGGATGTTTTGGGGAGGGGGGTTTGGCTCTCTCCGGTGCCGGGTGTTCGCCTCGCCTCGGCGGCCCCCCCGCAAAACCCCAAAGAGCAGCCCCAAAGGGCCCCGAATGCCGCGCCCGGCCCTGCCCGGCGCCTCTCCTGCATCCCGCACCCGACACAGACGCGGGGGATGCGGGCAGGCAGTTTTCATCTTGGAACACAAGGAAACCATCAAATCCAGAGGCAGCAGCCACCCGCCGCCCTGTGCCGTGTGTGTGCGGCGCTCGGCCACCCCATCGCTGCCTGCGGAGAAACCCCACGCGGGCACCGGCCTTAGATTTCACCTCTTGGATTAATTGCTCATGAAAAGCTCAACGTTGCAATTTTCACCGCAGTGAAATAAAACGCATCTTGTGTGAATTGCGCCCAGCCCCCTCCCGTTCCCCTTTCCGTGGGGAAATGCCCGCTGGAGGAGGCGATGGAGACGCCGGCCTGGCTTACATAACAGCGCGGGGAACGCTGCCCGCTCCTGCCGGGGCTGCTGCGGCACAAAAACCCCCCCTGGAGTGACCCCGGGGGAGGACTCCGGGCCCGGCGGCGGCGGCGAGAGGGGCCGGGGGGCCGGGGAGGGGAAAGTTGGGCAAAGAGGAGCGGGGGAGAAGAGGAGCGTAAACCCAAGAATAATCCCGTTCCCCCCCCGTTTTCTTCCCTCTCTCTTTGTGTCAGGGGCACCAGGATGGAAACCAGCAACCTGCGCAGCCGGAGAAGGTCGGCTGGGTGCGCAAATTCTGCGGGAAAGGCATTTTTAGGGAAATCTGGAAAAACCGTTATGTGGTTCTGAAGGGAGATCAGCTTTACATCTCGGAGAAGGAGGTAGGATCGGTTTCTGTTTCCTTTCCCATCCCCCCGGCCTTCCTTTGCATATGAAAAGAGCAGCCCCGGCCCTTCCCCGCGCCCCTCCAGCGCCCAGGAGGGTCCGCGGGGGCTTCTCCTCTCCCCGGGCGGGAGCGGCCGGGTCGGGGTGGGCTCCGACAGCGACTGCCCCAGCCAGCTCTGCTGGGAGACATTTTCCCAGCGTGGAGGCTCGAAAGGATTCACTTGAGAGCTAAGCCCTCATCCCTCTGTGCCGCGGCCGCAATGCCGGCTCTGCTCTGAGCCTTGTGCTCTGCTCCTCCCTGTGCACCGGGAGGTAACTCCGCTCTCCAGGCTCGAATCGAGCCAGTTATGGGGCGATCTCGTGTATTTTCCCCCGCCGTGCCTAGAGGAGAACGAGGAAATGTCACCCCGGATTCGGCCCCGTCGTGTCCAACGTGCGCCCTCCGCCCCTCCCCGTCTCCTCGCCGGGGTTTGGGGTTTCACGTGGTGGTGACATGGGAGGTAATCGGATGTGACCGTCAGGCTGAGCTGGCCCCGGCTGGTCCTGCACGGCCCCCCCGCGCTTTTTGTCTCCATAAATCCGTCAGGGAGAACTCAGGGCAGAGCCCCCCAAACCCATCAGGGAGAACTCAGGGCAGACCCTTCCAAACCCATCAGGGAGAACTCAGGGCAGAGCCCCGCAAACCCATCAGGGAGAACTCAGGGCAGACCCTTCCAAATCCATCAGGTATCTTGGGAATGCTCAGGTAGAGAGAGGTGATGAGAGAAGGATTAGAGACTGTGGACAGTGCTGGTGGGAGTGAGACACAAACCCCATGAGGGATCTGTGGATACATTTATGCATCAGGAAAGTTGGATGGATGAGAGAGGCACAGAGCCAGGGGCACAAATCCCCCGTGGTTTGTGGCCTTCCAAACTTTCCCAGCAGGAATGCAGACAAACCCAGTCAGGCTGCTGGGATGGGGTTGGGAATAGGCTGGACTAGCCAAGAGAGAGGGTGTTCAAACAGGAATCATCACAGGGAGGAGATGATGGGGTAAGATGTCTGTCGGTCTGTCCCGAGTATGCCCAGGTAGCTACAGCTCCAATCCAGGTGTGCTGGGAGCCCAGGGGAGGGACAAGGCTGGAGGGGCCATGTGGGGCCTGCTCTGAACAAGCAGCTCTTGTGTTTGTGCTGGTTTTGGGGCAAAACTCCTGCCTGGGCCTGAGGCGGCTCCGGGGCCTCCGAGTGTGTGTGAGGGACCATAAATAACACCCAGTGGCGGCTGCCGTGGCTTTATATGGAAGAATCCGTGGTCGGGCAGAGCTGAGGCCACCGAGGTGTCTTGTGGTGCTGATGTGCCCTGGGGTGGCTCCATGCTGGTCACCAAGGTGGCATCTGGCTGTGGCTGTGCCCTGGGGTGGCTCCGTGCTGGTCACAAAGGTGGCACCTGGCTGTGCCCTGGGGTGGCTCTGTGCTGGTCACCAAGGTGGCATCTGGCAGTGGCTGTGCCCTGGAGTTCTTTGTGCTGGTCACCAAGGTGGCACCTGGCTGTGGCTGTGCCCTGGGGTGGCTCTGTGCCTCTGGTGCCCAGGAAGATGCCACTGTCAGGGGGTCTGGCATCCAGGGGTCTCAGTGTAGGGGTTCCTGGGGCTCGTGTGTGCTGAGGGTGCTCCCAGGACTTCCTGCTCCCAGGGGATCAGAACACGTGTTGTGGGTTTGGTGCTGACCAGAGAATCATCATTTATTCCCTGGCAAAGCCAGGCCCCCTCATGCCAGGCAATGAACAGGAAACTGGAGTGGAAACAGCCCCAGGACAGGCTGAATCTCACCTGAATCTGCAGCGATGGATGAGGAGACTCAGTTGCCTGTTTTCTGCCACAGATCAAAGTCTTCCTTTGTTATAAATGATTTGTGCTCCATCAAAGCCACTGGAGCGACGTGGATCTGGTGGATGGAGCTCACGAGTTCACTCTGGTAGCAGCTCTGGTGTTTCCTGTCAGCTCCTCTCACGCTCAGCGGCTGCTCCAGAGCTGTGGCAGGTCCTTCTGCAGGTGAAGCTGCACTCCCAGCCCTCCCACCAGCCTGGAGCAGAAGGGGTTAAATCCCAGGACTCCTGGAAGCTCCTCAGCTTTGCCACACACTCACTAAAATGAATTCAAACCAGACATTTATTTACTTTTGGCTGAATTTCTCCATCTGGGAAGCAGGGCAGTGAATCCCACCTGCCCAAGGCACACGGGAAGGGGAATTGTCCCACTCTGGGATCCCTCTGGAAGGACGCTGGATCAGGCCAGGGGGTGATGCTTCACAAAGAGAGTGCAGAGCAGAACTCCTTGGAGCTGAGCACAGGCTCAGGTCTGGAATGGGGAGGTTTCCAAAATTCAGCCTAACAACAAAACCCCATCGATATCCACACTGATTCCCCCCGGGAATCTCTGCTTTTCCAGCTGTCTGCCTGGGACCTGGGCTTGCAGGTCAGAGACCAGCCCTGACTTAGTGTGTTTTGTCAGGAGAATTTGGGAATGCCTGATGGGAGCCTGGCTTTCTCCCTGGCAGAGCCAAGTCTGTAAGGAGAGGAGGTGCAGTTTTCCAGCCCAGCTGATGGAAAAGGCCAGCAGGATGTTTGGAAGCTGCGGGACTTGTCTGACACCTCCCGAACGCTGTGAACTCCCAGCAAACCCCTCCGTCATTCAGCAGCTGCCTGAGCTGTGCCAGCACAACAACAGCACCTTCTGAGCTCACTCCTGCGTTCCTTCCCCTCGCTGTGCTCAGCCCGCTCCCTCCCCGGGCACATTTCTGGGAATTGTTCGCTGTGTCTGGCCCGGCGTTGTCGCTGCCCGTGCTGGGCTCGGCACTTCCTCGCAGGAAACCGGGGGCTGCCAGACGGCTCTGGGTGATGAGGGGGGCGAGGAAACGCTGCTCTCCAGCCTTCCTTGTTTGCCACCAAAGGCATCGGCTCAATTAGCACAAGAGCTCTTGAGAGCTGTCACTGCTCGTGCTGCTGGCGAGGGCCGTGCTGGGGGGGTGTTTGCACACTCGGTTCTGTGCTGCTCCGAGCGTGTGCCTGCCCTTGGTGAGCGCTGCCATTCACGGTGCGATGGGATTTGGGGAAGGAATTCTGTCCCTTGCTCACGTGTGTGCATCCCTGTCCCAGTGGGATCCCAGTCCCAGCAGGTCTGCAGAGATGTCCATCCTTGCACACGTGTGTGCATCCCTGTCCCAGTGGGAGCCCAGGCCCAGCAGGTCAGCAGAGATGTCCATCCTTGCTGGGGTAGAGCTGCTCAAGAGCTGCTCAGCCGGAGGAAGTGAAACTTTGGTTGTAGCCTCTGCCAGGGGAACTCGCAGGCCCCAAACTGCCCATGTTTGGGTATTTGGCTCCACTGAGAGTCTGGAGGTTTCTGGTTGCGCCCTGGGCCGTGCTGTGCCCTCCCCAGTGTCCCCTGGGTGTGTGGCACAGGGTGTCTTGTGATTTTCTGTGCCTTCTGCATTTCTCCGTGTCCTGTCACAGCCGGGAACTGCTCAGGCAAATCTCCCCCAAAGATCTCAGGCTGGAGTGACTGAGCACCTGCCCTTCCCCTCCACGCCTGGGTTGACCCCAGAACACAGCCCTGCCCTGGGGCCTGGAGGTTCAGAGTCACTGCAGGTGATGGCTTAGGGAGGGAGGAAATCTGAACTCTCATCAGCGAGACACCCAAGGGCAGTTAATTAACCCTTGCTAGAGACCTCCAGCGCCAAAGGGCAGTTAATTAACCCAGTCACGGACCCTCCTGGTGCTGGCACTGCAAGGAGCATTCCTGAGGGAGAGCCTTTGGAAGCACAAACAGTTGGGACCTTCCAGAGCTGGGGTTGGGGTGGCATGGCCGGTGTTGTGACCCTGAGGGGCACAGGGAGTGCTGGGGTCGTGTCCTTGGGGCCAGGCCGGGTGGGCAGCAGGTGTGAGGGAAGGAGTGTGAGGATTGAGAGGAGTGTGAGGACTGAGAGGAGTGTGAGGACTGAGAGGAATGCAGCTCCTCTGCTCTCGCCCAGCGGCCTCAGCAGAGCCGGCCCAGCTCTCGCACCCACATTGCCCGGGGGTGGCCGGGCAGTGACACCCCGAGCCGGGGCAGCTGCCGGGGGTGCAGGGCTGGTCCCGTGTCTGCAGGGTCGAATGTTCCCTGCTGTAGGCTTGGGGGACACTTCAGGTGCCTTCTCCATGCCTCAGTTTCCCTTTGCTCACCTGGCCACAGGTAGGAGCCAGGCAGAACCTCAGGACAAGGGGGGTTTGTCTGCCTCGAGCAGGTACAACAGGACAGCAAAGCCAGCAGACACCCAGGGGACTGATCCACCTCAGTCCTTCCTCTGAGCTGCCCCTCATGACACCACCTCTCCTTTGGGCCTCAGGAGCCTCCCACAAAGCACAAAAGTGCTGGTGGTGCCTCTGGAGTTGCCTTTCACCTTCCTCCTCTCCAGTTTCCCTCCCTGCTCCCTGGTGCTGTTACCTCAGTGTGGGAGGGGGATCAGCCATGAGACACCCCCTGTGCTGCCCCTGGGGTTGCTGCTGCCCCCTCTCTCCCCAACAACCCCACTGTGGGTGTTGGTTATTCCCAGTTCTAAGTGGGTTTTAGTGGGTCACACACCCTGTGGTGGGAGCAGGGCCCTCTCCATGTGTCAGAGCCCTGGCACTTGTCACTCTGAGACCTTTAAAGGCCGAGCTGCACCCACAGGGTGTTTGTCTGAACCAAAGACACTGCTCAGTCCTGCAGCCTCCGCTGGCTGTTCCTGGGGCAGGATGTTAAATCCCAGCTCCAGGGGAGGGCTGGGGAAGCCCCAGTGACCTACATGAGTGAACATCTGGAGTGAGAGCTCCGGTCTCAGCCACGGGGCACAGCTGGAGGCTTGGAGGGGATCAGCTTTTCCTGATGCAAATGAGTCAGGCAGGATTCAGCCGAGATTCTTGGAAAGAGGTGGATTGTAGGATGGCAGTGGGAAGAGATCAAAGCCGATTAGCAGCACGGGGAGGATGTGCAGCCAGACAGGATCTGTTCTCACACCCAGACACAGGGGCTGTGGCACGAGCAGGAACCAGCCCCGGGGCGTCGGGAGTGGCAGTGCCAGCGTCCCATGGATCTTGGGGACACGCTCAGGAGCAGAAGGAGGAAGGACAGAGGGGAGCTGCAGTCATCAGGCAGGGCCAGATGGTCAGTTTGTCCATGTCCCTGGTTAGGAGGCTGCTTTAGTCACCCTCTCTGATTAAATTCTGTGGGAGAATCATGGGGAATTCCTTCAGTCCTTCCCAACACTGGGCAGGAAATGCATGAAATGGGGTGGAGTCCTTTCAGGAAGTCTGAGGGCTCAGACCTCACCACCATCTGCCTTCCTGGCACCTGAGTTCCACACCCTCTGCTGCCAATCCAGCCTGGAATGACCGGCTGGAGTCGGATTGAGCAGATGGATGTGGATTTGAGCCTGTAATGGACATGCAAACCTGAGCTCTCTCCCACCCCAGTCCCCTAATTCCTCCTGTTAGCCATGGAAGAGCAGAGCAGTCCTGCTGGAGTAGTGGGATTGAAGATGGTGTGTTAGGAATGTGATGAAGAGGAAGGGCATGGAGAGCTTTGCCATCTCCTCTTGGCTCGAGGTGTGCCTGAGGGGTGGCACTGTCCCCTCAGGGGTCAGCACCCAGACCCCTGCCTGCCCCACTGATCCATTGCCACGTGCCCATCACATGCAGAGTGTTGGGGAACAGACCCAGAAAACGGGAGATGTTGTGAAGTGGTCACTCGAGGACTCTAAAGGACACCAAGAAGTGGTTTTGTCAGTGAGGGCCGAGCCCCAGCATTCTGTGCCTTCTTGAAACCTTCTCTGGCTGCCAAAGGGCTGGTGAGAGCCTGGCAGCCCCTGCCCTGGCCGGTGGGCTCTGCCCACAGCCCCCTCCCCAGGGCCAGGGCTCAGCCCCGTGTCAGCACTGTGGGACCCACCCCCAGAGTCAGCTGCCAGCACAGAGTAAAAATAGGAAGTGCTAATCCTTATCCCTCCACCTCTGGTCCTGCTGTCTGCAGAGAATGATTGTCCTTTTGAAGCAGAGATGAGAGTCCACCTCCTGCAGCACCTCCACACCCTCCTCACAGGACTCTCTCCTCACAGCTGGAGTAAATCCTGCTCCTTTCAAGGGTCCACAAGCATGAATGCTGTGTCTGATCACACCTGATCACACCTGTTCAGCCTGGTCCCAGGAATTTTGGAGGTGGAAGAGGCAGGAATTAACGTGGGAAAGTGTGAATTTCATGCCATCCTTCTGAATATGTGCCCTCATTCCAGAGCAGAGGAGTCATGTTGAAATCCTGCTGGCTGGAGCAGCAGCCCCTCTGTCTGACATCTGCAAGGCTCTAATTTTGTTGCTGTTTTGCAGGTAAAAGATGAAAAAAACATACAGGAAATGTTTGACCTGAGTGACTACGAGAAATGTGAAGAGCTCAGGAAGTCCAAAAGTAGAAGCAAAAAGAACCACAGCAAATTTACCCTCGCCCACTCCAGGCAGCCTGGAAACACGGTGTGTGGGGCTGGGCCTGGGCATGCAGGAGAGGAGGGATGTGGATGGGCCTGGGGATGCAGGAGAGGAGGGATGTGGATGGGCCTGGGGATGCAGGAAAGGAGGGATGTGGATGGGCCTGGGGATGCAGGGAAGGAGGGATGTGGATGGGCCTGGGCTTTGCTGCATGTGGCAGAGCAGTGCCAATTACAGGGCTGGAGGTTCAGGTCTCCTTTGCCTTTTCCATAGAGGCCATGGGGCTCCCTCTGGGCAGGGCCTGTGTGAAAGCATCTCTGTGTGAGTTCAGGCACTGGCACTGACCTGAATTCCCTCTTTTGTAGGCACCAAATCTGATCTTCCTGGCTGTCAGTCCAGAAGAGAAGGAGTCCTGGATTAACGCCCTCAACTCTGCAATCACACGCGCCAAGAACCGCATCTTGGACGAGGTGAGTGGGACTCGGGGCTGGGCCCTGACTGCCCTGTCTCAGCCTTCCTCCTGGGGGGAGGTTTGAGAGTGCTGGGGAGCAGCAGCCCCTCCAAGCCTTCCATTTCTGGTGCAAAAGGGGAGCAGAGCTGCTGGGATTGTATGGACTGCACCCAAACGCAGCCACCGACACACAGAGAGGGCTCTCCGGAGGTCTGGGATAGTTTGGTGCTCCCAGCCTGGTCTGCCCAGGGCGGGTGGGACACCTGGCAGGGTCACCCTGAGCCTGTGTCACCCTGCAGGTCACCGTGGAAGAGGACAGCTTCCTTGCCCACCCGACGCGCGACAGGGCCAAGATCCAGCACTCGCGGCGCCCTCCCACGCGGGGACACCTGATGGCTGTGGTGGGTACAACCAAACCCAGTGACTCCCTGGGGAGTGTTCCATTTGTAAGACCCGTCCTGAGCTGAGAGTTGCCATTGGAGTAATCGGCTCCTTCATTCTCATGGATCACTGCACTGTGCAAACCCTCTGGCAAAGTCCTGGTTTGCCAGCTCTGACACCTGCTCCCTCAGGTTCCTGCTGGGAACAGCTGCTCAGTGGTTTGAGTCCCTGGATCTGCAGCTCAGCCCCACTCTAGGCTGTGTCACCGCTCACAGTACAGGGACCATCCCTGCTCCCTCTCCGTGGGGTGTGCCCGTGGTGTGCAGCCCCTCCGAGGCAGGTGCCGCCATCCCAGTGCCAACACGCCCTTCTTTCCACTCCCCCAGGCATCTACCTCAACCTCTGACGGCATGCTGACCCTCGACCTGATCCAGGAGGAGGACGCCTCTCCCGAGGAGCACGGCACCTGCGAGGAGAGTTTCCGCGTGGACCTGGACAAGTCGGTGGCTCCGCTGGCGGCCGGGCGGCGCCGGGCGGGCTCGGAGAACGCCCGGGCAGCGGAGCCGGGGCAGACCGGGAGCCTCCCGCGGCCGGCCGGCGGCTCGTGGGACAGGGCCGGGCAGCGCAAGGACTCCTTCGACAAAGGGACCATGTACACGCCGCAGGTCCCCAAAAAGCTCTCGCACTCCGAGAAGAACAAATGTGCCTCCATGGAGGAGATCCTGTCCCGACGGGACTCCTCGGCGCACCGCGCCGTGCTCAGGAGGGGGCTGGAGGCGCAGTTCGCCTCGGCAGAGCCCGAGCAGCTGTCCCGGATACAGGAACTGGTTGCACTGAAACTGGAAAAAACTCAGGAACTGCTGACAGAGGTGAAGGGCTACGGGGAAGGCAAAAGAAAGCCCAAGGACTCCAACACCAGCACCACCAGCACCACCACCACCTCTTCCTCCTCATCAACTTCCAAGTCGGACTCTGAAAAGATCCTGCAGGAATCTGAGAGGCTGCTGGGGGAGGCTTCCTCCACCTGGAGCCAAGCCAAGAGGGTGCTGCAGGAGATCAAAGAGCTGAGGGACCTGTACAAACAGTTTGAGCTGCAGCAGTCAGACTCGAAGCCCAAACAGAGCTCACAGTCGCAGTTCAGGAAGAGCATGATGTGAAGGCAAGCCCAGGGACGGGAGGGAGGGACCGGGGAGGGCGGCCGGCTGGTCTTTTTTTTTTAATTATTATTATTTACAGTGTTCAAAAAGAGTGAAAAGGTGCCTGTTCTCACCCAAATTTGCTTCTCAAAGCTTGGACCCTTCCTTTCCTCCATCGCATCCCCCATGAATCAACCCTGTGTTCCAATAAATCAGTTACAGTTCATACCTCCTTTGTAAGAGCTCCCTTTGCCCCCAGGCCCGGGTCGTGCCGTGCTCGGAGGAGCCCGTGGGGCAGAGGCTCTCACGCTGGGTGAGCCCTGGCATTGCTGCCCCCGTGCCTGGGCTCTGTCCCAAACTACAGCCCCTTCACCAGGAGACTCATCCTGTTCCCTCACTGTCCTCTTGGAAAGAAATGACACAAAAAGGCCAAAAAGGTGTCCATCCCCACCAGTGCCTGGAAGTCCCCATTACCCAGGACACGAAGATGCTGGAAGTCCAGGCTGGCCTCTGGTGGGTGCAGCTCGTGGGGCTCTGTCCTGGCACAGTCCTTTGGAGAACTCAGGGTTGGCAGCTGTTACTTTGGGGGCACACAGAGCCCTCCAGAAGGGCAGCAGGGATGCAATCCATGCCCACCCTGATCCCATCAGGCCACGGATGCTTCACAGACTCCTCATCTCTGAGTGATGGGAGGCTGCAGTGATGTATCTTCCCATCTCTGCAACCAGAAGGTCAAAGCCTTGGATCCAACAGCCCACAGAGGTGGATGGGGGGCTTTGGGCTTTTACATTATTTCTTTTTTTTTTAATTTTCTTTGAGCTGAGTGGGCAGCAGTTGGACACCACAGGCCAGGAGCAGGTTTGGGAGGTTGGACTCTGCTCTCTCAGGTGTCACAGTCAGACAGCAGGTTTGGGGGTTTGGCTCTGCTCTCTCAGGTGTCACAGTCAGACAGCAGCAGGTTTGGGAGGTTGGACTCTGCTCTCTCTGGTGTCACAGTCAGACAGCAGCAGGTTTGGGAGGTTGGACTCTGCTCTCTCAGGTGTCACAGTCAGACAGCAGCAGGTTTGGGGGTTTGGCTCTGCTCTCTCAGGTGTCACAGTCAGACAGCAGCAGGCACTGCTTGTGCTGCCCCTGCTGGAAGGAAAGCTGAGCCCTGGGCAGAGCTCAGACCCGCCGGGTGATGCTGAGCACTCGGCTCCAGGGCTGGCTCAGCTTTCACACCTGTGAGCAGGACATGGTGATGTCTCACAGGTTCACCCACGTGGTAACATCCAACTGTTCCTTGTTTCTTAAAAGGAAACCTAATTCCGTTACCTACATTGCAAATAGTCCACGAAAATATTAAACCCAGAGTTATTTCCTGGTCGTGGTTGGTGTTGTCTCTTTTCTTTCCTGGCTGGCCCCCCTTGAAGAGGTTGGTGACGTGCCTGGGGCTGCTCAGCCTCACTCCCAGGCTCAAGTTGCTGAGGTTGGTTGGTTTTAATTAGTCCTTCTCTTACTCTCCCGTTAGAATTACTGGGGGATTATTGCTGCTGGCACAAGTTTCCTGAAGATTTTTTATTGACAGATTTCAGATCTGACCCTTGCAGCAGTTTTTGCCTTGTCCCTGAGCTTGGCCTCCTGTTGGCCCACTCCAAAGGGATGTCACTTGTCCCCAAATTCCTGTGACCTCCTGCATCCCAGGTAGCTCCAGCAAGGTGCTGTTTTTGTGCTTCCCTCCCCGGCAACTCTCCTCGGATTTCAGAATGTTCATTGCGGTGCTGCTCTGAGCTGAGGCCTCTGCAAGAGCCAGGACTTGCTCCATGTCATGCTGGAACCGGGGAAGAGCTGCTGGTGTGGCCACCCCTGGCACACTGAGCCACCCTGCCCCGCTCTCTTCAGGAGCAGCGACTCCCTGAAGCTCCTCTGGGGGGGGCAGTTTTGTGGTTCTCGCCCCTCTCTTCACCCCTCGTGGTTTTCCTCTCCGCCTCCTGATGCCCTCCCTGCCCTCGGGGCATCCCCACGGCCGCTGGCGCTGCGCAGGGAGCCCCACGAGCTGCAAACCACGGGCAGCACAGACGGCGCTTTGTGTGTTGCCCCCCGGCCGGGGGGTCTGTCCGTGCGGGACGGCACCGCACAAAGGGCTGTCCGTGCGGGACGACACTGCCGTCTGTCCGTGCGGGATGGCACCGCACAAAGGGCTGTCCGTGCGGGGCCAGCAGAGCTGCCGTTCCCACAGAGCGCCCGCATTGTCCGGCGCCGCAATTACGTCGGCTCCGGAGACAAAACACTGGATCATTACAGGAATACAGAGCACCCTGGCAGGGCAGGGTCTGGAGCCCGATAATGGCCAAGCAGTCCGGGTTCTGCCCAGCTGCGCCTCGGAAACACGTGCGGAACGGGGCGAGGGGGGTTGGGAAGAGGGGTTTCCCATTACACTTCAGGGAGACGGGATTGGGGCTGGATTCTTAAGATGTAGGCAAAGCGTCTCCTGTAAAAATAGCAGCGATTTGCTCGGCACATTCGTGGCGTGTGCTGCGCTCGGCAGCTGGCACGGGGCTCCGGTGCCTCCGTGCCCGGCACAGCCAATCCCCGCCGCGATCCCGCTCGCAGCCAAATAAGGCCCGCGCCGAGGGGCCCCCACAGCCCACCCACCCTCCCGCCGCCGAGCCTTCTTTGGGTTATTTGCTCCCTCTCCGCCTCAAAGGCTTTAGTCAAACCCCCTCCTCCTTCCCTCCCTCCCTCCCTCCTCTGTCTTTCTGAGGGAATAACGGAGAGACACCTTAGGAAGGAATTCTTTTCTTGGGAAGGAATTCCTCCCTGTGAGGGTGGGCAGACCCTGGCACAGGTTGCACAGAGAGCTGTGGCTGTCCCTGGATCCCTGGAAGTGTCCAAGGCCAGGTTGGACGAGGCTTGGAGCAACCTGGGCTGGTGGGAGGTGTCCCTGCCCATGGCAGGGGGTGGCACTGGATGAGATTTAAGGTCGCTCCCTAACCAACCCATTCCGTGATTCCATGAAATGCCAGGGTGATTACCACACAACAACCTGGGTAAAGAGGGCTGAAAACCCAACCAAACCACCCCAGGAAGCCGCGGGGTGACCTGACCTGACCTGGCAGGCACAGCTCCTGCCCAGGGAACACGTTTTGGGCAGCCCCAGGTGACACCCAGTGGCCCTAAATTTCACCCACTGCAGGTTCTGGGCCCACAGGGCCAGACAGAGGGAGCAGCTGCAGCGTCTCTGCAGTGCTGAGGGGCCTCTGGAGAGCAGGAGGTGCTGATTAAGAAGCCTTTGGTGGCTTTAAATAGAATTTACACTTACTCGGAGGCAACTCTCACACTGCTGGGGGGAGGCAAACTTGGTACACCAGAAACAGGTTCATGTTGTTCCAACAGCAGTGGGGCTATTCCTGCAGGCTGGAATTACACCTGACAAAGCAGTTCACAGGAACAGAATTATGGTGGATAAAGTCTGGGTTCTCCAGGAGTTTCCAGCCTTGGAAAAAGCCCCCAGCCCCCTGCGTGGAGCAGGAATGCCAGTGACTCATGGCAGAGGGTTCTCAGGCTGGGGAGGGGGTGGAGAAACTCAGCACAGCGACGGCTCCTGCTGTGCAGGACTTCTTGGAGTTACCATTGGAGGAAATGCAGAAATTGCTGCTTTTTTTTTCTCCAAGACGACAAACGCCTTAGAAAGAGAAGGTGGGCTCTGTTTCTGGAGGTGGGAGGTGGGGAGGTACAGACCCTCTGCTATTCCAACTGAGTAACACGCTCAGCAAAGCCTGTGAATGAATTCCATGGGTTCCCAAGGCACTCTGCTCTGTTATGGGAGCTGGACATTCCTCCTGCTGCGTTCCTGGAGCTGGGGCGTTCCCTCCTGGCCACCTGTGCCAGCAGCTGGAGGGGCACACCCCGTTGTTCTGGGGTGCCTCTCGCTCACACCACCCTGTGCCTGCTCGGCTTTCACCCCCAGGGATAACCAGTTTGGACTTTCAAAGTGGAATGGGAAGTGTGGGGCTTCCAGCCTTGGAGAACTGGAGGATCGAATCCTCTTCCAAGTCCCAAGAGAGGAAGAGACAGAAAATAGTTTGACCCACATTCACAAGAATAATTATTGACTTAACAAGTTCCAACCGGGTTTTCAAATTAAAGCTCGGCAAGAACAGACCCACTTCCCTAAAAAGGATAAAAAGATAAGACTCGGGGGGTTTCTGTGCCAGGTGTAGCTGTGTGCAAATGTATCCCTGGAATAGCCATGTACAGGGATTTGTGTGTGTTCCTGTCTCTTTAAGAGGGAATTCTTTGCTGAGATACACAGGACAATGCCTTGGATTTCTTCTCCCTAAATCCAGTTTGAGCTGTCAGAGAGCTCCTCATCAGGCTCGGAGCTTCCCCACACTCCCTCCCTGGGGGCACCAAAAACTACAGTGACACTTCCACTTCCTTAATTTGTCATGTGCCTGACAACTTGTTGCTCTGTTTTGACACAAGTCCCTGCTCAGAGGGGAGACAGGGGGGTTAAATCTTTCTGGGTTTGGGGGTGTTTGGGAGAGGGGAGCTGAGCCACAGTTCAAAGTGCAGAGCTCAGATACCCCTGGCTCGGGAGTTCTGCACTGGAATGGTGATCTCTCCTCCCAACCCCTGCCCTGGCATGGACAGAACTGGTCTGTGGCTGGAATAAAGAGCCCACACATGCAGGACAGAGGGAACCATTCAGAGCTGGAGGAATCTGTGGCTCACAGGCTGGTCCTGGGCAGCGAGCAAAGGTCTGGCATTGGCTGGAATGACCCAGCAGAGACGTAGACATCATTATTTAAAGGACTCTAACAGATGGGCTGAGTCATTAATGGCTTGAAACTGGGAGAGGGAAGGTTTAGGTGGGATTTTGGGAAGGAATTCTTTCCTGTGAGGGTGGTGAGGCACCAGCACAGGTTGCCCAGGGAAGCTGTGACTGCCCCATCTCAATAAAAGCTTGACTATGGAGCTAAAAACCACCACTTCTTTACTCTCCTTCTTCCTTTCTGAGTGAGTACCATGACCCTGGGTTAACATGGTTACTGTGGAGCTCCAGAACCTGAGATTTTTTCCTCAATAACTTGCAGATTTCCCACTAAAGACTGCAAGACTTCAGGTAACACCAACATCCTGTCAGTGGCACAGATGAGGAGGAATCCAGCTTTCCCTGACCCCTGATGCTGCATTCCAAGAAACCAAGATTTCCTGATGTATCTTTTCTTTCCCATGACTTGACTTCTACAAACCTGGAAGGAAAGCTCCAGGAGGAGTGGCCCTTCCATTTCCTTCTGCTCTTGTTTCCCTACATCTCCAGTAACATAAATAATCTTATAAGTGATATAAAACATTTCCAAAAACACACATTGAAGGCATGAAGCCTTCAGGACCCTCTGCCCAGACCAGCTCTTCCTTCCCTCACTCTCCACATGGCAGGGAGTGCTCGGGCAGCCTCGCTGGTTGGATACCTCAGAGTGCCAGATGGCTGCAAATGTGTTCAAAATCCTCCTTACCCTGCTCTCTCCTCCCTGGCACCCTCACTGCTCTGCCCAGCACCGAGCACGGGGGGCTGTTCCCATTTGGAGCCTCCCTTCTCCTCTCTGGAGCTCAGTTGGCACCTCTGGTTTGTGGCACCCGCCTGGCACGCGACTGGAACGTGCCTGGCACCTGCCTGGCATGCAGGGCGGTGCCAATCATGTGCCAGGCAGGTGCCAGGCAGGGGGACAGGGTGTGGGAACAGGGACAGGGCAGGAGGACAGGGTGATACTTCCTCAATGTCTCCATCAGATGATTAATAATGTGCCTCCTCCTGCCCCGTGGCATCAGCTCCCTTCCTGCCATGGGAAGGTGCCGCTCACCTGCCGGGCATCACGAGGGCAGAGCAGCTTCTTCCTATTTGGAGGGCAGGAATCTCCTGCCTGCCCTTGGCATGGGGTGAGGGCATCTGAACAGAGTGATTCATGCCAAATCGTGCCCTGAGGAGCTGGCAGAGGCAGCGCTGGAATAACCAGCCCTGCCCTTCCCTGCCTCACACGGACTGGATTCACTCCGATCCTGTTATTCCACAGCTCAGGAGTGCCCAAATCCCGGGCCCTGAGCCCAGGAGGGGACTTTTCTGTGTAATGGAACACTCCCAAAGTGCTGAGCAGTAAGAAAAGGACAGAAAACTGTTTCGATGGCACTGTAAAAAGGGAAGTTGGTTCTAAGGCAGTGACGTTTCTGGAGCTGAGGAATGAGCAAGGCCCAGCAGGTCAGGAAAGCTGCAGCAGCACAAACTCGGGGCACGGGAAGGGTGGGTGGCTGTCAGAGGAAATGCTGAGAGGTGAGACAGCATCTCTTTAGGTTTCCAAATGTGTCCCCTCAAGTGTCCCCACACTGTGTAAGCAGGCAGTGTCAGCTCTGTCCTTCCAGCACATGCTCCAGTTTGCCAAAGCACAGGAGACTCTGGGCTGTGTTCCCCAGCCTGTGTCCCACCTCAGGAGAACCTTCCAGGCTTGGGCCCACACCATGGGGCTCCTTCCTTTGCTGGCAATTCCAAGTCAGACATTCCCCCTAAGAAAAGGCTCCTTTCTACTCTCTTACTCAAAATTCACACAAAAATCATAAATAAAACCAACATTTTGTGCTGAAATCCTAGAAGGAATTGTACTGGTTTGTCCACATTTCCCAGCTCTTTGCATTCTCTCCAGAACCAGTGCACTCTGCTGCCAGCAGCAGTGCCCAGGGGACACCTCCTGGATCTGCTGTCCTGATTCTTTGCCCTGTGAGGCAGATTCTGGCTGAAAAACCTCGTGGAATTGCAGGATCTGTCCGTGGTTAAAAAGATGGATTATGGGAAGACAAGGCAAAGGGTCAGGTATGGTGGCACAGAGGCCAGATGGACAGACAGGTGAGTAGAGGCAGGCAGGAGGAGCTGGCGATGTGCCCATGAAGAAATAAGAACTCAGCCAGATCTGTCTGGCTGTGCTCTCCCTGATGAGCTGGTGGGTGAACTCCCTGGAAGGCAGGAGGGAGCAGATGGCAGCAGGCAAATATCTGACTTGAGCACAGAAAGCGAAACCGATTTTCCACAGGATGTGTTTGACAGACAAAGACCAAACTTTATGAGCCAGGCATGTTGTTTATCGAACTTTCCCAGTTTGTTTCCTGCCAGCAGGCACAAACCAAGTGAGCCTGTCACCTACAGAGGACCAGAGAGCAGCAGCCTGGAGCAGAGTCCAGAGCTGGCTTTGCCAGGACCCCCCAGGGTTCTGAATGCCATCTCACGATTTCTGGGAATCACGACTCCAGCTCTGTCTGCAGAAAGGTAGACAGTGCTGAGATTATAAATAGCAGCAAGTGGGCTGGAGGAGGAACCCGGGGCTGCAGGGAGGGGGAGGCTGCTCTGGAGAAACCCAGGGAGTGTCTCCTGGTGCAGCACAAACTGCAGCAGCCTCAGTAATGGCCTGGAGGCAAATCAGCACTAATGAATGAAGGAGAGCCCTGGGCACTGCCAGGGGCTTAATCCCTTGCTCTCAGCTCTTCTGCCCTGCCCACGTACAACATCAGTGCCTCAGGGGGCAGGGGGATGCACCAGGCACACTCAGACTCCAGGATCCCACACGTCCCAGAGGGATGAGGCTCACAGAGCCATCACCATCACCGGGCCAGGGTTTGTCCAGCCAAGACCCTTCTGGGGCTCTGAGGTCTCCCAGTGGGTTTTTGCAGAAAATTGTTGAAGGTGCTGCTCTTCAGGCTGTCCATGGATGGCTGGAATCAGCCCAGGGCCACCTGCACCCTTCAAAACAGTCATTCCCTCCTAAGGAATTTGCATGATAGCCCCACTGTGTGTTTGCCATGGGTCATGGAATCATGGAATGGGTTGGATTGGAAGGACCTTAAAGCCCACCCAGTGCCACCCCCTGCCATGGGCAGGGACACCTCCCACCAGCCCAGGTTGCTCCAACCCCAGCCAACCTGGCCTTGGACATTTCCAGAGATGGAGAGTCCACAACAACTCTGGGCAAGAGTCCCTTCAGACTGGGGATATCTCTGATTCTCTGCTGCCTTTTCACCCTTGAATGAATGCAGTTAATGAGTCCGGAGCCTTCCGAAATGTGGTGTTGGAGGGAGTCACTCGGACTGGCACCGCTGGAAGGCAGCTCAGAGACCCCGGGCTGGGCTGGACTGGACTGGACTGGACTGGACTGGACTGGGCTGGGCCGGGCTGGGCTGAGCCGGGCCGGGCTGGGCTGGCCTGGACTGGACCGGGCTGGGCTGAGCTGGGCCGGGCTGGACTCGGCTCTGCCTCCCCGTCGCTGGTCGCGCTGTGCCCTCTAGTGCTCGTTCCTGCCAGTCCGGGGCTCTCCGGCAGCCCGAGCTCATCGGGAGCGTCGGGAACATCCATCGGGAACATCCATGGGGAACAGCTCCGTGGGGCTGCGATTGAGCGAACCTTTCCCCTCCCTGAGGGCCCTCTCGGTGCCCGTTTCCCCGTGCCCTTCGCACACACTTTGTGCTTTTTGTACTGAGAATGTTTAACCTTCACACAGACATTCAGCAGCAGCTGAAACCTCCAGCGAGACCCAGAAACTCGGAGCAGAGAGAGATGAATATTCTTCCTCCTTCCATCCCTCCTGGTGCTTACAAAGGAACGACGGGTCTGTGCGGGGATGGGAATGAGCAGAACTCTGGATGGGTGTGGGAAATAAAGGGCTCTCTTGGGGAAAACCTCTTTAATTTATGTAACACATTAATATAAGAGACATCACCCACAACCAGCCTTCCAAGCACTGTGATACACAACGACTGAGATGGAAATACCCCCAAATCAGAGAAAACATTCTCATCTCCACAGGTCTGTGCCTCAAAGCACACCCCAAACCCAGCACTGAACACCAGAAGGTTCCAGAGACACCCTCAGTGCAGTGGGAGCCTGGGATGGGTGTGCCTGGGAGGGGGGAGCACCCCCGATATTTGCCATTAATCAGAGCTCAATCACGTTCTTAAATACATTTATAACTCCTTGCACAAAATAGGGCAAGACTTGAACTTGCAAGGCTGATCCTACAGCTTTTAGTGTGGATCCTCCAACAGTGAGGCTGATGAAAGAAAGACAATGTTCCTGGGCTTCAGAAATGCTAATTAGCCCAGTCATTCCTGTCGGTACCCATGAGGGTTTGCTGTGACACGGGAGCTCACTCGAAACACATCGAGCGCAGAAGAAACACCACTTTTAAGCAGAATAATTATGAGTCATCACGGTGACGAAGCTGAGAGACACAAATGTGCTTCTGGAATGGATTTGGGAAGGCACTTGCTGCAGAGACATATTAGTATCAATGTGCCAGTAGCCAGGAGCTCCCTTCCAGCCTCAGATTCCTAATTAAACATGAGTCCTGCATGTCCCCAGCAAAGACACATTCCCAGGGAGAGGGATGTGACCAGGCACCACAGATGGCCAGAAGAAATCGGTGCTTCACCAAGGCCATGCTGAGGAGGGAGCCCTGACTGGCTCAGTCATCACCAGGATTATTTTATTTGAATTAACTCTAGAAGGAAATGCCCTTCAAACAGCCTGCATGAACATGTTTCCCTCATATAGGACACACCTGCTCCTTTTCCAACACCAACCCAAACTCTGGGGTCATTTTTTTCCTGAACAAAATCCTTTTCCTCAGTGCCAGGAGTTCCCAGCTTTAATGTGGTTTTCTCCAGGTTTGCTGCTGTGGCCAAACATTTATTTTTGGGTTCTCCCTCATTTGTGCCAGTTAAATCTGCAGCAGGAGGAAAGGCTTTCCTGGGCTATTTTTGGGGCTTTTTTTTTATGAGACACACTCAAAGCAGAAATTGAAGCATACTATGAACTGCAATTTTAAAGTTTAAAACCAGAAGAGTGTTCCCCAGGAGCTCAAACTCCAGTGAGAAACCCCCCAAGAGCGGTAGCACCAGGAATGTCCCCACCCCGGGCTCTGCAGAGGGACATTTGTGTCCTGCTGGAACCAGCTGCTGTCCCCAACTCCTCCTGTCCCACCCAGAGCGTTCCAGACCCCCAGCACAGCCCTGACCCTCCATTTGTGCTGCTCCATCCATGAACAAACGGAGAGCACGAGTGTCCCACGTGACAGGAACCCCCAGCACGACCAAGAGACCGGGAAACAGAGAAAAATAATTCAAGCATCACTTTTACCTCCTAAATTCAGGCTTTGTTCCTTGCCTCAGACCTTTGCAATGTGTGTGATCAGTGAAAGTGGTGTGTGTATTTTTAGCTTACAGCAGCTCTTGCTGCCAAAATCCACAACAGCTCTGTTTGCTGGAGAGCAGGGCAGTTTTTCCTTCTGAGGTTTCTCAGCACTCCATCCCACAGCTCGCAGGATTTTACACTTTTCTCCAAGGCCAAATTCCTGAGTTCATGGGATTCCATGAGAATGTCAGCCTGCCCGTTCTCACATAAAAATACAGAGGAGGGAAGTTGAAAGTGAGTTCCCAGAGGGGCAGACACCGAGAAACCCCCGGGGTTTATATCCTCAGCTGTGTGGGGGTTTAAGATTAAATTCATTTGAAGAGGAATAGAGGTGGGGAAAAGGCTATCTCGTCATCATGGAATGTGTGTGAATGGCAAAGCAGAGTTCTACGAGTTCTTGATCACATTTTGTACCAAAAAAACCACCTTCTTTTGTGAAGGTCTTACCTGTGGGGAGCACTGGACCAGGCCCTGGGTCACAGAAATGGGGGGCAGAGGGTGTTTTTGGGGTGGAAAAGGGGCACTGGAGGGGGCAGAGAGTGTTTTTGGGGTGGAAATGGGGCACTGGAAGGGGCAGAGATTGTTTTGGGGTGGAAATGGGGAACCGGGGGCAGGGGCGGTTGGGGTGGAAATGGGGCACTGGAGGGGGCAGAGGTTGTTTTGGGGTGCAAACGGGGCATTTCGAAGCACTTTCCCTCTCGCCGCCGCCATGAGGGCCCTGAGGGGAGTGGGGGGGGCGGGGCCCGCGCGCGCCGCTGGCGGGAAGGCGGAACTGCGGCAAATCTCAGCCAATCAGCGGCGGGGTCGCGGCTCGGCCCCTGCTGCCCGCGGCCGGGCGGCCCCGCGCGCGGCGGGTTCCCGCGCTCTCCCCGTGAGGGGAGTAGGGGCGGGGGGGCGAACCCCGCGCGCTCCCGTGAGGGGAAATGGGGGGGAGCAGGAGCTCCGCGCGCTCCCCGTGAGGGGATGGGGGACAGGAGCCCCGTGAGGGGAACTGGGGGGGAGCAGGAGCCCCGCGCGCTACCCGTGAGGGGAATGAGGGAATGGAGGGGCCAGAGCCCCGCGCGCTGCCGTGAGGGGATGGGGGAGCCGGAGCCCCGTGAGGCGCCGCGAACCCCCGAGGAAGGAAGAGCAGGGGAAGTAGCACCACCAGGGCGGGGGAGATAAGGGCCGGGGAGAGCGCAGGAACGGGCAGCACAAGACAAAAGCCCCGGGAGGAGGAGGAGGAGGAGGAAGGAGCGGCGGGAGGAACTGCCTGCCCGCCCGCGCGGCTCCCCCTCACTGCGACAAAATGGAGGGCGCTGCCCCAGCACGGAGGGCCCGGGCCGTGCCAGGCCAGGCCCGGTGCCAGCCCGGCAGGTGCTCGCTGGGCCAGCAGGTGCGCGGGGGAACGCGAGGCTGCGGCGGGCGGAGCCGGGGCAGGGCCAGCCCGGAGCACGGCGGGTGTTCCTGTGGTGGAAGATGTGCCCACACAGCACTGAGCGTCCTGCACAGTCCTTCGCCATGAAGGCACCACAACACACCAGCCTCACCCGCTGGTACGGCCAAAAGATGGATTTAACCTGTTTATCTCGGAGTCCCTGCTTGGTCACAAATCCAGTGAGAAATGGGTGCATAGGGTAGAGCAGCCAGTGCTGGTTTTCAGCAGAACAGCAATTCCTCCCCGCCCTTTAAAACCAAATAAATATCCCAGGAAGACACCACCCATTTCTTGCCTAATTGCTCATCCAGCAGCAGAAAAGCCTGTTTGCGAGTGGCTTTCTCAAGTGCATCCAGGGGATTTTTGCCAGGAATGCTGGACTAATCCCAAGATAAAACAATGCTCTGTCTAGCTCGGGAGAAGCAGCAAGTTTTTTTTTTTAACATTGTTCTCGTGTGAGCAATCGCTGAGCACCAGAACTCGGGCTTGGATTGCTGGGCACAAGCAGGATTTGGGAAAAGCAGAACAGAACCAGGCTCTTGAT
This sequence comes from Poliocrania exsul, assembly GCA_035041345.1. Taxonomy (NCBI): domain Eukaryota; kingdom Metazoa; phylum Chordata; class Aves; order Passeriformes; family Thamnophilidae; genus Poliocrania; species Poliocrania exsul. The sequence goes on from JAWWLZ010000074.1 coordinate 3,240,067, forward strand.
TTAATGTTACTTAAGACTCAGCCAGACTGATGTCTCTGTTAAACTCGCCTGGAAACACTCTAAGAGAACTATCCAGGTTTTCCAGAACATCCTTCCTTGACTGTTACAACATTACCAAGAACTAAAACTACCCCAAGTTCCATCCCCAGAAAGACACCTCCCCATTCCACCACAGGAAACAATTCCCTCTTAGTCTGTTCCTTCAGAAACATCCCGTTCTCCACAGCTGGACACACCCCAAGAAGTAATCCAATACAATAGTCTCAATTTATTTGAAATAATTCGGTTTGAAAACTTTTTAATTTAAAATTTACAGCACACGTGGGGAGGAAACATGTTTTGTTACAACTAAAAGTTATCAGAAGAGTGCTGCAGGGCTGTCATCTTTAATTTAACACTGTCATGGCTTTATTCAAAACACAGTTGCACAAAATCAGTTACTCCAAAGTTTCAGGAAAGAGTCGGAGAAGGAACCGAACCACACTATATACAGACTGCCATACAAAGAGCATTAAAATAGGACAAAACCTCTACAAAATATAAAACCCACCCTGACGTATTTGCATGAAAAGACCACCCACCAAGCAAAAAAGTTTCAAAAGTTCTCTGGAGGCTCTGAATTCCTCGTTAAAAAACGCTGTTGCTGCTGCATGCCGAGCAGAGGGCACGGGGCTGGGTGGGGACACTGGGACAGATCAGCAGGAGTTGGGGGTGAGGGGCTTGGGTTCCATGTGGTGGCTGACACGGCACTGTGGCTGGTTGGGAAGTGTGGCCTGGGAAGGAAGGGCTGGCACCGCTCACAGCTCAGGCTGGCCGGGCTCGGGAGCAGCACTCGCTTACCCAAACAAGCCCAACTACCCACACCATTTTAATCCATCAAAATAGACTTTTTCCCCCCATTTAAAACTAATTTTATCTGCATCAGTAACAAACAGTTAAGGAAAACCCTGACACAGAGGTGCTGTAACTGACACACTTATAAATAACAGGTTTCACTCTAAAAACAAGGAGCAAAAGGCTGGGAAAACCCCTTTTCTCTCAAAGCTGAGCATGGAGCGAGTGCCTTGCCCAGAGCCCCCAGGATATGATGGACATGCACTGACCCACCCAGGACTCATCACAAACACAGGACTTGGTTGTGGCTGCAAAGGTTTTACCACGACTTTTCTAGTGCCTTTAGAGATATTCCTAAAAACCACAAAGCCCAAGGATCAGCTGCTCCTGGGTGTGCCATTGCCTGCCTGACTCCGCTCCGAGGCCGCTCCAGGAGAAACCGGAGTTAAGGCTCTGGTTGGGGGCCAAACCACACTCAGGGAATGGGGCTTTGTGGAACTTCAACCCTGCAGGATCTGCACTCCACTGAAGAGCTCACACAGAACTATGTGTGTGATGGAACATCCTCAGGGAACTGACTGAGGTCAGGGCCAGGAATCTCCCTCCTCCCCTCCACGGGCTCTCCCCAGTTTTGGGCAGCTCTCAACAGCCAGGAGATACAAAAATAAGTCTCTGCAATAAAGCTGTGTGTGATATTTGGTTCAGGACCTACGTGAGACATCAGTCAGGGCGATATCACGACTACGCCGTGTGGAACCCGGATCACGACTGAAGGAGGAATGCTGGAAGTTGTTTCCAACAGGAAAGGTGACACACTGGGGCAGAATTATTGGGAATTATTAAAGGCTGCTGGAAAAAGCTGCTCTGCACATCCCCTGCGCTTGCTCCCGACGTGTCTCTGCAGCCACTCGGCACAAAACCCCAAATATCCCCGACTGTTCCACGCCAACAGAGTGTTTTGCCTTCAGCCACATTTACAGTTTGAGGTGATGTGTGTGGGGAACTTGGAAACCAACGCGCTTGGAGGAGTTACCCGTTCACTTCTGCATCAGAAATGCACATTTCATCTATTTTATACATTTTATAGCCAGATTGGTGCAGAATTCCCAGAATGACAATGCGAGAGCAAAGTGAGTGAAGGTCTGACAAAGATTTCTAGTGAAATGATTTAAAACTACACATTAATTGCTTTGTTAATACTTGCAGTGACAGTGGATTTGGGAGAAAACTTATGGATTGCAACCCTTTATAGAACACAACCCTTGTGGTTTGCCAAAATACACCCTTGAAGGAATCTAGTGAATACTCCAAACACTGAGCAGGAAAACAAAAAGATCTGAAACCTGCTGAGGCTTCACCTTGGAACACCCAAAATGGAGAGAAGCCTTAAAAAATACCACAGGAGTCACTTTTTAAAAAGCTGAAACGTGGCTGTCATCTAGTTGGAGGTTTCCAATGGAATCCCTGGGAAACTCAGCATAGAGTCAACTGGTTTAAGAGAGTGTGGGACTTGCCACAGAGCATTACTGAATTCATCTTTTTAAACATAAAAACTTTAAAATCCTGAAGGAATCTCCCAATATTAAACCCAAGGGACAGGGGGTTGGACTCGGGGCTCACGATGACCAACACAGCAAGTTTGTACGAAACGAAAGAGCTCCAAAGAAAAGTCTGGTGGGGGGAATTTGCCAATGGCTTCAGTGATTATAGGGCTGAAAATTGTTCTCTACAGAAGGTTCCTACGGGCTATCAGAGCTTATCTGGAATGATAAAAGGGGCAGGAATAGTAAAACCACACTTCTGCTATAAAAAGTTAACATAGGATTTCTGTCGGGACATCTATGGTACATGGACATACAGAGCTGCATAATCACTATTGCGTCTTCCAGAACTGGAGAGGCTGGTCCTGCAAGTTAATCCTCCTCCTCCTCGCCTTCATCCTCGGGCTCTCGTTTCCTCTTCTCCCCTCGGACGCCCTCTGCTAAAAGGGAAGAGGGATGCACACAGCCTGTCAGCAGCAGTGCCACAGCAGCAGTGCCACAGCACTCACACACAGGTGGGAACCACGGATATCCCTGCATCCCACAGAGCATCCCTGCAATCCACAGAGCGTCCCTGTTCCCACAGAGCATCCCTGCATCCCACGGAGCATCCCTGCATCCCACGGAGCAGCCCTGCAGCCCACAGAGCAGCCCTGCATCCCACGGAACATCCCTGCATCCCTGTTCTCACAGAGCATCCCTGCTCCCACAGGAACAGCTCTTGGCTGGCTGGCTCACCCACACAGGCCCTTTCAAACCAGGGTCAAATTGAGCCCGTGATGTTCCACACGGGAACTGATGAGATCCAGCAGACTGATTAAAAAATACCTCTGAGAACTAAAATGCAAATCACCCCTTCCTAACTCCTGAGCTCCCTCTTTACAAGTGCCAAACACCCTGCCCAGCCCAGCAGTTCCTGCAGGTGCCAGGTGGGACCTGCTCCCCCCTGTCCCCCACCAGGATCCCACCGAACCTGCTGGAGCTTTTCCCCAGGAAAAGGCGGGATGCGGGCGGCGCGCTGTGCGCTCTGCTGGTGGGAGCCCGCAGTGCAGGGCTGCCCCTTCCACTCCAGGAATTCCCCAGGAGTCATTCCCTGGCCAATGGCCCAGCCCAGCCCCAGGGCTGCATTTGAGCTGCTCCTTCAAAACTCCCGTGTCTCCAAGTGCACTTAAAGGATATTTGCAGTGCATTTAAAACAGTCCTTCTCCTTTCCACATTGGAAATGACAATTCCCAACTGCACAGGAGATGCAGTGTCTTTCCTTTAAGAAAACTGATGATTCTTCCTTTTATTTTTGCATTAATGTGCATGTCCCAAACCCACAAAGTTGTAGATATAGAGACAATTGATTGTTTCATTCACAGCTTGAGCACTCACCTTCTTCCTCCTCATCACCTCCTTCAACGTAGTCATCGTCGTCCTCTTCATCCTGTACAAAGGTTGGGAAACTTTTTTACAATTGCTGTTTATTGAAGTCTTGCTTCCACACTGATCCCAAGCAGAAATCCTGCCAGGGCTGCAGCTGGCCCCAGAGTCTCATTTTTTTTGCTATTCCCCACTTCTTACTACATTGTGCCATCTCAGAGTTAAGTTCTTGACAAATTAACTGGGAGAGAGAGATGCCAATGGCTTTAGATTTCCTTGGAGCCTGTGGTCAGTAAGGACAAAGTTATTGTGAAAATAAGTGAGTTGTTGTGTTGCTTTTTTTATCTTGGTTTAAGCTGAGAAATGTAAACAAATTAACAATCAGCTCCAGAGAATTCAACAAACTCAGGTGGTATTTTTGTATCTCTCTGCTGGTGGAACTTCACAAACAGGAGAGTGTAACGAGTCCAAATGGGAAACAGCCCATCCAACATCTGCCTCTGGAACATGGGAATTCAACCCACTCCCTGAGGGGAAGCAAACTCTCATGGAGTTTTGGCATGACTGGTTTACAGCTACAAGACTCTGCTCACCACCTTGGGAAAGGTTTTCCCTCCCCTGGAACTGTTTTCCACATCACAGAACCCAGCAGGAGCTTCACTTCCTGCATTTGGCAGAATTTACCAACTTTACCTGAATCTCTTCTTTCATCAGGTAAGAGAGACCAACTTCCTCCTCCTCTTCACCTTCCCCCAAATCTGAAGCTCCGTCATCTTCATCATCTTCCTCTTCATACTCTCCTGGAGGCCCAGCTTCATTCTCATCATCATCGTCATCTTCATCCCCCTCTGCAGTGAAGGACACACAGGCCATTCACTCCTCTCTGGATACACCAGGGTGAGTTGGCACCAACAGGTTTTTCCAGAAGGATTTGGGGGGTTTAATTTTATTTGCAAAGTGCAGCCCACGCGTGGGCAATGACTGTGATTGTAACCAAGTTAATCTGTGTCATTTTTCCTCTAAGAAAGGCTCCCACTGGTTTTCCATCACAAGCTTCAGGCAAAACTCTCCATGCCCAAAGCAGCTCCAAACACGAACTCCTACCAGGGGAAGGGGCTTCACTACAGAATCCAACCCTCAAATATTCAAAGGCAAATCCAGCTTAACACAGTGCCCACATCTGTTACCTGGTCACTGAGTGGGAAATGCCACCCCTGCAGCTCCAAAGGGATCTCACTCCCTTCCTGTGCCTGTCACAGGCCAGGGCAGCAAGGGACAAAACACAACCAGGTGATTTAACACTTAAATTAATTTTCAACTTAAGCTATGAATCTACTTTCAAATATTGGGTTTATTTTCACATTCCAAGTGTCAAGTGCTTGGCTTCCATTGAGTTCTGTTAATCCCAAGCTCCCAAAGCCTGTAGGATTTGCTGACAGCAGGAACAGCCTCCTTAAGTAGGTGGGACCTAAAGGAACTTCTCTGGTGGGCTTTTGGAACAAAAATCATATTACACTGAAGCATGAGGCTGAAGCCATTGCAAAACCCTGTAAAACTATATTTTTTTATTCAAAATAGTGTGATGTCCCCTCACTCTGTATCACTCAGCAGCACAAAGGGACAATAACTCACTTAGAGAATATTTGTGTAGTTATAAAAGTAACTTTAGGCCAATTCCCTTAATCCCAGGCAGCTCCTGCAGGACTCAAACCCTCTGGTGTGTTCACACCAAACACTTCAGGAGCACAGCAGGATCACACTCGTGTGCCCAGGATGCCCCTGCACTACACTGAGACCTTCACTCCAGCAGCCCATCCCTGCCCAGGTTGTTTCAGCAAGTTACCATCATCATCATCTTCCGAGTCCGGTGCCTCGTTGTCCTCCTGGTCAAACCCATCCAGGTAGGTGATCTGCTGCAGCAGCTCAAAGATGCTGTCCCTGTAGTCCTCGAGGTTCGTAATCTCACAGTTGAACAGGTCAAGGCTCTTCAAGTTCTTCAGATTTTGCTGCAAACAAACAAAAAGGGTTTTGCCCCTCCTCGACACACCCACGTGGTGCTCCCAGGTACAGTTCAGCTGCAGCCCCAGGACAACATCTGGATACAGAGTTTACCCTGTCCCCATCCCTCATTTCTTCCCAGAAGTTCAGTCCAAGCTGAACCCCCAAGAGATGCCTGTGCAGATCAACACCCCACAGCTCCCAAACCCCCAAACTCCCTCACACTCTGGGCTTTGGGCTGCATGTGCACAGCCCAGTTTGGCACAGAAACCCCAATCACCCAGAAAAACAGGTAAACAGGTGAGTTCCCTCCTCTGCTTCCCCATCCCACCACTGCTGCTCTCCAGGTTTGCTCCTGGTTGTGTCCCACACGTGTCTGAGTCACTGCTCAGGTTCAGGAAAGCTCACCAGACAAACACACCCCAAAGAACGACCACAGGGGGGTCAGCACAACACACCTTGGCCATTTTTTTTCCTTCAAAAACAAACCAAGCCCAAAAACCTCTCATTCAGGGCATCCCATACCCAATATGGAAGCATTTTCCAGCAGTGGAGTCACACACACTGTCCTAAAACCACAGCACCAAGTCCATCAAACCAGGATTGACTGCAGGACTAACTAATGTTTGTACCCACCCATTTCAAAAGTATTAATGGATTCTTGATAAAAAAAACAGTGTTTCATAAACTTCCCCTGAGCCCCTCCCACTTCATACTCACAAGAGCTTCCACAGTGCCAAGATCTTTGATTTTGTTGCCACTTAGATTTAGATATGTGAGATTTGGACACCGCTCTGCCAGGACCTCCAGGCCTCCAGAAATGACATTGTCACTCAATTCCAGCTATTCCACAGAAAAAAAGGAATTAGATAGTTGGATTCTCACTCTGAGGTTCAGCTGCATCATTGTTATTCATTCTCCCTTTAAGTGTTCAATCACTTTTGAAGAGCCACCCAAGTTAACAAGCTTTGGGCTGTCAAAAGATTCAAGTTGAGAATTATGAAATGGTCCCAAAAGTCTTGTGGGTTTGGGCACCTCAGGCTGAAGTTATTTAGGACTGGAGTTCACTGCCAGCAAACTGGGCAAGCCAAGGGCCTCTTAGCAAGGCCAACCTTCACAATGTCCACAGCCCCCAGAGTCAGTGACCAAGCCCAACTCGCCATAATTAACTGGAGACACCCAAACCCATTTCAGATCTTAAAAAAACCACATCAGAGACCCCCAAAGCACCGTTAGCACCACCCAGTCCCGACTGCAAGTGCCAAAAGGCTTGACCACAGCTCATCCCCCATGACTTTGCCCCCACAGAGCACGGGCAGGCAGGAGACACTCACCTTCCTGAGCTTACTCAACGTGGGCAGCTTGGCCAGCGACGTCAGCTCGACGTTGGCCATGCTGAGAAACTGCAGCTCCTTGAAGGAGTCATTGAGCCCTTCGATCTCCCCGTTGCTGGACCGGCAGTTGTCGAGCACCAACTCCGTCACCTGCGAGCAGGACACGAGGCACAGGTGGGTGTCCTGGCACCAAATCCCTCCCTCCCTCACCTGAGCCCCCACCCTGGGCTTGGTTTGAGTCAGGCTTGTGCCCCGAAATCATCGACATTGCTTATTTAAAACCGATGCAGCAGCTTCCCTTGTGCTGAGCACAAACTCTGCAGAAAGGGCCACCTGACCCCAAAACTCCACCGGTGGCCCCGGGAACAGCTCCCAACAGCACCACCACACACACAACTCCTGACTGTCCCCATCATTTCACCCTCCAAACTCAAACCCACAAAACCAGCTCCTCTCGGAACCCAAAACCTCCCGACTCCACGGCATTTCCCCACAGAGTTCTGCAAGTTAATTAAGCCCAATTAAATGATTTCCTCATGCCAAATACACTTGATAATCAATACAGGTCGTGCACACTGAGGAGCAGCGACAAGGAGCAACCAATTAATTTTAAATTATTTTATCTAGAGTGGAACATCCACTCATTAAAGGACAGGCACAAGGTGACTCTTCCCTTTCCTGCACGCTTTTCCTTAACATTCTGGGAGCGCTGCAGCCCCCGAGCAGCGCTGGGCCAGCTGCCCGCTATTACTTTATTTTTTCCAAGGAAACACCGAGTTTTAAGGAAAGCTGCCTGGAGAGGAGGGGTGAGCGTCCCGGGCTCGCCCCTGGCACCACAAGCTGGCAGCGAGCGGAGGCCTCTGCGGGTACCTGACCCCACAAACTCAGCAGCTTCGACCGCGTGAGTAGAAATCAAGTTTGGGGCACTTTGGTTTTGCCCCCAGATCCCACGTGCGCCGGGTCTGGCCTTCCCTCGGTGGGACCGGAGCGATGCTCGGGAGGCGCCGGGGGCAGCGCACGTGCGCGCCCGCCTTGCCACGGGAGCTTGTATTTTTTTTTTTATTTTTTTGGCTCTTTCCGAAGAAACGGGAAGTTGGAAGGGTGGAAGGGAGGGGGGAGGAAAGGACGCGGGTGGGGCGTGGGGAACCCCACGGCGCGGTGGCGGCGGGCGCGGGAAACGAGCGTTAATTAACACTAATTAAAGGCGCCGGGACCAGCTGCGGGCCCGGCCGTGCCTCGGTGGCTGCGGGCGGCGGGAGAGGCGGATCGGCGGCCGGGGGGCCCGGGGGTCCGGGCTGCGCGGAGGGGCGCGGGGGCCCCGCCGGTCCCGGGGCCGCGCCGGAAGCGCCGCCCGCGCCCCGCCGGGCCCTGCGCCACGGCTGACCCAGATTCGGCGGCGCCGCCGGGCCCGCGCGGCCAGAGGCGGCGGCCACGGCCCCGCGGGGCAGGGCGAGCGCGCCCCGCCGGCCCCGCCGCCCCTCACCGTCTC
>JAWWLZ010000074.1:3260551-3279443 GCA_035041345.1 Poliocrania exsul
CAGGGGGGTACTGGGGGGGTCCTGGTTTCTGGGGTGCTGACGGGATCCAGCCTCGAAGGCCCCGTTTGCCCCACACAAAGAGCCACCAGAACTTGGGGTGGTGGGGAGAAGGGGCTTTATTTGAGGTGGGGCTGAGCCCCTGGGGGGTCTGCAGGGGGTCAGCGGGGGCCGCCGCTGTCCCCGGGGGTGCGGCGAGACGAGGCCTTGAACACGACGTCCTGCGCCTGCGCCCGCCTCGCGCTGTTCGGGGGGCACACACAGGTGAGGGGGCCCTGCCCGGGGTCTGGGCAGCCAGCCCTGGGGGTCCAGGCCCCCCTGTGCCCGGGGGGTCCCTCCATGGGGTGAGGGGTCTCACCGAATCCTCTTGGCCCCGAAGTGCACGGCGAGGAAGAGGCCGACGCAGCCGGCGACAGCGCCGAAGATGATGGCGATGACTTGTCCTGTGTGAGGCCACAGGCGGCTCAGGGGGGCCCAGGGGGAGACCCCCAGCCCAGCCCACCCCAGCCCAGCCCAGCCCCCTGGCCTGGCAGTACCTGTGGAATATCCCTCGGGTTCTGCAAGGGAAGGGTTGGGTGTCAGGGCAGGACCTCACACCCAGCCAGGGCTGGGGGAGCCGTTTGAGGGGACCCTTCCCACCCTCCCGCTCACCCCTGGGGAAGGACGAGAGCACCGGGCGCTGGTTCAGCTCCTGCGGGGCCCGGAAATTGTCCACCAGGAGCTGCGGCTCCGCCTCGGCCTCCTCCGTGGAGTAAAGACTTCCCTGGAGCTGCTCCAGCTGGAACGGGGAGCGCTGAGGGGGTGTCCCCAAACCCTGGGGGATGTCCCCCCAGAAAAGCTGGTCCTACCTGGGCCTGGCTGACACGGACGGGCTGTGGGAAGAGTGTCCAGAGGACGCTCTGGAAACAGGGCGGGGTGGTCAGAGACCCGTTGTACCGGTAGTAGCGGTCGAGGCTCTGGGGCAGCAGGTCCCGGATGCTGAAGGAGGGGATGGACGTCGACTGCCCTGGGTGGGGGGGGTGGGGAAGCAGTTGGGGGGCGCAGAGAGGGTTTGGGGTCCCCCCGGCTGTCCCCCCAGCTCTGAGCTCTCCTCACCCGCGTAGCGGATCCTCCCGAGGTGCCTCAGGATGTTGTCATAGGCGGGGTGGGGGTCGGTGCCCACCTGGAGGAAGGAGTGGGAGGGGGGGTCAGTGAGGGCCTGGGGGGCTGCAGGGGCGGGGTTGGGGTCTGTACCTCCAGCAGGACGCCGAGCACGGCCAGCCCGCCCGCGTGGTGCTGCGCCTCGCTGGCGTCGGCAAAGCGCTCCATGTCGAAGTGCACCACGTGCATCTGCAGCACAGCGGGACCCCCGACAGCCCCCTGGGCCCCCTGCCCTGGCCCCCCGACAGCCCCCTGGGCCCCCGACAGCCCCCTGGGCCCCCTGCCCTGGACCAACAACCCGGCTGGGCCCCCCTCGCCCCATTGCCCAGCCCCAATCCCACACCGCGGCACCTCCCACGGTGCCAGGACCCCCTGTCCGTGCCCAGACCTGCTCCCATTCCCATTTCCCACACATTTCTCCTCCCTGCACCCAATTCCTACACCACATTCCCTCCCTGCACTCGCTTCCATCCCCAGGCCCATTTCCTTGCCCGTTCCCATGCCAGGACCCCATTTCCATTCTCTGCACCAAATTCCTCCATGCAGACCCATTTTCCAAACTGTTCCCGTGCCATTTCCCACACTGAGACCCCTTCCCACAACCATTTCCTACCCCCAGACCCATTTCCTACACAATTCCCATGCCATTTCCCTCACCCACCCTGCTTCCTGTTTTCCCACCCCCAGACCCATTTCCCACCCCCAGATTCATTTCCCACCCCATCCCTGTGCAGTTTCCCACCCCCAGACCCATTTCCTGAGCCATTTCCCCCCCCCGTGCCCCCGTGCCTGGGGTACCTCAGCAGGTGCCCTGTGCCCATCCAGCAGGTGCTCAGCACCAGCGGCGTGGCCAGGGCGGCCCCAGTGGAAGTGGAGCTGAGCGGCGGCGAAGACCCCAGGGAGCCCCCGGAGCTGCAGGGAGGGTGGCAGTGCCAGCACAGCTGTGGGACAGGGGGCTCAGTGGCACAGGGGGCTCGGCAGGGCCAGCCCTGGGACCCCCGTGCCCCCCAGCCCCGACACTCACCGGTGTGGCCGTTGTTGGACAGGGTGAACTGGGGGGTCTCGGGGTGCTCGTACCCCTCGGGCTGCAGCGGTGGCAGCGCCGGCTCCGGCTGTGCCCGTGCCGTGGTGATGTCGATGGGTGACTGTGCCCGGCCCCCACATGCTGGGTGGCCCTCGGGCCAGTGCTGCTGCCCGTGGGGGCCTGGGGGGGCACCCAGAGTGTGGGTGGGACCCCCAAACCCTGGGGCTGCCTCACCCAGCAGGGCTCCATGACCCCGAATGCCCCCAGTGCCCCCCGAACGGGGACACGGGTGGCATTGCCCAGTGCCTCGTTAATCTGCTGGGGGCATTTGTTCCGGGCTGGGGAGCGGGGACAAAGCCGGGCCGGGGGGGCACCCTTGGGTCCCCTGGGCCCCGGGATGGGGCTTAGCGGGATTTGGCCGAGGCCGGATCCTAATTGGCTTTGGCACCGGAGCCTTATGTAAAGGAGCACAAAGGGACCATTGGAGCGCGGGGGACCCGGGGGGGGCAGAGGGGGGAAAGGGGGGGCTGCACCCACCCACCCACCCCCACCCGCCTCAGGGCACCCAGGGACGCTGCGGGGTGTCACCCATCCACCTCCTGCCCATGTGGGGGGACCCAGATGTCCAGGAGGGGTGTAGGGGGCTGCACCCACGAACCCCCACCCACCTTGGGGCACCCAGGTGTCTGGGGGGTGTCACCCACCCACTGCCCTCCCATCTGGGGGGACCTGGGTGGTCCAGGAGCGAGGGGGGGGTGTCATGCACCCACCTCTCACCCCCCTTCTAGGTAAGCCCCTCAGCTTGGGGGTTTTGGGGGTGGGGATAAATGGGGGGTCCCTGGGCGAGGTGGGGCCCCAACTCACCCTCGTATTCCCAGTGGGGACCTGCAGGGGAGAGCAGAGTTGTTGGTGCCCCCACCCTCCACTCAGCCCAGGGTGGGGGCACCGGGGGGCTGGGGCTGCACCCCAGAGCAGGACCCACCAGGGGCATCCCTGGGGCACCCAAGGGACTCACCAGCGGGCAGTGTGGGGGCCAAGCCCCCAAGCAGCAGCAGCACCCTCAGCATGGCAGGGGGCACCGGGGACCGGGTGCTGCCAGCCCGGCCCTAAATACCCACCCCGGGGGAGCCCCCCCGGGGGGCCGGGCAGGGGTGGAGGGGCCATGCCCAGGGCGTGGGGAGGGGGCACACGGAGCATGGGGAGGCTGTGGGGCTGCGAGTGCTAGGCTGGGGGGGCTTGGGGGCTCCGGGGGGCCTGTGAGGTTGCGAGTCTGGTGGGGGGCCCTGTGGGTTTGGGGGTCTGGGGGAGACCCTGGGCCTCGTGGAGGGTTGTGGGGTGGGAGTTTGGGGAGGGGTCTGGGGGTGGCACTTGGGCCTTGTGGAGGGATCTGGGCTTTGGACTCGGGACCTCGTGGGGACTTGGGGGGGCCGAGGGGGTGCGGGATGGGGAAGGAGTGACCGTGGGCTGGGGGGGCTCGGGGCGACCCTCAGGGCAGACCCTGCGGGAGCGCCCCGGCCCCGCCCCCTGGCCCAGGAAGCCCCGCCCCGCTCCCACGAGCGGGCGGTGACATCACTTGTCCACCACGCCCCCACGTGGGGCCCCACGCGCCGCCCCGCCCGGTTATGTAACGGCGCAGGGGCGGGACCGCCCCGCCCATTGGCCGGGACGCGCCGCCGAGGTCGCCGCCATTGGCTGGCAGGAGAGGGGGCGTGGCCAGGACCCCCCACGCGGGACCCCCCGCTCGGCTCCGCCGCCCGCCAGGGGGCGCCGACCTCAGCCCGCGAATCGCCGCGTGGGCGGGGCGTGACCATGACCCCGCCCTCCGGCCAATCAGCACCGGGCGGTGGCGCGGACCAATAGGGGTGGGGCGGGGCGCGGCGACCCCGCCCCCTGCCGCGGCGCGGCGGCCAATGGGAGCGCGGGAGGGCGGGGCCGCGCCCAGGCACGTGCGGGCGCACACGTGTCCGCGTGGGGCCGCCGCGGGCGGGGCGGGACCGGCACCGGGAACGGAACGGAACGGGGACAGACACCGGGGCAGGGACACGGCACGGGGACAGGCACACGGACACCGAGACACCGGCACAGGGACACCGGCACCAGGACACAGGCACCGGGACAGAGACACCGGACAGTGCAACCGGCATGGGATCGGGGAGAGCTACACCGGGATAGGGACACCGGCACCGAGACAGTGACGCTGGGACAAGGACAGTGGCACCAGGAGAGTAACACTGGCACTGTGACACCGGGACAGGGACACTGGCACCAGCACCAGGACAGCACTACTGGCACGGGAACGGGGCCAGAGAGACCAAGACAGCGGCACCGGCCCCGGGACAGCGGAACCGGCATCAGCACGGGGCCAGGGACAGCGACCAGGACAGGGACACCGGCACCGGGACGCTGATACCGGATCGGAACAAGAACGGTGCCACTGGCACGGTGACACCGGCACTGGGACAGGAACAGAGACACTGCAGCAGCCACACCGGCACGGGGACAGGGACAGGGACACCGGCACAGGGACAGGGACACCGGGCCGCCCGCACCGAACCCCCTGCCATGGAGTCCCCTCCCCTTGCCTGTTCCTGCGGCTCCCCCTCCCCCGACAGCGGGGCCGGGGGGTCCCCCCAGAGCCCACCCCGGGCCGGGCGCAGCCGCAAGAGGCCGGACCGGCCCCCACCCGACTCGCCGCCCTCGCCCCCCGGGGGGAAACGGCCGCGGAAGGGGGAGGGGGGGGACGCCCCCCCCAGCGACGGCGATCAGCTCTTTGCCCAAAAGGTGAGGTTTTGGCAGAAAACCACCGAGCGACCCCAAAGCTGGGGGGGAAGGGGGTATGGCCTCTTAGAAAGGCATCAGTTTTGCCACTCAAGGGGGGATGAGCAGGTTGAGAAGGGGGCAAAGGGGGTTTGGAGGGGCACGACGCCCCCTCCCCAGTCTGGGTGCAGCCCGGTCACCCTCCTGCTCCTCCTCCTCCTCCTCCCCGTCCCCTTCCTCGCAGTGCCGGGAGCTCCGGGGCTTCATCCGCCCGCTGGCCGAGCTGCTGGAGGGGCTTCGGCGGGGCCGCTACGACAGAGGTGAGTCCTCCCTCCCTCCCTCCCTCCCCCACTCCACACGCCCCCTCCCCCCCACATACCCCCTCCCATGAGCACTCACGGGGTTTGGGGTCCCCCAGGGCTGAGCACTTTCCAGCAGAGTGTGGCCATGGACCGGCTCCAGCGGATCATCGGGGTCCTGCAGAAGCCAGAAATGGGGTGAGTGGCCCCCCAAAATCTGGGGGGGAGGCCTGAGGGGGGCACAGGGACACCCCCATGAGTGGGTGCCCCCTGCCCAGCCGTGACTGACGGTGGTCTGTGCTGCTCTCCCCCCAGGGCGCGGTACCTGGGCACGCTGCTGCAGGTGGAGGTGATGCTGCGCCTCTGGTTCCCCCACATCGCCCCCAAACCCGCGCCGGGCCCGCCCGCCCCCCCCGGGGCCCCCCCGCGCCGCCGCCCGCCCGCCGGTCCCCCCGGTGTCCCCCGGTGCCACCGCCCGTCCGGGGACGCCCCCCGTGCCAGCCCCGAGGGCGCGGCGGGGCCATCACAGCCCGCGGGGTCCCCGCGGTGCCAGGCCGGGACCCCCGAGCCCCCCCCGGCGCCGGACGAGTGACGCCCCCCCCGGCTCGGGGGGGGTCTCGTCTGCATTTCTGGGCTTTGCCTTTTTTTGGGGGGGTGTTTTGTACCCACGGTGGTCAGTGAGACCCGCGGGCGGGCGGGACTGACCGGGGGGCCCCGCCAGCCCCCCAGGAGCCCCACCCGGGGTCGCCGCGTGCCTTGGCCGGGGCAGAGCCCCCTCGGGACCCCCGGGCTTGTGCCTTCCCCCGTGGCCTGGGGGGTTTGTGGGGGCGCGATCCCCCCGAGAGGTGCGATGGTGTCAGGGGACAGTGCGGCCCCCCGAGTGTGCCTGGGGGGCTCTGGGGACAGTGCGCGGCCCCCCGAGTGGGGCTGCCCCACAGCCGGCCCTGCTGGAAGCAATAAATGCCGCGGGAGCGGCCGGGGCCACCCGGTGTCGTGTCCTCTGTCTCCCGGGGCGGGGGTCTCGTCCCCAGGGGGGGCCCGGCCTCTGAACGGGGGGTTGTCCCTTGGGTGGGAGGTCGTGTCTTGTACCCTGGTCGCGGTCCCGTCCCCTGGGCGAGGTGTCTCATCCCCGGGGGGGTCCTGCCCTCGGGAGGGTCAGAGCCACCCCCCGCCCCGGTGCCAGCCCGGCCCCCTCCCAGCGGGACCCCCGAGCCCGGCCCGCTGCCCCAAATCCCGGCCCCGGTTCCGCCCCCGGGCCCGGCGGAAGCTCCGTCACCGTCGGAAGGGGCGGACAACGCAAGGTCCGCCCCGGACAGCGCCGGGCCGGGAGAGGGGGCTGAGCGGCGGCGGCGGAGGGTCAGTCGGGACCGGGAGTGGGCTGGGGAAAGGACGGGCACCGGGACCGGGAGTGGCCCCGGGAAGGGACGGGCACTGGGACCGGGATGGGAGAGGGGTTGGACACGGGGATCGGGCTGGGGACGGGCATTGGGACCGGGACCGGGACCGGGATGGGAGAGGGGACGGACACGGGGAGTCGGAGTGGACTCAGGATGGGAACGGAGACAGAGACCGGGACTGGGCTGGGATCGGGGACGGGGAGCGGGCTGGAGATCGGAACAGGGACTGCGACAGGCACTGGGAAGAGGAGGGGGCCCGGAGAGCCCGTCCCGGTGCCGGTCCCGGTCCCCTCCCGGTCCCACCCGCCCCGTCCCGCAGCGGCCCCGCGGTGATGGCGAACCACATGCGGTTCGTGGCGCGCACGGTGATGGTGCAGAACGGCAACGTGGAGGCGGCCTACGGGGTCCTCAACAGGTGGGGACACCGGGGGCACCGGGAGCGGGGGCCGGGGCTGCACTGCCCGCCCGGGACGGGGTCGGGGGGCGGTTTGGGCTCCGGGGGCCCCGAGGAGCTGCAGCCCCCGCGGACGGGCCGCGCCCGGTGATTCCCTCGGTGTGACCCCCCCGGGGGGGTCGGGGCTTCAGTACCTTCGTTTTTCCTGAAAACAGAAAACGCTCCAGTTCCTTCACGAAGCGGGTTCAGATCCAGAAGTTTTGGGGCGGGGGGTGGCGGGAGGGTCGAGCTGCGCTTTTCCCATCGGCCCCCTGGGATCGAAGGGGAATGCAGGCGTAACTCTGGGGTGGGCAAGGGGTGGGCAGGGGGTGGGCAGGGGGTGGGCAGGGGCGTTCCCGGGATGTGCAGGAGGAGCAGGAGGCGATCCCGTGGCCGAGCCGGGCGCTCCCGCTGCCACCTCCGTTAGTCCCGGCGATTCCTTCCCCTCCCCAGTCTCCTCATGGGCGGAGGGTCCCGGTGGGAGCGGGGGCTGCCCTGGCCCGGCACACACCGAGCTGTGCGCGGGGTTTGCAGTGCGGGGGGGGGGGGTGTCTCTGCGCCTCCTCCCCCTCTCCCATCCCAGCCCCGTGTTTCCCCCGCAGGATCCTGGCCCAGGACGGCATTGCCGACGCCGTTCGGCGCTCCCGGTACTACGAGAAGCCGACCCGGCAGCGGCGGCGCCGCGCGTACGAGGCGTGCCGGCGGGTGTACTGCGCCGAGATGGCGCGCAAGATCGCCTTCCTAGCGCGGGCCAACCGGCAGGACCCGTGGCTGGGCTGCTGAGCGGCCGCGGGCGCCGAAACCCCAATAAAATCCCAATTAAACCCAATAAACGCCCTCTGGTTGCTCCCCGTTAATGAGCGCGGGCCGGGCTGGGGGCGGGGCCTCGGGGAGGGGGGCGTGGTCTGACCTGTGGGCGGGGTCACGGGTACACAAAGCCCCGCCCCTGGTGGGCCGTGTGGCGGTCACGTGACCCCCGACGGGCCCTTCCTCCCCTCCCCCCCCGTCCAGTCTTCCTCCTTCCCGGCTTGCCCCGCGCGCCCCCCGCGCACGCGCCGCCGTTTCCGCTTCCGCCCCGAGGCGCCGTCACCGTCAGGGCCCGCCGGGCCGGGACCGGCACCGGGACCGGGTGAGGGGGCGGAGGGGGCAGAGACGGCCCGGGAGGGAAACGAGCAGAGCGAATGGCTCCTGCAGCGCAACGCGGGGAGGGGGCGGCGGCAGCGCGCGCTGCCGGGAGCGCGGAGAGGCCGCGGCGGAGGCGGCGCCGGGCCCGGCCCGGCCCGGCCCGCGGGAATGGAGAGCTCGCCCGCCCTGCGGGACCGGCCGAGAGCAGGACCCGGTGCCCACGTCCCTCTGCAGCTCGGGGCGGGTGCGGAGGCCGCCACGGCGTTAATTGGCTAATTACGCGGGGCCTGCGGTTAATGAGGAGCTGCCGCCGCGTCCGGGCCGCAGGTCCTGCTCGTGCGGAGCCTCCGCGGGGACGTGCCGGGATCCCGGGTGGGCTCTGTGCGAACGGGTGACCGGGAAAGGCAGAGCCCCCGGCGGGCTTTGGGGGGAGCTCAGGGAGGAGCCCCAGAGGGGGAAGCGGCGTCCTGGGCGCCAACAGTGCCGTGCTGGCTGCGGGAGAGTTTGCGGGAGCAGCAGCCTCGGGGTGTTTTCCCCCAGGGACCGCGGGGGGGATGCCGGAGCTCAGACCCCTCCGCCCGCCCTGCCGGGGGGAATCCGCTCCCCGCAGCCCGGCGGGTTCCAAACCGGGCTCCGGGAGTTTCTCCAGGAGCGGCAGAACCCGCGGGACGGCCCCGGGAGGGCCCCGTGTGACACAGCGGTGTCCCCGCAGGTGGCACTCCCGGCAGAGATGGCGCTGTCCAAGCGGGAGCTGGACGAGCTCAAGCCATGGATCGAGAAGACGGTGAAACGCGTGCTGGGCTTCTCCGAGCCCACCGTGGTCACGGCCGCGCTCAACTGTGTCGGGAAGGGCATGGACAAGAAGAAAGCGGCGGGTACGGCCCGGCTGGGGCGGGAGGGGGTGAACTGTGCCGGGCACGGGGGGGGGCCCGAACTGTGCCGGGCACGGGGGGGGCCCGAACTGTGCCGGGCACGGGGGGGCCCGAACTGTGCCGGGCACGGGGGGGGCCCGAACTGTGCCGGGCGCGGGGGGATTGAGCTCTACCAGCCCTCCTGGGCTCCCCCAGGCAAATCCCTGGGAGTGTGTTATAAACTCTGGGGAAATGGCAATTCATTCATTCCTTGTTTGAGGAGTTGAAAGTTCTGTTTTAACCCGTGGTGCTTTTTTTTGGCTGTTGCAGCCCCAGTTTGTTCCTGCTGGAGGCCTGGGCTTCCCTAATCCTTCAGTTTAAATTTCCTGACAACAGGAGTCATGTCCTGGAGCTGCTCACAGACCTGGAATCGATTAGAGCTGACCCCCAGGTCTCCATTCCTGGTTCCAGGAAGGACAACTGACCCCCTTGGCTCCCCATTCCCAGTTCCAGGAAGGACAACTGACCCCCTTGGCTCCCCATTCCCAGTTCCAGGAAGGACCATGGATCCCTTGGCTCCCCATTCCCAGTTCCAGGAAGGACAACTGACCCCCTTGGCTCCCCATTCCCAGTTCCAGGAAGGACAACTGACCCCCTTGGCTCCCCATTCCCAGTTCCAGGAAGGACCATGGATCCCTTGGCTCCCCATTCCCAGTTCCAGGAAGGACAGTGGACCCCCTGCTCTCCCCATTTGTTGTCCCAGGGATCCCAGAGGCTCCTGGAGCCCCCCAGGCCCCGCTGTGTTTGTGGGGTCAAACCACCCTCCCACCTGAGTGTTCTACAGCCTCGCAGGAACCTCTGGATTCTCCATCCTCGTGCTCAGCCCACGCTGGGAGTCTGGGAATTCTGCCCTGACAGGGTTTCCCTCTCTTGCAGACCACCTGAAGCCCTTCCTGGACGATTCCACGCTGCGGTTCGTGGACAAGCTCTTCGAGGCAGTGGAGGAGGGACGGAGCTCCCGGCACTCCAAATCCAACAGCGACCGGACCCGCAAGCGGGAGCTGAAGGTGATTATCGATTATTGCTTCTTGTTTATTGGCTGTGGACTGGTCTGTGCTGTGGTTGGGGGGCCTGGAGGCAGCTCAGGTGCTCTGGCACACTCTCCTCTTCCAGAGAGGTACAGCTCGGAACGTTCAAGAGAAACGACTCCCTTCCATGTTGAAGTGTGTGAGCCTTTACCTTGTGGTTCCCTTCCCCAGGCCCAGGTGGGAGCCTGGCTTTGGCTTTCCTGGAGGGGCTCTGTTAGGCTGGTGCAGTGGAGTGAGTCCACAGGGATCCATCTCCCTTTTCCTCCATGCTCCTTATAGTTCTGTTTCCATTGGGAGCCTTGGAGAGCTGCTCCCAGTGATTCCTGTCACTGTCCTGTGCCTGGAGGTGCCGTGTGGGGCTCTGGGCTGGATGGGCTGATGAGTTTTCTTGCCTTTTTTCCACCCAGAATCAACAACAGGTTGGTTTTGACAACCTCTGTCTGAGCCCAGGGTTAATTCCAGCCAGGATTCCGTCGCTCTGGTGGCTCTCCCTGGTCTGGAACAGTGGAAGGCTCGTGCATCCAAACCTGTTTTCACTTCCTTTCTTCTCTTGAGGACTTCTCTTACCATCCTCTGGAACTGCATTTCCCATCACTCTGCCCAGTCTGGCGTTCCCTCTCTGTGCTGCTCCCACTCCAAAGTGGTTTTTCTTCCACTCTTTGCCAGGTCCCAGTTTTATGGCAGTCTGTGTGTCCCTGACACTCTCAGTCAGGACTGACCCTCAGCAAGCCAGAACCATCCCACTCAGGATCTGGATCTCTTTGGGAGTGTTGGGACAAGCTGCCTCCACTCCTGTTCTCCATCAGGAACCTGCTTTTCTTCCCTCTGCTGTGGCAGTGGGTGCCAGGCTGGTCCCTGGGGCTGTGGGAATGTGAGGGCTGGGCAGGGAATGGGGGTCCAGGTCCTGCCCCTGCCCCTCCTGGGGAGACAGGGATGTTGGCAGGGCCATCACCTGGAGGTGACAGGAGAGCAGGTGCTGGCAGAGAGATCTGATGAGGATCTGGCGCTGGCAGGGGGATCAGACAGACAGCTCTGGCACTGACAGACAGCTCTGGCACTGGCAGCAGGAGCTGGGCTGGGCTGGGGGTGCACCAGGGACCCTTCCCCAGTGAAGCCCTGGGGATATGTGGCCTGAGCCCTGCTGGAGTTCCTGGCTCCCAGCTGAGCCAAAAGCCAGGCTGGGCAGCGACAGCACAGCCTGATCCTTCTTCTCTTGGTTCCTGGCATGGAGATGGGCATCCTTCCTGCCAAATCCTCACTTCTTATCTCTGGAATCACATTCCTTGGAGCTCCTCCATCACTCTCTGGGTCTGCCCTGACCCTGCGGGAACAGAACTGGTCCCTGAGGTGGTCAGGTCCCGGTGGCACTCCCAGACTGTCCCTCCTGTCCCAGCACAGGCTGTGGAGAGGGATTTCTCCTGGCACCCGTAGCTCCCATGGCGTGGGGCAGTGGATTCATTCCCAAGGCCACTCTGGTGCCTTTGGCCGCTTCCCACCCACCACTCTGGGGTAGGTCATTGCTTGGGAAGGTCAGGAACTGAACAGAATGGTTTCCACACTTTATACTATGGGCAAGTCCTTTCTCTTGAACTTGTAGGTTTTCCAAGAAGTACCTGTGTGGCTGAGGAAGTGTCCTTGTAGGATACGAACCGTTGTAGTGAAGAAGGGATTGCAACTAACGCTTACAACCGGTGTGTATATTTTCTTTTCCAATAACACCTTGACACACACACTCCAATAGCCCAGGGCACCGACAGATCCAGGTTCCCATACACAAACCAGGCACTGCCAGTGAAATCCATGGTCACAGCCCCAGGAGCTGGGCTGGGCCTGGCCAGAGCTCTGTGGAAAACGTGCAGTGCTCTTTGTTTTGGGAGCTCACACGGCTGTGAAGCCCCTCAGTGGGGTCACTGCTCCTGTGCTCACTGAGCTGGGCTTTTCTGGAGCAGCTCCAGCCTTGGATCCGAGCTGGAGTCGCCTGGCTCGGAGCCTGAGGGAATGCTGCAGGTGTCCTGACCCTCCCTGGGTCCAGGGCCACATCCTCCCGTTGGGGAGGACATGGTAGGACAGCAGATCCCTTCACCAAACCCTCTGCAGTTGGTGGAAGATGTGGAAATGTTTTTATCTCAGTCAGGTCAGCTCTGGGCAGGCTTTTTGCATCTTTCTGTGTTGCTAAGACCTTAAATCTCCTCAGTGCCAAAAGCCACCTCTGAGCACCAGAGGGAAGGTGGTTGCTGTCGCCTGTCACACAGGCAGGTCCCCAGGATGTCTCCTGTCCTTCCTGCTCTTGCATGGATGTCACTGATGTTTCTCTGCTGGGGGAGCAGGGCAGGGGCTCAGCCTGGGCTCAGCCTGCGATGCCGCCCTGGACTTCTGCCCCACGGAGCTGGAGCTGAGCCACGTGCTGGTTTCTCACCTCATGCCCTGAGGAGAACACACTGTTCTGACCACACGTTTCTCCTGTCTCCTTGCTTTAGGATGTGTTTGGTGATGACTCTGAGGTGTCCAAGGAATCCTCTGGTGTCAAGAAGCGGCGGATACCGCGGTTTGAGGAGGTTGAGGATGAGCCTGAGGTCATTCCAGGCCCACCATCGGAGAGCCCGGGGATGCTGACCAAGCTCCAGGTCAGTCCAGCCAGGCCCTGCCCTCTGCCTGTGCCAGAGCTCCCGAATCCCAGCGGCAAACAAAGACTCCCTGTCTGTGTTTTCCCCCCAGATCAAGCAGATGATGGAGGCAGCCACCCGGCAGATCGAGGAGAGGAAAAAGCAGCTGAGTTTCATCAGTCCTCCAACACCACAGGTACCTTCTGGGAGCAACAAGCACACCCTGCACGTCCCGTGGTCCCTGTTCTGGCTGTGATGTGCTGGAACAGGCTCAGGAGAAAACTTCCTTCTGTGTCAACAGCCCAAAATCTCCTCCTCGTCCCAGTCGGAGCGTCTGCCCATCGGCAACACGATCCAGCCCTCGCAGGCGGCCACGTTCATGAACGACGCCATCGAGAAGGCGCGGAAGGCGGCGGAGCTGCAGGCCCGGATCCAGGCCCAGCTGGCCCTCAAGCCGGGGCTCATCGGCAACGCCAACATGGTGGGCTTGGCCAACCTGCACGCCATGGGCATCGCGCCGCCGTGAGTACCCGGCAGGGCTGGCCAGGGGCTTCCCCAGCAACGGCCTGAAGGGCTGCTCAGGGGATGAGTTGGGTATTGAAGAGGAGAAATGGAGGTTCCTCCTCCTTGGGCAAGACTCTCAATGTGTGCACTAAGGTTGGAGTCTATTCCAGTGGCACAGATGAGGTGTAAAAATACGGAAACCACAGGGGGAATAAGCTTAAATTTTCTCTGGATCAGTGCTGTGCTCACATCTTAAAGCACCACACCTTGTCCTGCCCACAGGAAGGTGGAGCTGAAGGACCAGACGAAGCCGACGCCGCTGATCCTGGACGAGCAGGGCCGGACGGTGGATGCGACTGGGAAGGAGATCGAGCTGACCCACCGCATGCCGACCCTCAAAGCCAACATCCGTGCTGTGAAGAGGGAGCAGTTCAAGCAGCAGCTCAAGGAGAAGCCCTCAGAGGACATGGAGTCCAACACGTACTTTGACCCCCGGGTCTCCATAACCCCTGCCCAGCGGCAGAAACGCACCTTCAAGTTCCATGAAAAAGGCAAATTCGAGAAAATTGCCCAGAGGTTACGAACAAAGGTACTGGAGGTCTCACCCTGCACGGGTGGGACGGGATTCTCCTCTCCTGGGGTGGCTCTGGCTTAGGAGTTTTCCAGTAATGTCCCTTATTCACGTTGGAATGGTGGGGGCCCATCTGAGCATGTGTGTGTGCAAAGGGTTTTCTCACCACTGTATTCACCTGTGGGAAGACAAAAATCTCTGTTCTTAGCAAAAGATTGAAAGTTCCCAACAAAACAGATCCTTCTCTGTCCCTGAGATCAACCCAGAGGTGGAGATTTAAAGGAATTTTGGTAAAATGCCCAAGTTCATGGGGAGAAGGAGAGAGAAGAGGTTCGTTAGAAAAGTTCTCATAGGGAGCCATTCCTTTAGGATTGAAAGGCTGAGGAATTAGGACCAGGTTTGGGAGCTTCCCTTCCCCATCAGATGCTGTGTGGTTTCTCTTGCAGTCTGTGTCAGATTGTTTAAAAACCCAAATAAATCAGTACATGATCCGTGTTGAGCCTTTCCTGAAAGTTCTGCTGTTTTGGAATGGCCTTTCCAAGGTATTTTCCCCCTCTCTGTTCTCAGGCTCAGCTAGAAAAGCTGCAGGCAGAGATCTCCCAGGCTGCCAGGAAAACTGGGATTCACACCTCCACCAAGCTGGCACTGATCACCCCTAAGAAGGAGCTGAAGGAGGGGGAGATCCCAGAGATTGAGTGGTGGGACTCCTACATCATCCCCAACGGCCTGGATTTGTGAGTATTCCCAGGTGTTGGTGGTTCTGCTGTGGGAGGAACTTTGGGATCTGCGCAGGGATAACACAGTGGGTCTGGGGGCCACATGGGAAATTGGGCCAGACACTCCTGCTGGAGCCTTGAATTCCACCTCTCATCTCCGAGATCCAGGTGGGCACTGGGCTTGCTCCCAGAGTCTGTCTGGGAGGTGTCCTGGAGTTGGAGGGATTTTGTGGCCCAAAGCTGAGGTTTGGTTTTGTTTCATGACCGTTCTGTACGAGCCCTGTCGGTGGCAGGTGTGAGGACCTGCCTGCAGACCCCGAAATGGGGGTGGATGTTCCACTGGGGAGACACCTGCACGTCAACACTGTGGGTCTCCTTCAGCCCATCGAGCTCTGGGGTGGGGATTTGTGCAGGAATTGGGGCTGGGAATCCTGCTGTGACCCCCAGCTCTCTCCTTTGTAGGAAAGGTGGGACGTCCTCAAAGAGAGACGAGTACTTCGGGATCACAAACCTGGTGGAGCACCCGGCCCAGCTCAACCCCCCCGGTACGGCCTCGGCGTGGGAGGTTTGGTTTGCCCCAGAGCCAAACTCTCCTCGTGGGAGAGCCCCCTGCCAGTGTCCCCTGGGCTCCTCTGGGGCGCATTCCTGATGGTCCCATTCCCGTGCAGTGGACAGTGACACGCCGGTGACCCTGGGCGTGTACCTAACGAAGAAGGAGCAGAAGAAACTGCGGCGCCAGACGCGGCGAGAGGCCCAGAAGGAGCTGCAGGAGAAGGTCAGGCTGGGCCTGATGCCGCCACCAGAGCCCAAAGGTGAGTGGCAGCCACAGGCCCTGGCAGGGCATGGTGGGAATGCTGCAGGTGGAATCACACAGATCTGTGTGCTGGGGGGATCGGAGACCCACCTGGGCAGTGGGTTTGTGAGCAGAAAGGTGTCCAGTGCCCTCTCCCATTCCTGTGTCCGACTGGAACCTCTCCAGGCTCCTCTCACATTCCCGTGTCCCACAGGAGATTCTCATGGCCCCTCTCCTGTTCCCATGTTCAAAGGGAGCCCTCCCAGCTCCTCTCCCATTCCAGTGTCCTGTGGGAACTTCTCTGAGCAACTCTCACACTGCCAGTGGGAGCCCTCCCAGCCCCTCTCCCATTCCTGTGTCTGATGGGAGCCCTCCCAGCCCCTCTCCCATTCCTGTGTCTGATGGGAGCCCTCCCAGCCCCTCTTCCCTTCCCTTGCAGTGAGGATTTCCAACCTCATGCGAGTGCTGGGCACGGAAGCTGTTCAGGACCCGACGAAGGTGGAGGCTCATGTCCGAGCACAGATGGCCAAGAGACAGAAGTAGGTGGCACCTTGTACTGGGTTTGGGGACATTTTTGGATGGGTTTAGTGCTGGTGGTGTATTTAGGACACACCAGACCTGGGGGGAGCTGGATCCCAGGCGTCAGCCCTTCCAGGGAAGCAGCATCCTGGGCCCTGAAGTCAATGACTTTCTTCCCACAATGATGTTTGCCATTGCAGTTGTTACTAAGGAATGTTTTCAGGGAAGAGTCCAAGGATGATTTGGACTAGTGTCTGGATTAAAAAAGCCTTTAATTTAGGCAGAAATATGGGCAGGAGTTGCAGCTGCTTTGGAATCTGTGGATTTTTGGATCATCCATGCAATGGTTGGGTTGGAAGGGACCTTAAAGCTCATCCCATTCCACCCCCTGCCATGGGCAGGGACACCTCCCACTATCCCAGGTTGCTCCAAGCCCAATCCAAGCTCGGACATTTCCAGGGCTGGAGCATGCACAGCTTCCCTGGGCTTCCCTGTGGGATTGGGTGCTTGGGGAGAGCCCTGAGTGCTGCCCCTTTGCTTGCAGAGCCCACGAGGAGGCGAACGCGGCCAGGAAGCTGACGGCGGAGCAGCGCAAAGCCAAGAAGGTGAAAAAGCTCAAGGAGGACGTTTCCCAGGGAGTTCACATAGCTGTGTACAGGTGAGTGAGCCCAGGGAACTCCAGCTCTGTCCAGCTGAGCTCTGCCACACAAGGAGCTCTCAGGGCTGGGGTAGGAATTTTTCCACAAATATTTGATTTTTTTTTATTTTTTAATCTTGCCCTCAGAGTCCGAAACTTGAGCAATCCAGCAAAGAAGTTCAAAATCGAGGCGAACGCGGGGCAGCTTTACCTGACGGGCGTGGTGGTGCTGCACAAGGACGTCAACGTGGTGGTGGTGGAGGGAGGTGAGGCCTTGCAGGCAGGGCTTGGCCATCCCAGGGCTTGCCTCCAGCTGGAATTACTGTGGAAATTGGTGGGTTAGGGAAGGACAAGGAAATGAGGAGGCTGTTAGAAACTCCCTTAATTGCGGTGCTGGCTGCAGGGTGCAGTAATCCAGTGAGAAAACTTGGAGTGCTCCATGTGGGAGGGAACCTCTGGAGAACTGCAGGTTGAGGGATTTTCTTTTTTGGGGAATGCTGAGTCTCAATTTTCCCCAGGCCCAAAAGCACAGAAGAAATTCAAACGTCTGATGCTTCACCGAATAAAGTGGGACGAGCAGACGTCGAACACGAAGGGAGAGGGTGAGTGGCACTGCAGGGGTGTGGGGATCCCACTCCTCCTCCTCCTCCTCCTCCTCTTTGGGG
Source organism: Poliocrania exsul (assembly GCA_035041345.1). Classification (NCBI taxonomy): domain Eukaryota; kingdom Metazoa; phylum Chordata; class Aves; order Passeriformes; family Thamnophilidae; genus Poliocrania; species Poliocrania exsul. The sequence continues at coordinate 3,277,671 of JAWWLZ010000074.1, forward strand.
CTAAATGGGCTTTATTGGTGTGTTTTCCCAGATGATGATGAGTCTGACGAGGAGTCTGTTAAGAAAACAAACAAATGCTCTCTGGTTTGGGAGGTGAGTCCCAGGGGTGGTCACGTGGCTGTTCCTGACAATGGTGTCACTGTGGGGGTGGGCACTCGGGTGTGGTGTCACCCACCTGGCACAGGGACCCCTCAACAAAGTGGATTTTATCCCTTCTCCATAAAATCATATGGTCTTTACTAATTTTTAATCAGACCTGTACTTTGTATTTTATATTGATTTTTGATTTTTAGCTTGTACCCAAGTCTGTCAGTTCTCTTAACCATGCATGGCTTTAGACAAAATGGAATTTAACCCTGTAGCTGTAAGATGAACTTAAGAAATAAGGCAGAAACCCTGTTTAGACTAGAATCATAGAATCAGTTGGGTTGGAAGAGACCTCTGAGATCATCAAGTCCAACCCTTGATCCAACCCCACTGGGATCACCAGCCCAGGGCACTCAGTGCCACATCCAGTGTCACCTTAAACACCTCCAGGGTCAGAGAATCCACCCCCTCTCTGGGCAGAACATTCCAATGCCTGACCACTCTCTCTGGAAAGATTTTCTTTCTGATATCCAACCCAAACTTCCCCTGGCATAGCTTGAGCTGTGCCCTCTTGTCCTACTGTTGGTTGCCTGAGAGGAGAGACCAATCCCCACGTGGGTACAACATCCTTTCAGGGAGTTGTAGAGAGTGATAGGTTAGAGGCTGAGCTGTAAGAAATAAACCAGAAACCCTGTCTAGAGTAGAGACTTGAAGCTGCAACATTGTTCAGTTAAAAGGAAATACAGAGCTGCAGAGATCAGAGCAGCCCCTTAGAGCTGTTTAGAGTCACCCAGAGCACACAGCCTGACTTTGGGGAGGGATTTTCAGTTGTAACTCAACATACAAACCTGGAAACACAAAAGTCTCCCTGAACACCCTTGGTGTGGGGTGACCCCCCAGTGTTCCCAGCGCTGGATCAAAGGGAGGATTTTGTTCCCCCCTGTTGGATGGGCCTGTTTGTGGCTGCAGGGCACGGCCAAGGAGCGCAGCTTCGGCGAGATGAAGTTCAAGCAGTGCCCCACGGAGAACATGGCGCGGGAGCACTTCAAGAAGCACGGGGCGGAGCACTACTGGGACCTGGCGCTGAGCGAGTCGGTGCTGGAGGGCACGGACTGAGCCCCCCAGCGCCCCCGCCCAGCACACCCAGTAAAGACGTATTTTTTAAAAACAAATGGCCGTGGTGGTGATTGCAGGGAAAGGGGAGAGGGGAAAGTGTGTTTGATAAGGAAGGGGGGAGTGAGTGGGCTGGGAGGGAGAGTGAGGCTTGGGGGTGGTCTGTGAGGGCACAGAGGTGGCAGTGGGGCTTGTGGGGTCTGTGAGGGGACTGGGGGTCTCAGGGTTGGTCTGTGAGGGAAAGGGGGCAGAAGCTGCTTCCCCTCCCTCTAAAGCTGCGCTAGGGGAGGTTCAGGTGGGACAGCAGGGGGGATTTCTCCCCAGCAAGGGTGATAAACACGCTGGAAGGGGCTGGCAGAGTCCCCACCCCTGGTGGTGTCCAGGGAGCGCCTGGACGTGGCACTGAGTGCTCTGGGCTGGGCAGCGAGGCGGGGGCGGCTGACGGTTGGGACTCGCTGACGGCGGAGCCCTTTTTGCCGGCGCTTCGCTCTGTGTTTTGCGGCACAAACGCCGCTTTTGGACGGCGCGCGGGTGTCGCTGTCGGGGCGGGCGGGAACGGCCCGTGAGGGGCGG
>JAWWLZ010000074.1:3279543-3291859 GCA_035041345.1 Poliocrania exsul
AGGAGGCGGCGGCCGGGCCTCCTCCTCCTCGGCCTCCTCCTCCTCGTCGGCCGCCGCCGCCGCCTCGTCCGCGGCCGGCGCGCTGGAGGCCTCGCTCGACAGGAAGCTGCAGGCGGTGACCAACACGATGGAGTCCATCCAGGGCCTCTCCTCGTGGTGCCTGGAGAACAAGCGGCACCACAGCACCATCGTGTACCACTGGATGAAGTGGCTGCGCCGCTGTGAGTGCGGGCGCGGGGGCTGCGGGGCGTGGGGGGCCCTGCGCAGGGTCGTGCTCGGCGTTTTGGAAAGGCTGGGGGGGAAGAGACCTTAAAGCCCATCCTGTCCCACACCGTGCCATGTCCAGGGACACCTTCCACTATCCCGGGTTGCTCCAAGCCCCCTCCAACCTGGCCACTTCCAGGGCTGGTGCAGCAGCCTGGCCAGGGCCTCCCTACGCTCACAGCGGGGAATTCCTTCCTGCCATCGAATGGAAATCTTTCCTCTGGTACTTTGAAAACGTGCCCCCTTCTCCCATCAGTGTCCCCTCGTCACGCTTGGGCGGACACAAAGTTCCTGTTTGCACCTCAGTGGTGGCACCTTCGTGCTCCTGAATGCTCGATGTCCCAGAGCATCCCTTTGGGAGGTGGGGACGCTGCCCTTGGTCACGGGGCAGGGCCTGTCGCTGTGCCCGGCCCTGCCAGAGCAGCCTGGGGTGGGCACAGACAGTTTGGGTGGCAGGGCTGGGCTGTGTGGCCCGCAGGGGGAGGTCGGTGTTGGCAGCAGGCTCAGCACAGCAGCGTTATCTCTGCTGCCGGGGGAAGGTTTGCCTGTTGTCATGGGAGTTCAGGGAAGCTTTGCTCAGCAGGAACACGGAGAGAACTTTCCCATCCCAAAGCTTCGATCTGGTGCGTGCTGGGGTTTTTCCTGCTCTTCCTTTCAAGGTTCACTTCACCCTCTGCCCCAAAGACCTCTCTGCATTCTTGTCACTGTCCCACCAGAGCAGTTCAGTGGTGGTGCCACAGCAAGTGCAGGTGGCTCTGGGCTCCTTCCCCAGATTTTAAACATTTTAACTAAAGCTCCTATGAACACACCAAACATGCCCTTTCCTCCTGGCAGGGGGAATGTGGAGGGTCCTGGTGGTGCCTCAGCCCTGGTGCAGGTGGAGGCACCTGTGTTTGACTGGAGAAGTGCCCTTGGATCTCCTGGATGTGTTTCTGTGCAGTGTGAGACCCCAGAGCTCCTGGGACACAGATTTGGTCCTTGGGGGACAAACAGGAGTGCTGGTGTTTCACACGTTGCTCTTGGCTTGGCCATCGCCCTCCCCAGTCAAGGCTTGTCCTGAGTGTGACCCGGAGGTTCCCAACAGGATGTTCCTGCACAGGGAAGTTCTGGTGGGAATCAGAGCATTTGTACAGGAGGGTCTGGTGGGAGGTGTGCATTGAACAGGACCCATCCACAGGCTCTGGAATGCTGGGTTGGCCCCCATGTCTGGTCTGGAGCAGAGGGCTGGGCTGGGCTTGGGTGGGCTCAGCCCTGCAGGTTCCTGTTTGTGGGCTCTGTTTCCTCACCAGTTCAAGCTGAGAGGAGTCTCAGAGTGATTACAGAGCTGTTCACCTGTTGGGTACGGCCTGTTGTGTCTTGGACCCGATGGAGCTTGGGTGTCTTGGTGGATCTTGCCCATAGGCTCCATCCATATGGGCCCAGCATGGATTTCTCCTCCTGTGGGATCTGGATGTACCTGGATTTGTAATTGTTGGCTCTGACTCGTCTCTGCCCTGGCAGGGGCTGGTTGGTGGGGGCAGGTGGGGCCCCGTGTGCCGGGCTGGGGCTCCAGTCTGGATTTCTCCCTGCTGTGTAGAGGTTGGATCCTTTAAATCTAAAGGTTTATAGTTCTTTGAAATCCTTTTTGCGTTACTGAGATCTGGAATTGCTGCTCTGTGCTGGGGGAACATCCCCGGGATGGAGGGAGGACCCAGTGAGAACTGGCACTGGAACCAGTTTGACTGAATCCCAGAAACCCCGTTCTCATGGGTGGGCTGGGGGCTTATGGAGGCTGCTGTGGGGGGCAGGCTGGCCCCACACTGTTCTGGGAAGGGTGTTGGGGGGCAGGCTGGCCCCAGACTGATTTAAGAGGGGTGTTTGGGGGGCAGGCTGGCCCCAGACTGTTTGGGAGGGGTATTTGGGGGGCAGGCTGGCCCCAGACTGTTTGGGAGGGGTGTTTGGGGGGCAGGCTGGCCCCACACTGTTTGGGCAGGGGTGTTTGGGGGGCAGGCTGGCCCCACACTGTTTTGGGAGGCCAGGCGAGCACAGCCCTGCTCCGGTTGGATTCCCAGCCCTCGGGGCAGAGCGGAGCATTCCTCGCTCCAGCAAACCCACCTCGACCTGCCGTGTCAGCACGTTCGGGGCACAGGTTGTGAGGAACAGTCTCTGGGGACGAGTCCTTGGGCTGTTTTGTTTGTGCTGGAAAAGCTCCTTCTGGGATGTGGGAGCTGGGGCTCTGTGAGGCAGCAGAGCCTGAAGCAGCTGGGTGTGGGATACAAGTTCCCTCTGGGATGAGGGCGCTGGGGCTCTGTGAGGCGGCAGAGCCTGGAGCAGCAGGTGGGGACAGTGGCAGTTGATCCCTGACTTGGCTCTCACACCTTCCCGTGTGTCCCCAGGGCCACCACGGGCAGGGACAGCTCAGGGACAGGGCTGTGGGAGCAGAGCCTTCCCAAGGGCTGCCTGTCCCTGTGTCCTGCCCCAGGTTTAGGGCTGGGTGGTGCTCCCTCTTCCCTCCTGGTGACACAGTGACATCGGGGCCTCTGGCAGGAGCTCAGGGAGGCTCAGGGACATCGACCTGGGGGGATTTGAGGCTCCATCCCAGCTAAGGCTTTGCTGCATCCTCGGCTCCCCTTCCCAGCAGAGGGGGATCTTCTGTTGGGATCTTCCTTTGGAACAGACCGTGTGTAAATTCTCCCTTGTGCTGGGAGGGCAGCACGGGGCTCGTGTGCTTGGAGTGTTCCTGGGGGGAGCCCTGCTTGGATGGGCTCAGGGGGCACTGACCACCTTCCTGCAGCAGAGGGGACTGTGATATCTGGCTGTCAGTGTTCAGTCAAAGTGGAGGAGCTGATTGTTGGCTGGAAAATCCTGGTGGGCTGGGTTTTCCCAAGGAAAGACTGGGATTTGTGGAACCCCCGGGTTCCTTCCTGGCTCCGGATGCCGAGTTGCTGCCGTGGAGTTTTTCAGGTTGTGAGTGAGGGGTGAGCTCCCACCCAGGGCTCTGGACCAGGGAGGTTGCTGAGCTTCCTGACAGGAATCCTGGCAACCCAGAGAGCCATGAGGTTTTGGGGAAGATCTGGAAATTATTTGTAAATGGAAGATTTCCTCTCTAGCCCTCAGTTTTGCCCGTCGGGCCTTGGGAACACTGAAACCCTCCCAAAAGCAGCACTGAAATGCTGGGATCAAAGTGGGGCTGATGCTGAATCTGATTTTGTTTTGCCCTCAGCTGCCTTTCCTCATCGGCTGAACCTTTTTTACTTGGCCAATGATGTCATACAGAACTGCAAGAGGAAAAATGCCATTGTCTTCCGGGACACCTTCGCCGAGGTGCTTCCCGAGGCTGCTTCGTTAGTGAAGTGAGTAACGAACTAACGGGATGTGGGAAGGCTGAATGGCTCGAAAAGTGGGAATTTTTCTTCAGATGTCTCAAACTCTGGAAACACCAGCAAAACTTCCAGGGTTTTGTTTGTACAGCTCTGTGTTTGTGTTTCTCTCCCAGAGCAGACTGGGAGTGAGCTGGGCTTTGGTTTGCACAGGGGGCTGGTTTGGGTCAAATTATCACATGGAGGGGTGTGAGGGAAAAGCCTTCCACCCATCCCCACGTGCACAGAGAGCCCACTGTGCCCTCTCTTCCAGGGATCCATCTGTTTCCAAATCCATTGAAAGAATCTTCAAAATCTGGGAGGACAGAAATGTGTACCCTGAGGAAACCATTCTGGCACTGAAGGAAGCTCTGAGTAAGTTACTTACCCTTTGTATTTGTCACCATCCAAACTGCCACGTGAGCTCGGGGGAGGTTGTAGAAACCATCTGGGGGCACTGAGGGCACTGAGGGGCATTTGCACCTGGCTCAGGCTGGAACGTAGCCAGGAGTGGTACATGAGCAGTGCTGGATTCTCCTGCTTCACCCCTTCTGTACCTGTCCAAAGGCAGCTGGGAATCCTTCCACGTGGGCTGGAACTGCTCCAGTTGGGAGCAAACAGAGCGTGAGGCTGAAGGGCCTCTACTTGTCCTGACCAGGGTGCCCTGGCTCTGTCTCTGAGTCCTGGCTCCATTTCTGAGTCCTGGCTTTGCCCCCAAGTCCTGGCTCTACCCCCAAGTCCAGTTCAGCAGTAAGTTGTTTTAACTTAAATATTTGTGGAGTAGGAGGAGGCAGAAGCAAAGCTGGAGGGTGAAGAGCCCTCGAGCCCTTAGGAAAGAAACACGTGGAGTTGGTTCAAACCAGGAATTAGCCAATACTCAAGTACTTGAAGGAGATTAGTCCAGGTTTTGGCTTTGCTCACATCACTGAGAGCTACAGGTGCTCAGGAAACCCTCAGGTGAGGTCTGAGGTCGTTGTCACAGCAGGAGGAAGGTGAGGTCTCAGGTCAGGCTGTGGTGCAAGGAAAGGTTCCAGCTGGGTGTTGCATGCTGAGAAGGGAAGTTTGTGCATATGCTCTGAAATCTCCAATGTCTGTGACTTGAAAACAAAGGTACTTGAGGTTCCAGGTAAATCAGGTACTGTGGCTGCTCTCCTGACGTGCACCCTTTGCCTACTGAATGCTGATTCCATTCCAGCCTCCCTCAAGAGTTTGATTTTCAGATCGCTTGTGTTTTTTACTGTGATTTTTGAACTGTCTGTAGCGTAAGGGCAAACAGAAACTTGATTTAAAAATGGCAGACCACCCCCAGGTTGCTGCATTCCTGAGTAAACTGAGGTTCTCTTGGGCATCCAGCAGCTCCTCTAAGGAAGTTGGTCAAGATATTTTAAAACAAATTTCTGTTCACTCTTCCACTGTGCAACCATATGGCACCAAAACCCAGATTCTGACAGGGATCCCATAATGCCAGACTGCCAAAAATGAAATGTTTTTCCAGGTACCACTTTCAAAACTCAGAAGCAGCTGAAAGAGTCTCTGAACAAACCGAATAAGCCGTGGAAGAAATCACAAAGTAAGGAACCACTGTGAACTCTGTGCACTAATACAGAAATTGGCTGCTTGAGGAGCAGAAAGGCTGAGCCCAGCACGGGCTTGGGAAGGCCCTGAGATGTGCACACCAAGGAGGTGTCACTGGAAAACCATTTGTAAAGGAAAGAAGCGAGGCAAAAATAGGATAGGAGAGCAGAGGTTGCAGACAGGAGAGGAAAGAGCTGGTGGAACCTCTTGGAAAGTGGTGTTAGACTGGTCAGAGCTGGAGAGAAGACAGAGAAGCAGGAGGTGGATGTTCCCTTCGTGCTCAGGAACACACCTGTCCCAGCAGGCTGGGCTGGGAGCCAGGAACCTGGAGCTGGGAGTGCAGGGACAGGACGTGGGAGCCCAACAGCCCTGGAGACAACTCATAACAGACTGACCTTAATGATCTCACTGTGCACCCAAGCCCTGAGTGGTCCCCACAGCGAGGTGGTGGGACATCACCTGTGCCATGTGGGACACCAGGCAGGTTAACAGAGTTTGGAAGTGTTTATTACTGAACCCCACAAGCTGCTTTTCCAGACAGAACTGGGCTGTGTCCAGCGTGGATGGAGGGTTTAGTGCTTTGCTTTTCATCAGCTGTTTCTCCTGTTTTGTCCAGAATCTGATGGATTTGGTGTCTCTTGCCAGCAGGACTTGTCCCCCTGCTCTGTCACCAGGTGTCAGCACAGAGGGGTGACAGTTGTTAAGGCTCTGAGCATGGTCAGCCCTGGGAAGTGCCCAAGGGAGACCCTGCCCACAGAAACCTGGGCTCTGTGTCAGCTCCAGGTCTGGCACCAAGGGAAGAACATTCCCTTGCTTGTAGAGGGCTGTAACTCCTTGGGTAAGGCCGGTAGGTCGACCCTTGCAGGGGCTTGTGAAGAGTTGTGCCCAGGAAGTGTTTGAGAGCATGTTCCAAACCAAAGCTGAGGAGCAGCAGCGTCACCTGCTGAGCTCGGTGCCAGCCCGGCTGTGCCTGTCCGTGTCCCCACGGGCCACCGGGACCCCGGAGCGCGGAGGGCCCCCTGCATGGAGGGGAGGATGTGGTGGGTGACAGCCACTGCACGTCTGTCCTGAGCTATCCCAAGATCTCTCTTGCTAGACTGCCTTTTCTGACTGACTGCCCGTCGGGATGTGGGTCCTGCATTTCCTGACGCTCTCCCTTTATCCCCACAGCGTCCACCAACCCGAAAGCTGCGCTCAAGTCCAAGATTGTCGCCGAATTCCGAGTAAGTCTGACAGGAGCAGTGACCTGTGGCACCAACCCCCACCCTGGGGCTTTGCAGGGTGACCCCAGCCTGAGAGCTGCCTGTGCCTGGGGGGCCGAGTGATGCTCAGGTTGTCCTTGTGAAGGGGAGCTTGAGGTGGCTGAGGAATTGATGGCAAGAAATGTATCAAAATTTGATCCCCTGATAGAGCAGGGCCTGTTAATGAAACACACAGACCCCTGTGGAGTGAAAAAGGAATAAGTACAAAAGGCCTGTCCCTGCTCTTAACCACAACAGTGGGGAGATTTGTGAAATTACAGCCCCTGCCTGAACCCAGGTTTGCTGGTGTGTGAGATTTGAGGTTAAAAACCCAGAGACCCACATGGTTCCTGTGTTAGCTGTTGCTTGGAAGCGTGTGGAGGCAGAGCAGAGGCAGGGCCGTGCTGGTCAGGGCTTCTCCTGCCTGGAATGTGATGAGGATGCTTTTCCTGTTTGACTTTTTTCCAGCCCCAGTCCCTCATTGATGAGCTGCTGCTGTACAAGCGCTCGGAAGACCAGATAGAGCTGAAGGAGAAGCAGCTTTCCACGATGAGGGTGGATGTGTGCAGCACTGAGACACTCAAGTGCTTGAAAGGTAAAGCCTAAACTTGTGGGTGCTCCTCAGTCCTCTTGAGCCTTAGGCCAGAAATCAGAGCGTGGCTGGAAAGGGCCAGAATTTCAGAATGGGGTTAAGAACCATCAAAAATCTTGGTTAGTTTGAGTTTTTGTGGAAAACCTGCAGACCCCAAGCTCAGACAGAGGTAATGACTAGCTGAAAACCAAGATACAGTGCTAGACAAGGCCTCCTGCTTAGGGGGCCCAGTGGATCTGGGAGTGTGTGGATCTGCTGTTGGATCATCCCGGGTGCTGCCGTTGGGGCCACGCTCTGGTTTGGCACCTGGCAGCTCATTCCCATGGTGTTGTCTCCCTGCAGATAAAACAGGAGGGAAGAAGTTCTCCAAGGAGTTTGAAGAGGCAAGTTCAAAGCTGGAGGAGTTTGTGAATGGCTTGGACAAGCAGGTGAAGAATGGCCCCTCGCTCACCGAGGCGCTGGAGAACGCCGGGATATTTTATGAGGCACAGTACAAGGAAGTCAAGGTGGTGGCAAACGTAAGTGAACCTTTCCTTGATCCTCTGCACATGGAACGGTGTCTTCCTGTGTTCCCTGAGCACCTCAGAGGCTGGAAAATGCCTCAGCTCCCTTTCCCCACATTACAAAGTTGGTGAGATTCTGGTACAGGTGGTTTCCAAAGAGAGCAGAGTTGAGGTGCCGGGCAAGGCAAGGAGATGTTCCAAAGATCCAGTGGTGGGATGCTCAGTTTGTGTGTGTTGCTGGAATGTTGGAGCCCCCCTGGATTCTTTAGCAGGGCAAAATTAGTTAGTGTGACAAATCCTGAATTCTGGAAACTTGTGACCCATATGGGGACTAGATGAGCAAATAAAGGATTCAGTAAAGAGTTGGAAAAACAACCAACCCCTCCAGACCCTCCCAAAACCCCCCAAACAGGCAGAGAGTGTTTGTTAGAAAACTGGGGGGTTTATGAAAACTGTTTTAAGTCACTGGAAAAAGGTTTTGTCTTCTTTTTTTGTGATTGTTGCTCTGTCACACAGACAAGCTTGAATTCTCACCACTGCAGGGCCCAGGGAATTGGATGTGGTTTCTCAGTCTGTGTGCTGCTTCCCTAGGGAAGTGATTGAGGCATGAAAGATCCCCAGTCCAATGTCCTTCCTTCCTTAGGCCTATAAAACATTTGCTAATCGAGTGAGCAACCTGAAGAAAAAGCTGGACCAGCTGAAAGCAACACTTCCTGATCCCGAGGAGTCTCCTGTCCCTTCTCCCAGCATGGATGCCCCATCTCCAACGGGCTCCGAGTCCCCTTTCCAGGGCATGGGGGAGGAGAACAGCACGCGGTCCCCGGCAGCTGGAGGCCGCAAGATGGTCACTCCGGAGCCCGCGACGGATAATCGGGATGTGGAGGACATGGAGCTCTCGGACGTGGAGGATGATGCGTCCAAAATCATTGGTACGTTCTGCAGGAGCAGCAGGGACTGTCCTGGGGCAATTCTGGGACAAACCAGCCCTTCCCAGCCTCTTTTGGGATGTGGGGGAGGCACAAACCCTGGGCTGGGCTGTGGGCTGGGGCTGTTGGGTTTGACACCGGCAGGGACATCCCAGTCCCGCTGCGATTGTTCCCATCTCCCACACCACCCATCCAAGATGTTTTGGCGTCTGTGGGAGTCAGAGCTGATGTGCCCTAAGTCATTCTAGGGGTATGGAGTGACAATTCTGCTCTTGTTCCCCCCTCTCTGCTGCAGTGGAAGAGAGGAAGGACAAACAGGCTGCTCCAGCCCTGGCCCCTGCCAAGACCGAGAGCGTCCCCAAAGCGGTGCCAGTGGCCACTGCGGCTGCCACGGCCTCGGGGACGGTGCCAACACCAGCCCCGGCCCCTCCGGCTCCGAAGGCGGCGAGCACGGTGCCCGTCCCGCCAGCACCAGCACTGGCCTTGCCCAACCTGGCCAACGTGGACCTGGCCAAGATCAGCTCCATCCTGAGCAGTTTGACATCAGTGATGAAGAGCACAGGTGAGTCCTGAGCCAGGCCTTGGGCACCAGCACTGACATGTTGAGGTGATCATTTAGAGTTCTAATTGTCTTGAAATAAACATGAGTGAGTTACTGCAGTCAAAGGTCTGGCTCGATCTCTGGCACACACTGTTGGCTTCCTGAGCTCAGTGGTGTCCATGGAAAACCTGAGCCAAAAGCGCTGCGGTCACCGGAGCAGCGCAGGTGAGTGGTGTGTGCTCCCGTCCCAGGTGTGAGTCCTGCCTCGAGGCCCTCGCCGGGGACCCCGACCAGCCCCACAGCTCTTACCACTGGTCTGAAGACTCCTGCCCTGGGGACCCCGTCTGCTCCTTCCAATCCGTTAGCAAACATTCTCTCCAAAGTGGAGATAACTCCGGAAACCATTTTGTCGGCTCTCTCCAAAACCCAGACCCAGACGGCGCCAGCCCTGCAAGGTACCGGGGCGGGTCTGGGGCAAGGGTCGGTGGGTTCAGGGGCAGTGGCTGGGCTGAAACGTGCTGTTCTGCCTGTCCTAAAGTGAAAACAGAGGGAGGAGAACTCCTTGGAATGTTTCACACCTCTGGCACGTGCAGATGGTCTTTCTCAGGTACCACACGTGTCATGGTCCAGTGAGTTCTGTCACTTCTCTGTGCTTCTTCCTGCTTGTGCCGTGACCGAAGCACACGTACCTGGCATGCTCTGTGTGAGGCCCCTGAAGTGTTTTCCCTGTGCAGAAAGCTCCCAAGAGGTTCTGCTCCTGCTCTGGCACCTTGCACAGGTCACCTGGCCAGCAGGGCAGGGTTTGCCACACTTGGCTGCAGACCAGGAATGAGTTACCCAACTGACCTGATGGAGTAATTTGTGCTTGTGGATCAATCTGAGCATTTGGCAAGAGGTTGCACCTTGCTGGGTGCTAATACCAATGCAGCAAAATCTGGTCCTTTTCCTGGAGCATGGGGGGTGTTAGGAAACACCATCCATACTGCACACATGGAAGCCTTTCCCTTGGCAGTGGCTCGGGGTGATTTACCTCTCCCAAGCTCCTGATGCAGTTCTGTCTTCCAGGTTTGTCGTCCCTGCTGCAAAGCGTGGCTGGAAACACCGTCCAGTCTGGCGAACCGGCCTCCCAGAGCACTTCGGCATCACCAGCCAACACGACTGTGCCCTGCATGAAGGGGAGGAATGTTCCTTCCAATCCACAGTCCTTTATATCCAAAAGTTTTGGTTACTCTCCAAACTCATCCACCGCGGAGGTTTCCTCCACTTCAGTCAATAAGGCTCCTGTAGGACACACCCCAGCTCTGTCAAGCTCCAGTTTTAAGCCACCAACAAATTCCCTGGGATTTTCCAGTTCCCACCCTACCAGTCCTTCTTCCCTCTTGCCAACAGAAACCTCACTGGGTCAGTCCTCTGAAATTTCAAAAGCCAAGCTGGAATCAGAACCCCCTTCTCCCAGCCTGGAGATGAAGATACACAATTTCCTGAAGGGAAATCCTGGCTTCAGTGGCCTGAACTTGAATATTCCCATCCTCAGCAGCTTGGGGTCCAACATGGCAACAGAGAGTCACACCCCTGACTTCCAGCGTGGTCCCACCAGCACTTCCATGGACAATGTGGACGGGACGCCGGTGCGGGACGAACGGAGCGGGACACCCACCCAGGACGAGATGATGGATAAACCGACATCGAGCAACGTCGACACGATCTCCCTGCTGTCAAAAATCATGAGCCCTGGTTCTTCTACTCCCAGCAGCACGAGGTCACCCCTGCAGAGCCGGGATGATGGATATTCCCAAGAACTTCCCAGTTCCGTGCATGGCTACCGGCCCTTTGGCCTCGGCAGAGAGTCTCCGGCCGGGCTGTACAAGCCACCTGCGGACAGCAGGGAGATCCCCTCCTCTATGATGGACTCTTCCCAGGAGAAGTTTTACCCAGACACGTCTTTCCAAGAAGATGAGGATTACCGCGACTTTGACTACTCCGGGCCGCCGCCCTCGGCCATGCTGAACCTGGAGAAGAAGCCCGTCAAATCTATCCTGAAATCGAGTAAACTCCCGGAGTCTGCAGAGTACCAGCCGGTCCTGCCCAGCTACGGTCAGAGGTCGCAGGAGTTCGGTGTGAAGCCGTCCTTCCCGCCCTCCATGAGATCCATCCTGGATCAGAGCGAGGGCTGTGACCCGCTGGCCTCGTCCCCGGGGCTGTTCGGGGGCTATGGCCGCAGGGGGAAGGACTCAGCCTCGGAGGGGTCCCCGTCACCCAGCAAGAACGACGTGTTCTTCACACCGGACTCCAACCACAACACGCTGCCCAAGCCCGGGCTCCCGCAGAAGCAATACCCAGACTCGCCCCATGCGCTGCCTCACCGCCCGCTCTTCTCCTCCCAGAACACCCTTCCCAGCCCCGCCGGCCGAGCGCCTGCAGCGGGCGGGGACAAACCCATGGGCTCTTCCATCTCCGCCACCTCCACCATTGAGTTCAAGAACATGCTCAAAAACGCCTCCCGGAAGCCATCTGAGGAGAAGCATTTTGGGCAGATTCCCAAAAGCAGCTCTGGTGAGGCTGGGGGCTTGTCCGGGGCCGCCAAGGACCCGCAGCCACCAGAGGAGCACTATCGCATCGAGACCCGCGTGTCCTCCTCCTGCCTGGACCTGCCCGACAGCACCGAGGAGAAGGGGGCCCCCATCGAGACGCTGGGTTACCACAACGCCTCGAGCCGGGGCATGTCGGGGGAGCCCATCCAGACCGTGGAGTCCATCCGGGTGCTGGGCAAGGGCAGCCGGGGCCACGGGCGCGAGGGGAGCCGGGCGGGCTGGTTCGAGCTGAGCAGCGGCGGGGGCGCCTTCGACAACGGCCCCTCGGGCTCCTCGGAGCTGCCCGGCATGGGCGGCTTCGCGGCACCCTACAAGGAGCACGTGCCGCCCTTCCCGGAGAGCGTCAACAACTTCCGAACGAACAGCTTCAGCCCCGCCTTCGAGCACCACCTGCCGCCGCCGCCCCTGGCGCCGCCGCCCCTGGAGCACGGGACCCCCTTCCCGCGGGACCCGGTGGGGCCGCCCGCCGTGCCCCCGCCCGCGCCCCCCAAGGACCACGGCAGCCTCTTCCCGCGGGATCACTCGGTGCCCCCGCGCCTGCCGTCGGTGGATCACGCCAACCACCCCTTCTCCAAGGAGCCCCCCGCCCCGCTGCCGCTGCCCCACGGCGTGCCCCCGCCGCCCTCGGTGGAGCACGCGGGGGTGCCGTTCCCCACGCCCCCGCCGCCCCCCGTGCCCGGGGAGCACTCCGGGGTGCCCTTCGCGGCGCAGCCGCCGCCGGCCGGGGAGCACGGCGGGGTGGCGT
>JAWWLZ010000074.1:3321121-3333655 GCA_035041345.1 Poliocrania exsul
AGCACCCAGAATGGGCTTTGCTTCAGGACAAGCCTGGGCTGGAACAGCCTTAAAGAGGGACAGGTTAAAGGCTGCAAGGTGGCAACCAGGGACAGGTGTGCACAGGGGTTAATCCAGCTGTGTCCAGGTGTAGCTGCAGGTGTGCACAGGTGTCCCCAGGGCACATTCCCAGTGCACATTCCAGGTGATGTTTTGGTGGTCTCAGGCACAGCCCCTCATTAATTACAAACAGAAACTTGTGGGGAAATCAAATCCTGATTTCAGGCTCCCCACCTTTCCTGGGAGGGAAACCCCTGAGCTCACACACCTTTTTGTGCCTGTTCTGAGCCCAACAGCATTCCCAGGACACAAACCCTTTCCCAGGTGACCCCAGGCCACTTGGTACCTTGACCCAGGACAAGGGAAACTGTTCAGCCCAGGTTAGCAAAGCTCCAGGTGAAAGCTCAACACTGTGGCCTTTGGCAAACAGATCCTTCTGTGTATTCCCTAAAAACACCATCCCAAGGATCAGATGTGCCTTTCCTAAATGCCTTTCCCCTCTTCTCAATTCCACAGCAATTTCCACGAGTCTGTTAATTCCTCTGCAGCAGATGAGGGAAGAAGGGGGGGAAAAAGAGAAGGGATGCCTAGAGACAACAAGGAAAGGAAAACTCTGCTTGTCCATGCTGGAAATCTCCATTCTCCTACCTGGCAAGTCTCTCCTTATCCGCTGAACTCTGCTCATCATCAGACCTAAAAATAAAATCAGCCAGCTAAGCTAAAAATGGAAAAAAAGTTGAAAGAAATGGGAAAAAAAAAAGGAAAGATGGACTAGGAAACCCAGCCTAGGGACAGGTCTGTTTTGCAGAGGAGCAATCCCATAAAATAAAAACATTAGTTTGCAATACTCCACATTAAGTTGATGTCTGATGCACGTTGGAGTTTTGAGACATTTACTGAGGCTGTGACTGAGTTCTAATTTGCTGGACTAATTTCTAATATGAGAAGTATTCTACTGTCTCTAGCATAGTTCTAATTTGCTTGATTTCAGAATGACTGAAGCCACAGAAAAAGCTGGAGAATCACAGCTTGGAATTCCCTGTAGCCCTTTGCAGGGAATGGCAGGGCAGTGACCCCACGCTGGGCACTGCTGGGGCTGCACCTCCAATCCCAGGGGTAGTTTTGGGCCCCTCAGGACAAGAGAGACACTGAGGGGCTGGAGGGTCTCCAGAGATGGGAATGGAGCTGGGGAAGGGTCTGGAGCAGCAGGAGGAGGATCTGGAGAACTCCTGAGGGAGCTGGGAGGGCTCAGCCTGGAGAAAAGGAGGCTCAGGGGGGACCTTCTGGCTCTCTGCAACTCCCTGGAAGGAGGTTGGAGCTGGAGGTGGGTTGGGATGTTGTTCCAGATAACAACAGGACGAGAGGAGACAGCCTCAAGTTGTGCCAGGGGAGGTTTAGGTTGGATATTAAAGCTCCTGCCAGGGACCAAGAAGGAATCAGAGCCAAAATATTCCCTACAATCTTCAGGAAACCCCCAGTTTGTAAAGCTTCTGCCTAATTCCTCATAAAACACACAACTCCCAACATCTGCCAGGAAACTCTGTTCAAGGAAAACTTGTACTAAGCAGGGAATTTGTATCTCTGCAAGTTCCTTGAGCAGAAGAAAAGGAGAGTCCGAGGCCAGAGCTGAAAGGAATGGGGAAAAAGAGAAATGTGGTTCCATCCCACTCCATGAACTGTCTAAAAACATCAGGAAAACGTCTGGATCCTTTGGAGCACCTTCAAAGAGAGACAGTCCAAGGGCCAGGGACAAGGGTGCTGCAGGATCTCTATTAAATTAAGGGGGTTTGGCACAAAAAAGCTTTAAAACCATCAAGTTCTTACCTGGCAAATCTCTCTTTATCATTTGGCATCGGGTCATCGTCACATCTGGAAGGGGAGAAGGCAAAGTGTTTACACTTCCTTCTTTTCCCAAAAACCCCACAGGAAACACAAGGTTTGGTGAACCCCACAGGAAACACAAGGTTTGGTGATTCCCACAGAAAACACAAGGTTTGGTGAATCCCACAGGAAACACAAGGTTTGGTGAACCCCACAGAAAACACAAGGTTTGGTGCATCCCACAGGAAACACAAGGGTTGGTGAACCCCACAGGAAACACAAGGTTTGGTGAACCCCACAGAAAACACAAGGTTTGGTGAATCCCACAGGAAACACAAGGGTTGGTGAACCCCACAGGAAACACAAGGTTTGGTGAACCCCACAGAACAGACTCAGTGCTGAGAGTGGAGAATCTTCATTTGTCTCCTTCAAAGCCTGTGGTGGAGCCACTGCCACCCCCTCCAGGAGCTTTTCCATGTCACATTCCCACCAGGATGGGGGATCCCACTCAATTCAATCCCACACAAGGGAGCAGATTTAACTGCACTTGGAAGATGAAGCTCATCCAGATCAAGACCTTCACCCAAAGAGTTTCCAGAGGTAAATTAATCATGCTGGGCCCATCCCACAGCCATCTTTAAAGACCACATGGAATTCCAGGATCATTATTCAATCCCAAAGCAGGCATGAGGCTACAAAGAAATGACACAAGTCATTCCAGCTCTTCTGTGTCCCATATGGGTCACGAGGAGATCCCTGCAGTCCTGCCAGCTCCCTGGGAATTAGGATGTCTCTGCAACTGAAGCTTCCTCACAACAGATGAGGGTTCATTAACACGTGTCTGGGGCAGCAACAAAAGCTGCAGAGATGGGGGAATTCTGCTGACTGGGAGCAAGGCAAGGGTTCAAGGAAGTGCAGCACTTCCCACCACTTCCAGAGAGGAAAAGCCACAGAAGCAGCAAGATCCTGTTCCAGGGAAAACACAAAGACACCCCCAGGCCACAGGACAGAAACTCTGGATGCCACATTCCCCCTCACCTGAGGAATTTACTGTTCCCTTCTCCATCATCATCAAAATCCAGCCTGGAAAACAGAGGGAAGAAGATCATTATTAACCAAGTGGCTTCTCCTTTAAGTTGCTTTTCTGTCTGTCCCTATGGATGCAGATGATCCCTGAAAGGGAAAAGTAAGTAATCCCAATGTAACTGAGTGATCCTAACGTGGAACAACCCACAAAGGCTGCAAAGGGGCTTCCTTTAGGTGTCTGTCAGAAACAGAGCAGGAAAAAAACCCACTTGGAACTCCCCATGCATCCCAACCTCCTGTTCCAAAAGCTCTGGATCTCCTGGGAGCCATCCAGGATGCTCAAGTGACCATCAAACAGAGCATTCCCAGCTCAAGAGCCTGGATTGGGTGCATTTAAAGTAAAATAAAAAAGAGGAGGGTCAAACCTTCCAGGAGCCAAAGTTCAGTTTGTGCCTGTTTGCTCATATAGGGCCAAACCCCCAGTCCTGACAAGTTCCTGTGGGAAAGACTTCCCATTTTTCCTTCTGGGATGGAAAACTGTGGATGCAGCAGAGCAGGGAGTGTGGGAGGAGCTGCAGGGGAGTGGGAGCACCAGCAAATGGGGCTGAAGGAAAGATTTTGAGTGACTGGGAGAAGGGCAGGGACTGATTTTAGTTTGCTTAAAAATTACGAGGCGATTTCTCGTGCCAGGAATCTGGGAACAGCCACTGCAGCCCCTTTGAATTTGCAAAGGCATTTCCAGCAAACAAAAAGCCTCCCACAAGCACACTGTGGCTTCCCCCACCCCTCCCAAGGACGGCACAGCTGCAAAGGTTGGAGTAAAGCCCCAAAATCCACATTCTCTGTTCCTCCACTTCTTGCAGCAGCTGCTGTTGCTGCTTCAGCAACTCCTGCTTTGCTCCCAACCCACGGTGTGTGTCTGTTCCTCCTATGAGGTGCAACTCAGCTTTTAATCCCTTTTTGAGATGTAATTTAACCCCTTTGTTCAGAGGTGGAACTGGCACGAAGCTGAATGGAAAAGGATGGATAAATCCCACCTGAAGGGACAAGGAGATGTCTCAGAACCCGCCACATTTCCCCCTCCCAGGGCTGACAGTTCCTCCCAAGGAAAAGCTTCCCCAAAATCCCCCTTTCCCACAGCCCTCCCCAAAGCACACCCTGAGCTCCCACTCACCCAGGTCTCCTCTTGCTGCCCCTCTGAGCCACCACAGCCCCTCCAGGCTGGGCTCCCGAGCTGGGGGTCCCGGAGCCGACGGCTGCGCCCAGCGAGGAAACGTCCGAGGCCATTTCTGAACAGGAGGGGGAAAAAACCAGAAAAATCAAGCAGGATTCTGCCCAAGCCCCTGTGGCTCAGAGGAACCCCCTCCCCACCAGGAGCAGCTGGTGGGGCTGCTCTGGGGCAGGGTCTGTGCTCTGAGGGGCTGCCCCGGCGCGGAGCCCCCGAGCTGGAGCGCCGAGCCTGCCAAGCTGGAAGATGTGGAATCTCTTCTGGAGGGAGGAGGAGCTGCTGGAGCCCCTTCTCAGCCCTGGCTGCTCGAGCACGGAGGAGGGAGGAGCAGGGCTGGGAGCTTCCCTCCTGACACCAACACACAGAGGGTTCATTTCCCAATCCCGCACAAAGAATTAACCAAAACGCTCCTAAAGCGCCTCAAAACCCCTCCTGGTTCAGCTGAGCACGTCTGGGCTGCACCAGTACAGACCAGTGGGCACCAGTGGCACCCTCACCCGCCTGCCTGCGCTCTCCTACAACTGCTGGGAGCACCCTGGATTGGTGGGAGGTGTCCCAGCCATGGTCCAGGTGATGTCCAAGGTTCCTCCCATCCTAAACCAGTCTGAGATTCCCTGATTTCCTTTTTCTATTTTTTCCCCTCACTCTGATAGTTCAGGATCTCAGATCAGGCTCTGGAGTGGTTTCTCAGCCTGGCTTAAGCTGAAACCAAACCAAACCACACCACAGCAGCACCACCAGAGCTGCAACCCACAGCCCCCTGCACCAAGCCAGCCTGCTCTGCACCACAAAAGCAGCTTTTAAATCCATTATAAACCATTTTTCCCAGTTTCTGGAATAAGTCAGCTCCAGGCTCATTCCAATGGACGAGGGTTTGGAAATTTCCTGCCAAACTGCCCCAAAACAGTCGCTCCAGCCCCAAAATCTCCACCACAACCTTTCAAACTGAGCCTGAGGCAGCGCCCAAACCACTTCTGCTTTCCCAAAGCCATCCCAACACCCCCAAGCCCAGGCTGGGCTCCCAAAGCAGCAGCACTGGGAGCAGCTGGGGCAGGAACAGCCACAGCTGTGAGGACAAAGCCCAGAACTAAAGTCAGGTTTCAAGAATTTGAGGAAAAACCTGGGGTTTAAGCTGAGCTTCCTGGGTCTTCCTCCAGTTCCCAAACCAGATTTCAGCCCAGCTCGGGTGTGATTTCCCTTCCAGAGCAGGATGGTGGTTTATTTACAGCTGAAAGTGGAGCTGGCAGCAAACACACTCCCAAATTTCTGCAATTTCTCCCCAGATGAGGTGCATTTTGCCACATTACCATCCCCAGCCCCTCCAAGCAGCTGGTTTGGTTTGATTTGATGAGGGAGTTTTTTCCTTGCCAATCCATAGGATTTCCCAGGGGGGGCTCAGTGTGGAATAAACATCCAGCTCCCCACTTGGCAGCTGGAGGAGCCAACAACAACAATCCCAACCAGCAGCAGGAGCCAGCACAGCCCATCCAAGAGCAGCTCCAGCAAGAGAACACCGGGATTTGCTGGAACTCCAAAATGTGAGTGGAGAACAAAGAGCCAGAGAGGGGAACAAAGATCCGGTGGGGGATCCCTCGGACACCCCGAGCCCAAGGAAGGCCCCAAGGGGACAGCCAAGGATTCTGTTTAACAGAACAGGCTTTCAGGTGGGAATGAGGCAGGTTGGGAGGGTTAATTCCTTTTCCCAGCCCTATTGGACCCCACGGTGGGAACACAAGAGGAGTTTCTGGAGCGCGGCGGAAAATCCCGTTATGGAGGGGGAGGAATTCCCGCCCTGGGCAGGGGAAGGAAGAGCCTCTGGGCTGGTCCTGGCCCAGCTCTCACCCCCAGGGCCGAGGGAGGGAACTGCTGTTGGCTTTCCCAGCCCGTGGCATTCCCAAGGAGCCCCAGGCCTGGATCAGCAGCCCAGAGGAACCCACTTTGCCTTCAGCTTCCCACCGGGACACATTCCGTGGAAAACCAGGAAAATTTGGGATTTGGCACCACAAAGGGACTCATTTTGCTGGAGTGGGCACAGCCACATCCTCCAAAACCCAGGGAGAGGGGATGGGAAAAGGCCTGGCTTTGTCACCCTTTGGAATTCCCAGGAAAGGCCCGGGAACAGCAGGATTCCCCCAGTCCCAACACCAGCACCATCCCAAAGAGCTCGGTGGGAATGCCTGGAGCAGCTGGAGGAGTTTCTCACTCCCTGGAAGAGGCTGGAGCCAGGTGGGGCTTGGGATCCTCTCCCAGGGAACCACAGGAGGAGGGGAAACGGCCTCAGGTTGTACCAGGGGAGGTTCAGGTTGGCAATTCCTCCTGGAAGGGGTGGGCAGGCTCTGGAGTGTCCACAGGACAGACACGTTCCTTGGAAACAATCCCTGCTGAGAGGCCCAAGGAGCCCCAGGTGGGTTTTTTTTTCCAACATCCTCCCTGGCTGGGTGTCCCAGCCCTTCCCAGAACCAACCCCTGCTTCCCTTCCCCACGTGTTAATTGTAATTAAGGCCAGAAGAGACACATCTGTCCCTCCCGAGGGCTGCTGGCCCAGCTCTCCTGGGAAAGGCTCTGCTGGAACAACCACAGGGAAAAAACCTCCCAAACAAACTCCCAGCAAACCCTCCCAGCTGGGCTTTCCCAGAGGGGCTTGGAAAGGTCTTTTTATTGTACAAAACACACCAAACCCGGGGGATTTTGCTACAGAAACTTTAGCAGGGGAGGGAACAACAAGTTTTGCTTGCAATTCAGCCATTTGTGAGCCCCCCCAAGAGTCTGGAGCAGGTCTGGGAGCAGAGAAAGCAGATTAAAACTGCTCTGCATTTCACTCACAACTCCAAGGCTTTAATGTTTCTGCTTTTGTGGCTTTTTGTTTATAAAATGTCACGATTTCTGTGCCTTGGGTACATTAAATGGATTTTTTGAGGAAGTTTGTAGCTTGTTTGGGCTTCCCATGCAAGGCCAGCTCGGCACTTTCACCCCCAGGGGAAGCTCCTCCAAAAAGAAATACAGAAATTAAGCAGAAAACCTGGCAAAGAATGTTTTTCCCACTGCAAAGTGGCTGAAATAAAGCTCTTGTAACCCTAAAGGTTCCTGCATTCACCCAGCCAGTGCTAAACATCTCCTAAGAATCCAAATTAATTTGAAATAAGCAATAAGGGAACTGTATTTTTAATCCTGTCAATGGTTTGCTCTTTGCTTTTCACCCCCAACCAGGAGATTTTAACAACATAAAACTGAGCAAAGCTTCCAACTCCCCACTCTTTACAACTCAAGTGTCCTTCAGTTCAGACAGACCAACAAACTCACCCTTCCACCAACTCTGAGCACATAAATAAACCCCAGGTTATTTTTCCACCAACTCTGAGCACCCAAATTCCAACTTCTTGTGGTCTCTTTTCCTGGCCCAGCTGAGCTGGGAGGACATTCTGGGTTTTTTGGGGCATTTTCCAGCATTCACTGGAGCCCTGAGGTCTGGATTTCACCACCACGGGAAAGAAGGCCCAGATTATTTGTGAGAGTTTATTTCTGAATAATCTCCATGTTTGTGTTTGTGCATTTCCCTCCCTGTGTGTGGAGCAAACACGGATCACTCTGCCCCTGGTTACAAACACCAGACACAGATGTTGGAAATTCTTTCTCTTTTCTTTGAGAACTTGTTTAAAACTTTCTTAATTACGCAAGAAATCACGAAACTCTGGAAACCCCATGTCCACAAATGCCTGGAAATGCAGTTTAAAGCCACAAATCTCTTCCTCCCTCCCTCCCTGGATGCTCTGAGTCCCCACACAAGTGACTCCAATGCATTTTCTTAACATTTAAAGCTACAAAAACTTCCTATAACGTTGAAATAAACCCCACAATATTTCAGCAGTGCCACAGAACTCTCCTGGACAAACCTGAGCAAGTCCCACGAGCAGAGCCACAAAACATAAGAAAGAAGATTAAAACTCTCCCAAAACATAAATAAATTCAAATTCTGATCTCAGCCCCCCCATTTAAAATCCATCACAAGTTCAGTGACGCTGGACCTTCCCGGATACAAACAACTCATTTTGGAGGCAATTTAGCCGGAAAATTGATAAAATCACAGCTTTGGGGCTTTATTTGGCACAAACCTGAGATCAGCTTCCTGCACACGGGGAGTTCTGGACTCTGGGGATGAACCCGAGGAATGAGCTGGGCATCAGCCCCAAATCCGGGGATGTCCAACCCCAGGGACCCCATAAATCGAGGGCCCCCAAACCCAGGGATGTCCATCCCCAGGACCCCACAAATCCAGGACCCCAAACCCAGGGCCCCCAAACCCAGGGATGTCCAGCCTCAGGGCCCCCAAACCCAGGGATGTCCAGCCCCAGGGACCCCAAACCCAGGGATGCCCAGCCTCAGGGACCCCAAATTCCCCCAGCCCTTCAACAACCCCCGAGGATCCTTCTTAGGGTCTCCTCATGTCCCCTCAGCCTTCCAGAGCCCCTCAAAATTCCCTCAGGATTCCAAGTGGCCTCTCAGACCTCCTGAGACCTCCCAGGCCCTTCTCAGCCCCTTCTGCCCCCCTCAGTTCTCTCCCTCTCCCTTCAAGCTTCCCCTCACACCCCGAGACCCCCCCGGGCCCCCTCATCCCCCTCTCACCTCTCAGACCTCCTCAGTTCTCCCCCTCTCCCTTCAAGCTTCCCCTCACACCCCGAGACCCCCCAGGCCCCCTCAGCCTCCCTGAGGCCCCACGTACTCGCCGAGCTGGCCCTCACCCCTCCATTCCACCCCTCAGCCCGCACTCCGCTCCCCCTCGCCCCCAGCCCCCTCCCCAGCCCCCCGGCAGCCCCTCCCGGTCCCCCCGGGCGGGCTCACCGGCGGTGGCGGCCATGGCGGGGGTCGCGGGGCCGCCCCCTCCTCGCTCCGCTCCGCACAGCCAAGATGGCGGCGCGGCAAAACCTCCGCCGGCCGCGCAGCCCCGGGGGCGGGACCAGCTCCACGCCGCGCTTCTATTGGTCCAACAGGTCCGGGCGGGGCGGGGCTAAAACGGGATGCAGCACTGCTATTGGTCTGAACGGGGGACAGGGCGGGGCTAAAACGCGATCCCACGCCCCATTATCGGAGGCCTGGCCGGGGGCGTGGTCAATACCCGGGGGCGTGGTCAATACCCTGGGGCGTGGTCAATGCAGGGGGCGTGGCTTGAGTGATGTCCTGTGCCTGGATTTGGGATTGGGATGGAATTAGGGGTGGGTTTGGGATTGGAATGGGGAATAGGGGTGGGACTGGGATGGGAATTATGGTTTACACTGCGAGTATGTTGGGGTAGGAATTGGGGTGGGACTGGAGTTGGGGTTGGGATTGAGGTGGGGATTAGAGTTGGAATTGGGACTGGAGTTTTAGGGTTTAAACTGCAATTAGGTTGGGGTGGGAATTGAGACTGGGATTGTGGTTGGGACTGAGGTGGGAATCAGGGTTGGGACTGGGATTAGGATGGGGCAGGGAATGAGGATTCAGACTGGGCACAGGGATTGAGTTGAAACTGGGACTGGGATTGGGACTGGAACAGGATTTTGGGTCAGGACTGGGATTTGGGGGCACCAACAGGATCCCAAAGCTCATCCTTTGCCAAAAAATCCCTGGAACCGCCCCAGCCCAGCCTGGGCACACTCACACGTTGCCGCCTTCCCCAAGTGACCGTTGTTCCTTGGAGGGGAAAACAGAGAAACTCGAGATTTTGGGGGGATTTTGGGTGTTTTGGGGTTTGTCCCAAGCAGAACCAAACAGGCAGCTCCGTTCAGTGCATATTCCAAGAGTTTTTCCCAGTTTGTTCCCAAACAAGCCAAGAACCAGCTCAAAATCCTCCCGCAGGCTGGGCAGGAGCTGGGCTTGGTGTATTTTGGGATAAATCCTCCTCACACCTCCCAAAGCACCTGGAGGCCCCCGGGGTGTTGTCCCGATGGGAGAAGGGGGTGCAGGGGGGAATTTGATCCCCTGGGTTGTGTCTCCTGGGCACCAACTGAAAGGTGATGCCAGAACGTTCCTGCAGAATTCATGAGGCTCCGGAGCCACCACAGAGCCAGGAAGGGACCCCAGGGAGGTGAGGAAGGGGCTGTGCCCTGGGATGGGAGCCTGGAAGGAGGTTGGAGCTGGATGGGATCGGGATCTGCTCCCAGAGGACAACAGGACAAGGGGAAATGGCCCCAAGGGGAGGGTTAGGTTGGATATCCAGGGAAATTCCCCCCTGGAAAAGGTGGGCTTTCCACCAGTGCTGGGCTGGGGGATCCAAAGGGTCTTTTCCCACCTCAACAAGTCCATAATTCCATGATTTGGGCCCGTGGATTTGTTTGCCATCCTTGGTGCACTCAGGGTTGCCCCCGGTGTGTTTTGGCTTCACAAACCCATTAACAAACCAAACAAATAATCTGTACTTATTTAAATAAATAATAAATCTTCATAGCGAATATTTAAATTATCACCTTATTATAAAGATAATTATGACACTAAATAATATACTAGAAATCTTATTAATATTACACCACTGTATAACACAATAAAATAAATTATTATATTGTATTCTGCTATTATACATATTAAAATATATATGGCATAATATACTATAATTCATATTCTATGTAGAATATATTATATTACAATACACTAATAACATCATTAATATTAAGCACTACAATATTAAATTATTATAGCAATAACTATTTCAAATAAACATTTAAATAAATATCCCTATTTAAATAAATATCCCTATTTATTTATCCAGATTCCTGGGACACACCTGAGGGGTCTGTGGAGCCTGAGGACACACCTGAGCCTGAGGACACACCTGGGGGGGTCTGTGGAGCCTGAGGACACACCTGAGCCTGAGGACACACCTGGGGGGGGGTCTGTGGCACCTGAGGACACACCTGAGGGTCCCCTCGAGCCAGGACACCCCCCTGAGGGTCCCTGCATGGAGCCCCCACCGGTGCCACCTGCCCTGGACGTGGACAGGGCCGTGGCCATGACCTTCGTGGTGCTCCTGGGGCTCTTCCTGCTCGCCATGACCGTGCGCTGTGCCCGCCTCGTGCGGGACCCCTACAGTGCCATCCCCACCTCCACCTGGGAAGAGGAGCCCATTAACTGACCCCCCGGGACCCCCGAAGCCAGGGATGTCCAGCCCCAGGGACCCCAAACCCACACACCTGGGGGGTCCCTGGAGCCTGAGGACACACCTGAGAGTCCCTGGCTCCCTGGGTTATGGGGGGTATGGGGGCTCCCGGGGCTATGGAAGTTGTGGGGACTGTGGGGGCTACAGGGGATATGGGGCTTCCCAGGGCTCTGGGGGTTCCTTTGGCTTAGGAAGCTGTGGGGGCTCCCCAGGCTATAGGGCCTATGGGAACTCCCTTGGCTATGGGGGCTATAGGGCCTATGGGGTCTGTGGGGGTTATGGGGGCTCCCTGGGCTATGGGGTCTATGGGGGCTCTGGGGGCTCTGGGGGCTCCCTGGGCAAGGGGGGCCTTGGCAACTGCAGGAGCTCCTCCAGCTGTGGCTTCTCCTCCTGGGGCACTGGGTATCCCTTCCCTGGCACCCAGACATGGGGCAGGTCCTGCCGTGGGAGCTGCGGGTCTTTCTAAAGCCCCCCTGGATGGTGCCTGGGAGCAGTGACAGCCCTGGAGCAAAGGCCAGGCTCGAGGACATGGAGCGGGGGCCGTGGGCACTGCCAGTGAGGGGCAGCTGCCCTGGCACGGGCACAGCAGGCAGCTGTGTGTGCCCAGCCGTGCCATGCCCTGTGCTGGCTGTGCCCTGGTCACAGCCTGAACCTCGGTGTCCCCTGCACCCCTCCATGCCCTCAGCTGTGCCCTGGTCATGGACTGACCCTTGGTGTCCTCTGCACCCCTCCATGCCCTCGGCTGTGCCCTGGGTCCTGAGCAGGGCACTGGTCCCAGAGCACAGGACCCACATACCCCACATGCCCCTTGATTTTCTGGACTTGGCTGCTGCTCTTCTCACTCCCATTAAACTCCTGTGGTGTTGCATCAAAGCCTCTCTGGTTTTCCTTTGTCCTTGATTTTCCTCCAGGAGGAATATTCACCTTATACATGGAAGAAGTGCTTGCAACCCCTCGGTATCATGACCCTCTAGTCATTGTAACTTGGGAGAAGGAAGAACAGAGATGTGATTTGGATGCAGGAAAACTTTATTGTGCCCAGAGAGGCAGCAGAGACAGTCAGAGAGATGGTGGGCAAGACCCACCCTGGCTGCTTGTCAAGTGCTGGAGGAGCCCAAGGGATCTGCTCCAGGGATGGGCTTGTGGAGTGTGGGCAGCGCTGGCAGTGGGGTGTGGGCTGGGGGCAGTGTCTGGGGCTGGGCTGGGTCTAGCAGGGCCCACAGGTGTTCCAGATCTTCCTGGAGGAGCGGGGCAGGACACAAGGGCTGCAGGCGGGAGCAGCGCAGGCTGTGCCAAA
>JAWWLZ010000074.1:3341856-3354944 GCA_035041345.1 Poliocrania exsul
CCTCCTTTTCTCCAGGCTGAGCCCCCCCAGCTCCCTCAGGAGTTCTCCAGACCCTCCTCCTGCTGCTCCAGCCCCTTCCCCAGCTCTGTTCCCATCTCTGGCTACAATCCAACCCTTGAGTGTCCATCTTGTCCTGAGTGACCCAAAACCATCACCATGCCTGGACATACCCCAGCAGTGCCAGCACAGGGCCGGGCACTGTCCTGCTCATGCTGTGGCTGGTCCAACCCAGGTGCTATTGCCCAGCTGGACACTCCCCTGCCCGTGTCTCCCCTCCCTGCTCTCCTCATCCCACCACCCATCCCTTGTCCCCCCTCCCTGCTGTCTCTCATCCCACCACCCATCCCCGTGTGCCCCCTCCCTGCTCTCCCTCATCCCGCCACCCATCCCTTGTCCCCACAGCATCCCCAGCAGCGCCGGCCCTGTGCAGACCTTCCACAGCATGCTGGACCGCGTGCCCAGCGAGCCGTCCTACCGAGCCCCTCTGGAGAAGCTCTTCTACCTGCCCCACGTGTGCAGCTATGCCTGCCTGTCCCGTGTGCGGCCCATCCGCAGCGACCAGTACCGCAGCCGCAACCCGCTGCTCATCCCACTGCTCTACGACTTCCGCCGCATGACCGCGCGGCGCCGCATCAACCGCAAGATGGGCTTCCACGTGCTCTACAAGACACCCTGCGGGCTCTGCCTGCGCTCCATGCACGAGATCGAGCGCTACCTCTTCGAGACGGACTGTGATTTCCTGTTCCTGGAGATGTTCTGCCTAGACCCCTACGTGCTGGTGGACCGCAAGTTCCAGCCCTACAAGCCCTACTACTACATCGCCGACATCACCAAGGGCAGGGAGGACGTGCCGCTGTCCTGCGTCAATGAGATCGACAACACGCCGCCGCCGTACGTGGCCTACAGCAAGGAGAGGATCCCCGGGAAAGGGGTCTTCATCAACACCAGCTGGGAGTTCCTCGTGGGCTGCGACTGCAGGGATGGCTGCAGGGACAAGTAGGTGGCTCCTCGTGGCACTCTGGGACCTGCCCTGGCAACACCCTGAGCAGGATCTGCTCTGGGGTGTGAACCCACGCAGCTCAGCTGGTTGTGGGTTTCGTGGTTTGGGGTGGAAGGGACATTAAAGATCATCCAGTTCCACTCCTTTCCACACCTTCCACTAGACCAGGTTGCTCCAAGCCCACCCAATCTGGCCTTGGACACTTCTCAGGATGAGGAATGCACAACTTGTCTTGATTTGATTCCAAGTCAAGCCCTGTGTGCCTGTCTCTGCCCAAAGATGGGATTTCTTTTCCTGTTTCCAGAAGTGCTGTGGAGGCTGTGACTTGGGGGTTTTCCCTGTGTCTCCCTGCAGGTCCAAGTGTGCCTGTCAGCAGCTGACGATCCAGGCGAGCGGCTGCACCCCCGGCGGGCAAGTCAACCCCAACTCGGGCTACCAGCACAAACGGCTGGAGGAGTGTCTGCCAACGGGGTGAGCAGAGCTGGGGCCTCCTGCCCACCCATGTGCCAGCCCCAGGTGCCATCAGAGAGGGAATTTATCCTAGAGACCAGTGCAGTTGTGACAACTTGCCTCTGGGCTTGGTCCTTGTGCTGGTCATGGAAGGGTTTGGGTTGGAAGGGACCTTAAAGATCATCGAGACCATGGGCAGGGACGCCTTCCATAGACCAGGTTGCCCCAAGCCTGGTGCTCTGGGATCTCTGTGCATGACCAACCACACCAATCTTTGGGATATTCCCTTATCCTGGAAGTTGTCACCCTTCTCCTTTCTTCCAGAGTTTATGAGTGCAACAAGAGGTGCAAGTGCAACGTGAACATGTGCACCAACCGCCTGGTCCAGCACGGCCTCCAGGTCCGGCTGCAGCTCTTCAAGACCCAGAACAAAGGTTGGGGCATCCGCTGCCTCGATGACATCGCCAAAGGCTCCTTCGTCTGCATCTACGCAGGTGGGAGCTCACCTGGCACCCTGGAACCACTTCCTTGGGAAAGAGATGTGGCCAGAGATGGGAACGGAGCTGGGGAAGGGGCTGGAGCAGCAGGAGGAGGGTCTGGAGAACTCCTGAGGGAGCTGGGGGGCTTATCCTGGAGAAAAGGAGGCTCAGGGGGGACCTCCTTGCTCTCTGCAACTCCCTGACAGGAGGGGAGAGCCGGTGTGGGTCAGGCTCTGCTCCCAGGGAACAAGGGACAAGTTACACCAGAGGAGGTTTAGGCTGAATATTCAGGAAAATTTTTTCATGGGAAGGGTGGTCAGGCCCTGGCACAGTCCCCATCCCTGGAAGTGTTCACAAATGCCTGGATGTGACGTGGGGACATGGCTCAGTGGTGCCCTTGGCAGTGCTGGGGGGGAATGGTTGACTCCATCTTGGAGGCTTTTCCAACCTCCATGATGCCTTGATTCCAAAGCCCAGCAAAAGGGGTGTGAAGCTCTTTCTATGCCTGTTGTGGGGGCAGGAAGGTGAAAGCTGAGCTGGTGAACTTGGCCAGTGCTGGCACAAGTCGCTGCAGAGCCCTCGTGGTGGCAGTGCTGGTGTCACAAGACATGCTGGGCCCCTGAGTTGTCCCTGGGGTGACCCAACCTCAGCCCAGCCCTGCTTCCTCCTCCCAGCAGAGCCTTGAAATGCAGAAGTTGTGCAGGGGTTGCGTTGGCTCTGAAATGAAGCCGCCCACGGGCACAGCTGGAGCTGCTGCTGCTCTGGTTCCATGGCAGGGGAGTTCCCTCTGTGCTCCACCGTCACCTCCAGCCCATCCAAGGCTCTGTTGGAGCTGCTCTGTAGAGATTTCTGGGGTGAAAACCTTGATTTTAGGTCAGCCACATGCCCTCAGGTTTGTGTTCTGTCAAATATTCAGGGATACGTTGTCCTTTCCCACCCCAGCTCCAGAATAAGGTGATGTCATTCCTGTTTTCTTCTTGGTGAGCTTTGGAGAGGATAAGATGAATCCACAGGGAGTGTCATCCTGGGGAAACTCACACTTGGTCTCCTGTCCCCCTTAGGGAAAATCCTGACGGACGACTTTGCCGACAAAGAGGGGCTGGAGATGGGGGACGAATATTTCGCCAACCTGGACCACATCGAGAGCGTGGAGAACTTCAAGGAGGGCTACGAGAGCGACGCCAAGTGCTCCTCGGACAACAGCGGCGTGGACCTGAAGGACGACGACGACGACGACGACAACACGGGCACGGAGGAGCCGGAGGAGTCCAACGAGGACAGCTCCGACGACAACTTCGGCAAGGACGAGACCTTCGGGCCCAGCTCGGTGCTGCGCAGCTACGCCACGCGCCGGCAGACGCGCGGCCAGCGCGACGGCGGCCCCGCCGAAAGCACCGCCAAGGACACGGGGCTGGCCCGGCCCCTCAGCCACAGTGAGCCCCTGGGGGCCCCCTGCAAGCTGCCAGGGTTGGATGAGACCTCCAAGAGCAAGGTGGCCTCGTGGCTGAGCTCCAACAGCATGTCCGAGGGCTTCCAGGATGGCGCCGGCACCTCGTGCTTCCGGCTGGGCGAAGCGGGAGACACCAAGCCTGTGAAGGTGGAAAACCCCGGAGACAGGGAGAAGGGATGTGTGTCTGCCCCTGGAGACGTGAACAGAGAGACAAAGGCAGCCAAGAAAGAGGTGAGGGATGGATGTGGGAATGGGAGAGTCAAAAGGAACCAAGGAATGGTGGAAGGGAGGGATGTGGGAATGGGAGAGTCAAAAGGAACCAAGGAATGGTGGAAGGGAGGGATGTGGGAATGGGAGATCATGTCTGAAGGCTTGGATGAGGAGACACAAAGATGTGGGAATGGAAAGTCCTGCCTGGAGACCTCGAGGAGGAGACAGAGATGTGCTCGAGTGTCTTCTCCAGCACATCCAGGGGGAGTGTGGGGCTGTTGGATGGCCCTGTGTCTGCCTGCCCTGGCTCCTGTGCTGGGATAGGGAGGCATTTTTCCCCTGCCAGGAAGGGAATTTGTGGCACAAGAGGCTACAGAAGTCCCTCAGTGTGAGCAGAGCTGAACATCCTCCTCCCTGGGGACTGAGGGGCAGGGACAGCAGGGACTTGGAGGGGTCTCTGCCCACCCCCTGCTCTGGGGTGGCAGACTTGGAGTCCCCCCATAGGGGACATGGAAGGTGGAGACCTGTGGGGCACCCCTGGGCTGAGTGTCACTGGGTGTCACCCTGAGCATGGGGACAGGGGGTGTCTCACTCCCAGACTGGTATTTTGAGGAGCAATTCCACAGAAAAACTGGAGAGGGTTCTGAAAGGGAGAGATTGTAATCTCTGCTTCTCCCATCTGGCAGGAACCTGAAGAGCCAAGCACAGTTACTGGGTAAGATTCCTAAAATAATATTTCCCTATCCCTGCCTGGCCTGTGTCTTCCTGGACAGCCAGGCATGACCCCCTGTTGTCCTGGCCCCCAGGCTGAGCTCCCTGGGAAGGAGGTACGGATACAACCCGTGCCCCCCGAAGCTGGAGGGGATCCAGCGGCCCCTGAGCCGGACAGCGCTGCTGCAGAGCCGGCGCCGCTCCCTGACCCTGCAGGCCAACCCCGAGGTAAGGGGGCCCCGGGGCTGGCTCTGCCCCTCTGAATGGGGAGGCCATGACAACCCCGACCCTCAGCTTGGGTGGGTTTCTGTTGTTTGTGTTCCCACTGAACATGGGGTTTGTGGTTGTCGTGATTTCCCGGGGGGGCAGTTGGTTTCCTTTGGATTGTGAGGGTGTTTCATGGATCTGAAAGCCCAAAAAACCGGGAGAGTGTGGAATTTGGGCTGTGTTCTGTGGGGATGGAGCACCTTGGTTTGCACACCTGGGACCCACTGCTTGGCAGAGCCATCTGGAGGAAACCATCCTGGGGACAACCCTTGGTTTTTTGGGATCTTCTCCCATCCTTTCAAATCCCAGAGCACTGAATGCTGCAGGATCCCAAGCTCTGGCATTTTGGCTGCTGCAGAACTCCCCAGCCCCCTGAAATCCCACAGCTGTTCCAGACACTGACCTGTGGATGGAGTGTCCATCCATCTCTATGGCCATCACTGTCTCAGTGGGTGGGATCCCCTTCCAGAGGGTGTCCTGGAGCACAGTGGGGGTGTATTCCTGGGGAAGAGGCAGGCTTGGATGTGGCTCAGGAGCTGTTTGTGCCCCCAGGACGTGCTGACACTGTCGAGCAGCACCGACAGTGACATCGAGAACGGGCAGGTCCAGGCGGGGCAGGCCCCGGGCACCACCAACGACAGCGACGACATCCAGACCATCTCCTCAGGCTCAGAGGAGGAGGGAGAGGACAAGAAAAACCCCTCATCCGGGTCAGGTGAGGGGCGGGGGACGAGGTCTGAACGTGGGGAATTTGGGCTAGAGAACACCAGGAAGGGCTCGTGAGGCTGAACCTTCCCCGCATGGTTTTCAAGGCAAAACTGCAAAATCTCGTCCTCAAAGCCGGGTGGTTTTGGGTATTGTGAGGAAAAGCAACTGTGAGGCTTCTGCTGGGTCTGCAGGCTGGGCAGGGCTGATGGTGGGAGCCATCCCAGGTGGGTGGTTCGGGTGGGAGGTGCATCCCTGCAGGTTTGGTACCCTGAGTAGAGCAGGAGGGGGTGATGGGCAGGCCCTGGGGTTCCTCCTCTGGCAGCTCCTGTCTCGTGGCAGGCCCCGTGAAGAGGCAAGTGGCTGTGAAATCCACCCGAGGCTTTGCCCTGAAATCCACCCACGGCATCGCCATCAAGTCCACGCCGATGGCCACGGCCGACAACGGCGAGAGCGCGGGGCCCGTGCGCAGGAGCACCCGGCAGTTCTACGACGGGGAGGAGAACTGTTACATCATCGATGCCAAGCTCGAGGGCAACCTGGGCCGCTACCTCAACGTGAGCCTGGCGGGGAGGGGAGGGGAGGGGAGGGAGGGGGCGAGGCCACCTCGGGGCTGGTCCTGCCCACGAGCTGGTCCGCCCTGCTGAGGGCAGCGGAGCGGCTGCTGCGGCCCCGAGGGAGCGGGAGGGCTCCGGGAGGGCTCTGTCCGTCCATCCAGCCCCGTTACCTGCGAGGGTGGATCGTGTGACTCAGCCTGTTCCAGCAGGATCCCGCTGGATGCGGCGGGCAGGCCAGGAATGCTGCTTGTTTGTGAGGGCTGTTGTGGGCTGGTTGCTCTGCCTCCCGCCCTGGCAGCAGCTCAGCCTGTCCCTGTTGCTGTTACAGCACAGCTGCACCCCAAACCTCTTCGTGCAGAACGTCTTCGTGGACACCCACGACCTTCGCTTCCCCTGGGTCGCCTTCTTTGCCAGCAAGTGAGTCCTGGAGCCCCAGGAAGGGCTGAGGGCTCCTGGGGCTTGGTGGGACCCAGCTCTGGGTGTTCCCTGCTTTGGGTAACCCCATTTCCAGTTTCACACCATCCTGAGCAAACCTTGGGAGTGAGTTGGGTGAGATTCTGTCTCGTGCTGGAGATCCTGGTGTAATTTCCATCAGTCTTAGACCTTCCCAAAGGGCAGAGTGAAGCACAGAGCAGCTGAATCCCCAGCCTGTTTGAGTTGTGGCGAGTCCCTGCCACGTTCCTCTCAGCTCCTCTGTGAATTCCCATGGCAATGATTCATCAGGAACTTTGCCCCTTTGCTCTCCAGCTGCTTCACCCTTGTCCTGGGGGCAGCTGGGCTGTCCCACTCAGGTCACAGGGAGTGTGGCTTCTCTTCCATGCTCCAGCTTTTCCTCTTCTCTGGAACTGCCTCTCCACCCACCCTGTGTGTGTTTCCCTTTGCCAGGAGGATCCGGGCGGGCACGGAGCTGACCTGGGATTACAACTACGAGGTGGGCAGCGTGGAGGGCAAAGAGCTGCTGTGCTGCTGCGGGGCCGTCGACTGCAGGGGCCGCCTGCTCTGAGCCCGCCCCCCTCGGGAAGGGAGGACCTTCTGCACAGCCTCCCAGCGCTCCTGTCCCCTTGGGAAGTCACAGATGGATGTGGAGCAGGAAGGGAATCTGCCTGTGCCGAGAGGGGGTTTCCAACCCCTGGGCTTCTCCCACCTTCCAGAGGCTCCAGTTCCCACAAGTCTCCCTCAGGAAAGGAGCTTTTCCTGCTCTCTCCCAACTCTCCATGGAACTTGAGGCACAAACCCCTTTTTCCAGCAGGAAACACTTCCCTAAGACTCCCAGGAAGTGCTTCATGGTTGGGATTGAGGTCTTTGAAGAGGGAGGGAGGGAGAACAGGACAGAGATGCCAGGAAGACAGGACCAATCTGGATTTATGTGACATGAATCATCTTGTGAGATGCTGTTGTAAAGAATCTTTTGCTTTTTTGATTGTTAAAAAAGCAATAAACTTATGTTTTTCTACTAAAAGTCATCTGCCATGGGCCTCAAGACACAGCAAAGCCCTGGAAGAGCAGCTCTAAACCACTCCCATCGTCCTGGTTTCCATGGGCTTTGCAGGAAAAATGCCAGAGGCAGATGGGCCTGGGAACAGGGATAAGGAGCTCCCACATTTTCACCTTTCCTCAAAACAAAACACTCCTTAAACCCTTCACTTGGGAAAATTAAACAGAAACTGGTTGGAGTTTTCTTGAGGAAGCAGATCCAATGCTGGTTCCCACCTCCAGTCCTCCCAGAATGTTCCTGGAGGCTGAAAACACAGAGTTGGGCTTGAACTCCTGCCCTGAAGAGGCAGCTGGGACAGCCTTGAACTCGACTTGGGCACCTGGGGAGGGTGGGTGGGGCAGCCCAGCCCGGCTGCTGGACACAAATCCACATGGGAAATCACTGGGTTTTGGCAACAACACAATTCCAAGTGTTGGAGTTTGGGGTTTTTGTCTGGGGGGAGTGGAGGGCACCAGGGCAGCTCCCACAGGTTCAATGAACCACCTTGAAAACCGGATTAAAGAAGCGAATTTTTGCAGACTGAGATCAAACCTCCCATTATTGACGTGGAAAACCCCAATCCAGGGGGTCCTGGAGCAGATTCCAACCCAACCCCAGCTCTGCACAAGGGAGGCTTGTTGTTTTCCTGCTAAACAACTTTTTTCTTGTAAAATAAAACCTTTCTGGGGCCTCCTGGAGCTCCAGTGCCATCCTGAGTGTCCACCTGAATAGAGGCTTTGTCATTCCTCAGGAACCCAAACCCACAGCCCAGCCTGGCCTTGGACACTCTGAGAGCTTTTGGGAGGAAAAAAACATAAAATCCATAAAACCCCTCAACTCTGCCCATTTTTAGCACTGCCCAAGGGGGCTGTGCCAAAATAACCCCCTCCATGCCATCATTTCACCCACAGAACATGCCCAAATCCTGCAGGGTTGTTTTTTTTTACCCAAGTTTATTAGTTTTTTTAACTTTTAATATATTTAACCTTTTATTTATTCCTTTTTTTTTTAAAAAACGATAACAACAAAACACGTTTTGGTCTGACATTGGTTAATGGTCCTTGTTCCCCCCACCCCTCCACGCTGGGCTCTCGCAGCATCCCGGACGGAGCCAAGCCCGGCTCCTTCTGTCTTCCAAATAAATAGAAAAGAAAAAAAAATACGGAAAATCACTTGGAAGTTTGTCCTGTTACAGCTGGGGAAGGGACTGGGAGAGGCCACAGAGAGAGAGAGAGACTCAAAATCCATTTACAGAAGAGAAATGAGGGGATTAAACTCTGTGAGACACCAAGAGTGACTCAACCCCGCAGCTTTCCTTCCCCAAGTGTCATCCCATCATTTAGGCACTACAACACCCAGGAATCCCCTGCTCCTCCCTCCCAGGGCGGTGGGGCAGGGAGTGAGCCGGCTTTTCCAGCCAGGGAAAGGGCTTTTCCCCCTCCCCAGTGAAGGAATGGTTGGGAAAGGGGGAGTAACACCAGGCAGGAGCCCAGCGAGGGGCCGGGGCCGAGCTCTTCCGAGGGGCTGTGGGAGGGAGGAGCCATCCCGGTGGGATGGGAGCCATCCCGGTGGGATCCCCGCCTGTCCCGGGGACCGAAGTGGATTAAGGCAGCAGGTGAGAGGCAGGAAGGGCACCGATGGTGAGCGTGAGGTGGACCCACAGCCCCGCTCCGGGGGGGCCCAGGTGGGCGCTCGGGGGTCCCGGAGGGGCCAGGCCAGGGGGAGGCGGCGGCAGCTCAGTCGGTTTTGCGGTGGTTGTTGTTGAGGACGGGGTGGCCGTTGGACAGTG
Organism: Poliocrania exsul; assembly: GCA_035041345.1. Lineage (NCBI taxonomy): Eukaryota > Metazoa > Chordata > Aves > Passeriformes > Thamnophilidae > Poliocrania > Poliocrania exsul. Next base: position 3,350,949 of record JAWWLZ010000074.1, read on the forward strand.
GCCCGTTCTTCGCTGCCTCCTCCTCCTCCTCAGAGTTGTCCGTCTCTTCGCGGTCGCTCCTCTCGTCCTCCACCACCTGTGGGGATGGGGCAGAGGGGGCTTCAGGCAGCAGCCCCCCGGTCTCCCCGCTGTGCCTCGGCTTCCCCAGCAAGGCAGTTTCCCCACCGAGGGCTCTCCGGGCTCTGGGAAGCCGAGGGTGGGTGGGATTCGGGACCTGACGGTCTCCATCCACCCCAGGGCAGCGTCCCCAGACCCCCCTCACCTTTCCAGTTATGAACTTCTGGGCCATGCGGATGATGAGGTAGGCCCAGAAGATGTGCAGCGACTGCAGCACCACCATCATGAAGTTGAAGAAGTAGTAGCCGAAGAAGGCGGGGTAGAGATCCAGAGGATAAACCACCGTGCAGTGCATGATCCTGCCAGGAAAAACCACCCCCATTACGGGCAGGAACCAGCAGGAATTGGCCTCCCACCCCCCGTGGGACCCCCACATTGCTCCCCAGCAAAGCTCACCAGAAGGGCAGGATGACCAGGCGGGTGATGATGAAGACAGCGGCGAAGACGATGAAGATGTTGTTGCAGGTGTTTCTCCACCCAGCGTAGTTGAACATCTTGGCAGACTGGGGGGGCACAGGGGGTTGAGTTTGGGGGGCACAGGATGTGGGTTGTGGCCATGGGGAAGTTGGGGGGTGGTACCTCCAGCAGGTAATCCGAGGAGTCGTGCAGGGCCATGATGAGCGTCCCGGCACGGATGTAGTTGGCAAACCAGGAGAAGCTGATGAGGATGATGGTGGCCACGTGGTGGATGATTTGCTCCTTGAAGTCCTGTGCCCAAAAGAACGGGGAGTTGGGGGTCACAGGAGCCCAGAGATGGGAGAGCTGGGGGTCACAGCAGCCTGGATCCCACTCACAGCACTCCACCATCCCACGTCCCCTCCATGTGCCCAGATCCTCCCAGCTGGTGCCCACCATGAGAGAAAAGAAGGTCCTGCCAAGGTGTCCCAATGTCTGCACCCCCTCCCAACCCCCCAGCCCAGCCCACCTTGCGCTTGACGTCGGAGGCGATGCTGAAGAGCAGGGACCAGTAGAAGGAGAGCTCGATCATGTAGTACCAGTACTGGGAGGGCAGCATGCTCTGCAGGGCAAGGCACAGCTTGGGGGGATGCCCTGTGGCCCCCAGAGGGGTTTGCTCCCCTTCTATGGGCACCGAGTCCTGGGGACCCTCTGCCCCCCTTGACAAACCCTCCACGGGTGCCAGGGACACTGGGTGACCCCAGAGAGACCACCCTGTAACCCCAACTTCCCATCCCTCACACTGACCCAGGGGGCAGGACGGGCTGGGCTGGGCTCAGGAGCTCACCTGGATGGGGTATCCCTTCCACACCTCCCGGAGGTCGTAGAACCAGGGTTTCTGTGGGATGGGGAGGGGGCACAGACAGAGGTGTTAGAGGGGAGGGGGCTCAGGGGGACCAGGCACTGCAGGGCAGGGCAATACTTACATCCACTATAACAGCCATGCCAGCAATGAAAGCAATAAGGTAAAAGGTGAATCTCCAACTGGAAAAAGGAAGCAGACGTTCCTCAGACGGGCACAGAGGGCAGCGAGGGACGAGGACGGACCCACCGGCCCCACATCCCGCCCTCCCAGGAGACTCCCAGCCCAAAGGGTGCCCCCCAAAGCCCCTCCCCACCTCAAGGGGATGGGGACATGGGGCCAGGGTCTCACCTGGCCTCCCTGAACTTCTTGAGAAGGCTGGGCCGGTCCTGGTTGCGGCGGCGGCGGAACCAGCGCTCGACCTGCCGCACGGAGCAGCCGCTCCTCTTGGACAGCAGCTCCACGTCGGCCTGGGGGCACCAAGGATGTCACCACGGGGCCCTGGCCCTGCTGCTCAGCCCCTCCCAGCCACCCTCTGGCAGAACCCCAACCCCTCACCTGTTTGGGGTGTTTGGTGGTGGCAGCGTAAAACTTCTCCAGAACAGCATTGGGGGCAGCTTTTAACCTGATCTTCTCCTTGACGTTCAGGAGCCCGGCCAAGGGGGTGGCCACGTACCTGGGGAAGGAGCAGAGGGGACATTTGTCCTTGTCTCTGTCCCCACCTGCACAATTTGGCCCCACCAAAGCCTCCCAGGGACCCACAGCCACTCAGTGCCTCAGTTTCCCCCATCGCGCTGGGCCTTCTCCCAGGTGGGTTTTGCCACAGGGGGACTCCCCTGGTCCCTCTGTCACCCCGGACTGGGGGATGGGGCTGGACCTGCCCCCCTTCCCCCTCCCCTTCCCCCTTCTCCCTTCTCCTGCCATCCCAACAAAGCCGGGTCTGTTCCCATTGTTTGCCCAACAAATCGCTCCTTAAACGCGGCAGTGCCGATAAGGGCGGCGGGGGCTGCACAAAGCCACGTCTGTGTGGGGGCACGGGGGGCACAGGACGGGACCCCCGCGGTGCCAGGGGCACCCCCAGCCAGGCTGAGGACAAGGAGACACACGCAGGGGGTTCAGGGGCACAGGTAGAGCCGGGCCAGGGGCTCAGGGCAGGGACTCACGTTTCAAAGAGGTGCCTGACGATGAGGAAGAGGAAGGCCAGGGGGAGGGTGATGTACAGGTCGGAGGCTTTGGCGTAGACTCGCCCATCCCGGTCCTCCAGGTCGGCCCAGGTGAGGTTTGCCGGGAGCCAGAGCCGTTCCCACCAGAAATAGCTGTACAAGGTCTGGAACATGCTGCGGGAGGAGAGAGGGGGAGCTGAGGGGGGCACCGGCACCCCGGGGGGGGTCGGACCCCACTCCGGTGGATCCCACCCAGCCAGTGCCACCAGTGCCAGGGCTGGGGGCCCCCCGAGCTCCACCTCAGCTCCCGGGGAGCCCCCGGCCGAGCCCCCCGGCCGCTGAAATCCCCCCGGAGCTGCGGAGCTCGGCCCGGCGGGACTTTGCTCCTGAGCCAGAGGTCAGTGGGTGATCATTAACCCAGCCCTGCTCCTGCCTGGCAGTGCCGAGCCGGGGCCAGCCTGGACCCCTGGGATCAGTCTGGGCCCCTGGGACCAGCCTGGATCCCTGGGATCAGTCTGGATTCCTGGGATCAGTCTGGACCCCTGGGACCAGCCTGGATCCCTGAGACAGCCCAGACCCCTGGGACAGCCTGGATCCCTGGGACCAGCCTGGATCCCTGGGATCAGTCTGGATTCCTGGAATCAGTCTGGACCCCTGGGACCAGCCTGGATCCCTGAGACAGCCCAGACCCCTGGGACAGCCTGGATTCCTGGGACCAGTCTAGATGCCTGGGACCAGTCTAGATGCCTGGGATCAGTCTGGATTCCTGGGATTAGCCTGGATCTCTCTGGGATTAGCCCAGACCCCTGGGATCAGCTGGAGGGAATAACTGGGCTCCCAATCCCTGCATCACCCACCAGAAGCGGCTCAGCTCAGGAGGAGGAAGAGGAGGAGGAGAAGGAGGAGGAGCAGCAGCCCCTCTGCTCGGTTTCCCCCCACCCAGCGCTGTGCCCTCACCCCAGGGTCGATGCCACCACAATTCCCAGGGGGACAGCAATGCTGGAGCCCCCGGGCAGGGGCCCAGCACGGGATTAGGGATTTGGGGCGGCACAAAGAGCACTTTGTGTGCGAGAAAGGCTCGGCCGGGCCCAGGGGAGAAACGGGAGAGCCCCGGGGGGGGGGAGAGCCGGTTTGGGGGTCGCTCTGCAGGGCCGGGTGGGGAGAGGGACCCCCAATTCCCAATTCCTGGTCTGGGAAGGGATGGGAAAGGGGATCCCCAATTCCCGGTGCGGGCAGGGATGGGGAGGGCGATCCCCAGTCCCCAATTCGGGCAGGGCGATCCCCAGTCCCCAATTCGGGCAGGGCGATCCCCAGTCCCCAGTTCGGGCAGGGCGATCCCCAGTCCCCAATTCGGGCAGGGATGGGCAGGGCGATCCCCAGGCCCCAATTCGGGCAGGGCGATCCCCAGTCCCCAATTCGGGCAGGGCGATCCCCAGTCCCCAGTTCGGGCAGGGCGAT
>JAWWLZ010000074.1:3379166-3396292 GCA_035041345.1 Poliocrania exsul
AGACCCCCCTCGCCACACTGTGTGACCCCTTCAGGTACCACTCAAAGTGCTTTTTTTTGAGGTAAATTTGAAATCCAGCGCCTCCTTCTTCAGTGGGAATGTTTTCCTGTGGAGGCTGGAAAAGCTGAGGTGTAAATAATACCCTTAATGTGCTTAAATTAATCCTTTGGGATTAGTTTTTACCACACTCGAGCCCTCCACTGCATGTGGACAGGGGGCAGTTCTCAGCTCACCATAAAAAGATTTAAAACAACTTCGTACCAAAGAACTTGATGCCAGTCTGCATGTCCACAGCAAGGTGTAGGTTTTTAACTGATTTTATTTAAACTTTCATAATAAATACATCTCCTGCAGGTTTTCCCAGCTGGGAACACAGAAGTCACACAGCTCTGCAGAGGAGAGTTTACATTTTTCACCTCTGACTTTACACAGATGATTCAAAATCAGCAAACTTGGTTATTTCTGGAGATTACAGGAAAGCTGCATTCCATTTTCACAGGAGAATGCAATTTTTTTTCCAATTTTTGCCTGTTTCTGGCACTTTTTAAGTGCTGCCTCATCCTGCCCCCAGCCTCGTAGCCCCCCAGCTCTCAGGACAATTTTGCGATGCTCCACATCACTCCACCCCAATCAAACCCCCCAAAAAAACCACATTCAAGAAGACAAACCAAGCCTGGAAAACAATTTAGGGGGGAAGAAACATGTTTAAAAGCCAAAAATCATTCCAGGTTGGGGTTTTCCTCCCCCCATTTTGAGATGATGCTCAGAAATAAACCTCAGCAGGTGAAAATCTCCCCAAAGAAAACTCAAGGTTTCCACTTGAGCAAATGCAGCATTTTTTTGTTGTTGTTGTTGTTTTAAAGGAGTTGATTCGTGGGGTGGGAAACCTGAAATATTTTTATTTGGGGATAAAGTCAAACTAAATTCTCCATCTTCTCTTTCAGCTCAGCCCCTCTCACAAACCCCACAATGTGCCCGGGGTCTGTCCCAGGCAGGAGTTGCAGTAAGAATAAAGCACACAAGGCATAAAAAAAGGATGAAAAAATCAAATTTGGGGGCAGTGAACACCCAGCATTGACACCACCAAGCAAGGTCAGAGCATTTCCATGTGCCTTTACCCTCCTGGACATCATTTTTTTTTCTGCCTGGGCTCAACCACAGGGCTCAAAATGATTATTTTTCTCGAGAAAAAGGTTTGTACTGATATTCTGGGCATGACCCTTCCTCTTCCACCTTGAATTCCTGAGGGGAAAAGGAGAAGGGATGAGGCAAATTTTGGAGAAATTGGGTCAGGGGAACACAGAGGGTCAAATTGCACAAATGAGTTTCTTAAAAAAGCACTTGAGAAATGAGGTGAAAAACGTGTCACACAGGGCAGGGACAACCATGGTCACACCAGCACAGGGTGGGGGGGTGACAGGGACCCACCAGCACCTCCCAAACACAGAGTGGGGCAACAGGAGGGGCTGTTTCTGCCCCCTCCCCTCGTATTTGTTACCCCCTCCTTGCACCGTTGTGATTCCAGCACCAAGAAGGGAGGAAAAGGAGGAGGAGGAGGTTGGGAGGGGCTGGAGGTTTTCAGGGAGCCCACCACAGTGAACTGCTGAGTTAATTATAATGGCAAAACCGCCCAGAAACAAACAAAAACCAACCCAACAACCCCCCAAAACGACAACAAAACCAAACCCAGCCGAGAGGGGGGAGAGCAGGGGGGGTGAGGAGTGGCAGAAAGGGCTTCAAATTAAATCAAAATCCAGGGAGCTGATGCTGGCAATAGGAGCCCGCCAGAAGTTGAAGGTGTTGAACTGCAGCAGAGTGTCCTCCTCCTCCTCCTCCTCCTGGGACAGGTCCTGGCTGAGCCGGTCCCGCTGGCCCACGAGCTGGCCCAGCCCTGCTTTGGGCTTGTAGAGGGCCATGTCTGAGAGCCCCAGCCCCTCCAGCTCAGCCACGTCCAGCCGTGGGATTGGCATCCTCCAGTAGATGAAGGAGTCATACTGGCTGCTCATGGTGTCCAGCATCTTGGAGGGGTTTCTGGAGGGGAGAGGAGAGGAGGAGAAAAGCTCGACCAGAGACACAGGATTTGCCCCAAAGTGGCTGAAAGTCTCAGGGGTTGCCCATGTTGATGCAATCCCACAAGGTACCCCCTAAAATCAAACTGATGGCAGAGCAGAGGGTGGAGTGGTGGAGGTTTGACTCCAGGCTGGGTCTAACTGCACAGCTCAGCTCTGCCAAGGTTTTATCCATGGCCTTGGGCATGGCCCTTCTCTGTGCTGTAATTTGGAGGGAGGGCAAGAGACTTGTCACTCTCTGCCTCAGTTTCCCCATCCAAACAAAGCATGGGAGGGAAGGACAGGGTGGGGATCAGCCCCTTCCCAGCTGGTCCTCCTGAAATCCATCCTGAGGTGTCCCCCACATCCTGCTCTGCTTGGAGGGAGGGGAAAACGGCATCCCAATGAACTCTTTTTCCCATGAGAATGCACACAGATCTCTCCCTCTCCCTGTGCCAGGCAGTGAGGGAGGGCCCTGCACATCCTTCCCTCTGTTGCATCGCCCAGGGGCTGTGACAGAACCCTCTGGAAAGGGCTGGAAGAAGCATTGCCCTGTATTCCCACTGTACCCCACCCATCCCTGCCATGCCGTGCTGCTGAATTCCCTCTGCAGCCCCACCCCGATCCACTGAAAACTGGGAAAGAGCAGGAGACAAGATCAGCTGAGTCACTGCCTGGCTTTCCCCTGGCAGGATTATGTCACTCACCTTGGCGTCTTTGTCACCGGAGGTGGGGAAAAAACAGACTTAAGGCAAAATATCCTCCTTTTCACGCTGTTCCCCTGTTCTAAGCCTTGGGAATCAGAATTCTGGAGGATGACTCAGGCATACCTTGGACAGTGCCCTGTCTGTGTGGGTGAGCAGCTGCTAAATATAAGATTCCCGATGTCACTCAGGCAATGAAAGGCTCCTGTGTCACCCCCTTCAGGGGAAACGGAGCCACGGGGCTTTGAAAGAGTCTCTTCCCTGGGGATTTATCCCTGGGGATCCATTCCTGGGGATCCATCCCTGGGTTTCTTGCTGCTCGACAGCAGCGAATTATTTTAACGGTGGTGGGTGCTTTGGACATGGACTTCAAGGCTTCAAAGGGGGAAAAGGGAGTTTAGTGACAAGAAGGGGAAAAAAGACAATTTAGTGACAAGGGGAGGGGGGGAAAGGAGTTAAATGACAAGTAAAATATTCAAATATCCAGTAAAAGGGAATGAATGTGGAGGAAAAAACCCTCCTGTGTCACCCCTAAGAAAGAGCATTTCCCAAAGTATCAACGTGGTCTGCTCATCCCTTGGGAGCAAAATCACCTTTATCCACTTAATCCCTGCTGGCAGTTGCTTATTTCCCCCAAGAACAAAACACTGCAACCCTCACCTCCACCCCCCCAAAAAAAGAAAAAAGAAAAAAGCATCCTCTTGCTTTCCATCCTTCCCTTCCTGCATCCCTTACCTGCGGGCCGATGGAGGGATGCGCTCGGTGCCGGGCACGCTCTTTGTGCCGGGGAGCCGCGGCTGTTGCAGCGTCGCTTTTGTCTGCGGGCGCGGCTGGGTCTGCAATGCAGCCCCTCGGCTTTGCTTCCTCGGGGGGAGGAGGATGATGGTGGCAGATGAGTCAGCGGCTCCCACCCGCGCCAGGGAGGGGGAGGACGGCGGGGGCGGAGGCTTCGGGGGGGGATCCTGCGCGCTGGACCCCCGAGATGAGGAGATACTGAACCTGCAACTTGCAGAGCGCTCCTGAAACCTTCACCTGCGTTTTTTTGGGGGGATAACGGGGCGTTTTCAGTCTCCGTGGAGCTGGCAAATGTTTCTTTTACCTGCATGCAGAGGAACAGGGTGGTGGGTACCCCCAACACCTGGGAGGGCACAGGGAGGTTTGGTCAAAAAAACCAAACAAACTGGAAAAGGGGTTTTTTTATTGGTCAGACTGAAGCCACAGGGTAAAAATATTCCAGCTTCGTGTCTGAAACCAGACATGGAGCTGGAAAATAGGGGGAGACACCCAAAGCTGGCATCAGTGCCAGGGCTGAATGAGGGGGCTTCAAACCAGGGTGAGGGGCACCTCATGCAGCCCTGCTGCCCCCAGTTCCCACCCTGGGCCAATCTAGTGCCAGAGGGACAGCAAAGAAACCCCCTCAGACCAGGGAATCTCCTGCCTCGGCACCACTGAGACTCAAAACACCCTTTTAGGGGAGCACAGGCCGGGTCCACAACCCTGAGAGGTGAGGGCAGCCCTGACCCTCCTCTCCCTGGGCTTTGCCTGAGATCAACATTCCTTTGGGGCTTTGGGGTTTTTTTCTCCCTTTTCCTCCCTTTCCTGTGTGCAGCTCGTTGTGCCAGTGCTGGGCCTGCAGCCAGGCTATTTCTGCCTCCTCCTCCTCCTTCTCCTCCTCCTCCTCCTTCTCCTCTTCCTCCCCACTGCTGTCATGGCCCAAGAGGATCCCACATTCCCTGCTCCAAAATAGACCCTCGGGCTCAGCTTGGCCCTGCCAGCACCAAGCACAGGGAAAGTTCCATCTGGGAGCCCATAGTAGGATGCGGAGCCCTCCAAGGGGTCAGGCTGCTGGTTTTGGGAATCCCCAGACCATGGAAGACACCTTGGCTGAGCAATTCCAAAGGGAGCTGGATGTCACCCATCTGCTTCTCTTCAGGGTCTCTGTCATGTGCTCAAAGGATTGTCTCACGTGTGACAACCCAAAACCTGCAACATCCCTCTCCAAGAAGGGACCCAGGGCTGATGGAACATGGCATGGTTTTGGACTTGGTGGTTTTGGGAGGGCTGTGAGGGGGACAAAGTCCTCTGGCAGCACAGGGACCAACAAAACGGGCTCTTCAGCTGGAATGAGGTCACAAACACTCCAGGGATCACCAGCCAGGCCACCCTAAGGGCTGGGGACAGATGTGGGACAGAGACCTCGCTGAGTGGGGACAGTGCTGCCTTGTTCAGGATTTCTGGAGTGGCAAGGATGGTTGGGGTTTGGGGGCTGACATGGGAAGGGACATTCCAGGGCTTGCCCCTCAGTGGATCCCTCCAGGTGGGACAGGAACCTGCAGGAGGGGACAGCCCAGAGGTCACAGTCCAGGTTTGCCAGTGGCTGGAGCTGCGGGGTTTGTCGGCAGCTGTGGCAGGACCATGGCAGAGGTGGTGGTGACAGCAGGACCATGATGGTGACAGTGGTGGCAGGACCATACTGGGTGGTGTGCCACCACAGGACTGTGGTGGCAGTGGCAGGACCGTGGTGGCAGTGGCAGCACCTTGCAGATGTGGTGCAAGAGGAAGGGTCCCGAGCTGGAAATGGTGGAACTGCTTGCAGGGTGGTCTGGGGTTCCCATGCCTTCTGGTGCTTCAGTCTCCCAAGGGCTCTGGCATATCCATGGAAAAGGCAGGAATAAGGCTCGGGGGCAAATGGGAGCATAAGCAGGATCTGCTGGGCAGCCCCATCTTCACGGGCACCCCCAGTCCTTCTGGGACCCTGGGAACCCCCAGCACTGCCGGGCCCCCCATCCTTTCTGGGGTCTCGGGGACCTTTGTCCCTAAAGGACCCCCCAGCCCTGCCGGGATCCCCAGCCCTTCTGGGATCCCAGGGACCTTTATCCCAAGGAACCTCCAGCCTTTCTGGGACCTGGGGACCTTTATCCCAAGGGACTCCCAGCCTTTCTGGGACCTGGGGACCTTTATCCCAAGGGACCCCCAGCCCTGCCGGCCCCCCCTCCCCGCCTCCCCCTGCCCGGCGCAGCCCCTGCAGTACCGGCGGTGCCCAGCGCAGGGCGCTGTGCCCGGGTTGGGTCGCGGCGGGAGCTGCGCCGCGTCCGCTCCGGGCCACGCCTGGGCTGGCACCCGGCACCGGGAACGGGACCCCCGGGCCACGCCTGGCGCTGGGAACCGGGACCAGGAACGGGACCTGCATCGGCACCGGGGTCCGCGCTAGGACCTCCACACCCGGGTCGCGCCTGAGGCTTCGAGCGGGGCGCCGGCACCGGGACCTACACGGGCCCCCCGGGCCACGCTCGGTGCCGCCGGGAGCCGGACACCGGGACCCGCACCCGCGCCGGGGCAGGTAATGGGGCCGCCAGCGGGACGGGACGGGGGTGCGACCCCGCGGAAGGGCCCCTGGAACCGCCGTAGGGAGGCGGCAGCGGCGCCGGAACGGGAGGGGGGCGGCCGGACGACCCCCTTTGCAGCCCGCTGGTGGAAATAGGGAGTCCTGCCGGGAGCCCTCGGCCCTACCCGAACCCCTCAGATGTACAGGGACCCCCAGCGCTACCAGGACCACTGAGACCCCCGGCGCTGGCAGGACCCCCCCAGCCCTACCAGGACCACCGGGGATCTCAGCCCTTCTAGGCCTGGGGGTCACAGCCATAACCATTCCACTCTAGGGAATTTCACCCCACACTTTGCTGCCCCATCTTGGGGGTCCTGGGCTCACAGCCGGGGCACCCCAGGACTCTCTCCGAACACATCCCTAACTCCCGTCCGAGCTTTGGGAGACCCCAGCAGCCACCCTTGCAGTGGGTGACCCCCAGTGCGGGGGGCTCTGAGAGGGCCCCCCCTCCCCGGACCCCGCCGGTGACGCAGAGCTGAGCGGTGGTTTCCCAACCGGGAAGTCATTTTGTGTGTGCCGGCACAGGCCGGGCCTAAACCGCCCTCGCCTTGGCCAGCGAGCGCCCAGGTGGGCTGAGACCGGACACGGCTCATCGCAGGGGTGGCTGAAGGCGTGGGGGGGGCGTGAGACCCCCACAGAGTGGGGAATTGGGGCGACTGCAGCAACCGCCCGGAGCCCGGAGAGTGGCCGGACCCGTCACCCTTCGCTGGGCAGGAGGACGTGAGGCCCCAGTGGGTGCTGGGAGGAGGTTTGGGGTCTGAGGGGTCCGAGCAGGGGGTGGTGGTGGTGGGAACCCCCTGCAAGGGTTCCATGGGGATTCGCTGGTGGCTCATACGAGGCTGAGCCCATTCTCAGGTCTCCCCACGGAGGCTCTTCCAGCGCCTCCAGGACTGGCTGGGATGGTGAATTTGGGGGGTACCCCCCCAGCAAGGCCTTTCCACCACGCTGATGGATCTGGCAGCCTCGTTTCCCAAGGAAATCCCTCTGGGAAGGGAGAGCAGCCCCCTCCTGCCCCGCCTGGGCACAGGCTGGGCTGGGGGCTGCCAGGGCGCAGACCACACATGTCACAACCTGCCTGTTCTCAGCAGCTGTGCTCGAGGTTGGTGGGGAACAGGGCACAGGGTGAGGGGCACAGGGGGCTCCTTTGGTCCTTCTGGCTGGGACACGGGGCCAGAGTGGCACTGGGGACAGTGGGCATGGTGGGCACCCAGCCTGGCTCGGTGCACAGGAGTGGGCTGTGGGTGCTGTTCTGTGGGGTCCTTGGCTGGATCCTGCCCACTGGCCCTGGCCAGGCTGCGGATGGGGCAGTGCCAAGGCTTGGCTCAGAGCACTCCTGTTCACCCCAGGGGGGTCAGCCCCTGTTTTGGGGGGCTGCCCCCAGCCCCACTCCTGCCCTCCAGGAGCAGGAAGTGCGGGCCAGCAGCCACGGACTTTGGCCCATCCGGTGTCGCCGGCGCAGGGACAGAGGAAGGAACTTTTCCTGTTTGCCTGTGTGGTGGGTCCAGCACCCACAGGCTGAGCACGGGCTAAACTTGGCCTTGGGCCGGCACGGGGACTCTCTGGTGGCTCACACAGGGTTGTGCTCAGGCCACGGCCCTTCGTGGGCGGGTGAGTTCCGGGTGCTTTTGCTGCAAAGGAGTTGTCTCTCCTTGGGATGAGGGGAAGTGCCCGTTTTAGGGGTGAGCCCCCTTCCCACATCCCCTTGCCTACCCCAGGCAGGGCTTTGGGGTAAAATCCCACCAGCCTCTGTTTATATTCCCCCATCTGCTCTTTGAGCCACAGCGGAAGAGCTCAGCCTCCGGCCCCTTTTCGGAAAGGCCGGGATATTTATAGCTCCTGGCTCAGGGAGTTGGGATTTGCCATGGCTGCCTCCATCCCCCCCATCCTGCCACAGCATCCTTCAGCTGTGTCCTGCCCTGATCCAGCCCTGGCCACAGGGACTACTCTTCTGGGAGTCTCTATGTGATGCCCAGGGTCTCTGAGGGCTCTGTGTGTAATCCCTGAGGGTCTCTGTGATCCCAGAGTGTCTCTGTGTGATCCCTGGTGGTGTCTGATCCCTGTCAGTATCCATGGGATCCCAGGGATTCCCTGGGGGACTCTGTATGTTCTCTGTCGGTCTCTGTGATCCCAGGGATTCTCTGGGGGTCTGTGTGCGATGCTGGGGACCCTTGAGGGTCTATTTGTGATGCCAGGTGTCCCCTGGAGGTCTGTGTGTAATCTGGGTGGTCTCTTTGGGGTCTCCATGCAATGCCAATTGTGCCCTGAGGGTCTGTGTGTGATCCCAGGGGTCTCTTGGGGGTCTCCTTGCAATGCCAGTTGTGCCCTGAGGGTCTATGTGTGATCCCAGGGGTCTCTTGGGGGTCTCCATGCAATACCAGTTGTGCCCTGAGGGTCTGTGTGTGATCCCTGGAGTCTCTTGGGGGGTCTCCATGCAATGCCAGTTGTGCCCTGAGGGTCTGTGTGTGATCCCAGGGATCTTCTGGGGGTCTCCGGCTCTGTTTGGTGGATGGGAAGTTGATTTGGCATCAATTTGGGGCAGTCAGGACTGCAGGCATCACCCCTCTTTCCCACTCCCAGCCAGCTGCTCCTCCCCACGCTGTGCCAGCCTGACCAGGTGCCCCCACGTGTCCCCATGGAGTGACCCCGCAGGGGTCTCATCGCCAGGAGACCCTGGCGCTCGCCACCAGCATGAGCGACTTCTGGCACAAGCTGGGCTGCTGCGTTGTGGAGAAGCCCCAGCCCGTGAGTACCCTCAGGATGTGGGGAGGGTGTGGGGCCATAGGACTGCCGGGGGCTCATGGCCTTCATTGCCCCACAGAAGAAGAGGAGGAGACGGATCGACCGCTCCATGATCGGGGAGCCCATGAACTTCGTGCACCTGACACACATCGGCTCCGGAGACATGGCCGCGGGAGAGGGGCTGCCCATGGTACCCCCAGGGCAGGGCAGGGTGTGGGGGGGCTCAGGGTTGGGTGGGGGGTGTTGCTTTTGGGGTGCTGGGTGTTGCTTTTGGGGTGTGGGGGCTCAGGGTTGGGGGGGTCTCAGTGTTGGGGTGGTGTCTCAGGGTTGGATGGGGAGTGTTGCTTCTGGGGTGGGGGGTGTTGCTTTTGGGGTGTTGGGTCTCATGGTTGGGTGATGGGTGTCAATGTTGGGTCTCATGAGGGGGTGAGGGTGTTGTTTTGGGAACCATGGGTCTCACAGTTGCATGATGGGTGTTGCTTTTGAGGTGCTGGTTCTCACAGTTGGGTGGTGGGTGTTGTTTTTGGGGTGTGGATCTTAGAGTTCAGTGGTAGGTGTTGCTTTCAGGGTGCTGGATGTCCAGGTTGGGTGGTGGGTGTCCCTGCTGGTGTGGTGGGTGTTGGTTTTGGGGTGCTTGGTGTCCTGGCTGGGTGGCACAGGTGGGTGACAGGCCCTCCCTGCAGACCGGTGCCGTCCAGGAGATGCGATCCAAGGGCAGCCGGGAGCGACAGTGGAGCAACTCCCGGGTGTTGTAGCGTGTGAGTCCACAGCCCCCCCAGCACCCACTGCCCCCCTGGAGGCACCACCGCCGAGTGACACCCAAAGGAGCCTCCATTCCTGTGCTCCCATAACTCAGTCTCTGGGATTTTGCAGATTCCTGGCGTTTTCAGCCCGAACTTGAACTGCCTGCCCCCCCCCGCCGGAGGAGAGGCCGCCCTCAAGTGCTTGAGCCCCGCGGTATTTATGCAGCACCATCCTCGCCCAGCTCCTGGTGACTTCTGGTCATCATCCCCGTGGAAAATCCCTCCTTCCTGGGGGCATCGGGCCAGTGACACAGGGAGGGGGTGAAGACAACAGCCCCCCTCCTGCCCCACCTGGAAAGGACACAGCCACCCCCCTGGACCGTGCCAGGAGCTGCCAGGCGCAGCCCACATGTGCCAAATCCTCCTGGGTGTCCCTTTTTCCACTCCAGTGTCTCCCATGGGCTGTGTGGTAGTCCCGCAGTTTCCCCAGGGAAATGGTGCGGAGGATTTGGTGCCTCCTGGAACGGCACAGAGGAGCAAAACTGGGATTAAACCCCGGCATTCTGGTGCCAGATGGGGATTAAACCCAAGATGTTCTGGTGCAAAACCAGGACATGGTGTAAAATGGGGATTAAATCCTGATGCTTCAGTGCAAAACTGGGATTAAACCCAAATGCTTCGGAGCAGAACCAGGATTAAGCCCCGCTGCTTTGGGTTTAAATCCTGATGATTTGGTGCCAAACCAGGGTTAAACCCTGATGCTCCGGTGTCTCACCATCACCAAGCCCGCAGTGCCTCCACTTGGCATTCCCACCGCCACCAAACTGCCCCTTCCCTCCCTTTTTTTAGGATATGTTCTTTTTTAAAGCTCCAAAACCCACCTGAGCAGCCTCTCTGTTGGGCCAGGACCGTGGTGGGGTCCCCTCCACCCGGGACTGTCACCTGCTGAAGCAGAACAGGGCCTGGCCCAAGGAGGGCTCCCGAATTCAGGCGCGGGTGTACATAGTTTAGTTAGCGCCAGGATTAAAGGTTAAGCAGCACGTGCTGGGTGACAGAGCCTTACCCTTCCCTGGGTTCCACTGGGATGCTCTGGGGCAGAGCTGGGCTTTACTAGTCCTGCTTCACGTTTATAAGGGGGGTTGCACCCCAGGAAAAGAGGGGCTTCACCCCATGGGGTGGGTGGGGAGCACCCCTGGTGTGAGTGGGGCAGCAGCAGACCCGTCCCAGAATAAAAGCCAAGAGCCCAAAGTGGAAGAAAAGGGAGATTTAATCCTTGGAAAATGTGGGTGACACTCCTGGACAGGCTGCACATCCAGACCTGCCATCCGGGGCCCCCCTACAACTCCCCCCCCAAGGGAGGAAGAGCATCAAGAACTCATTAAAACCACCCTCCCCTCCAGTGCCTTCATCAAGTGCGTGCAAGTGCTGCCCCCAAAACCCACCCTGGGGGACCACTGGGGCAGGGGGAGCCCATTGCGGGGGCAACTCACAACGAGGACCAGGAGCTGAGCTCTAATGAGGGCTGCAACCCCCCCATGCCTGGGCACCCCCCTGGGGCCTGCTCAGGGACCCCAAACTTCTCATCCACCCCTCCAGAGCCGTGGGGTTCCCGTGTTACTTGGGGGAGCCGGGGGGCTGCCCCGTGGCGATGCGGCTGACCCGCTCCAGGACATCCTGGGGGCACAGCGGGGGCACGGCCTGTGCCAGGGGACACTCCTCCACCAGGCTGTTCATGGGGGTGGGTGGGGGCACCACCTCCTCCTCAGGCCCCCCGGCAG
This sequence comes from Poliocrania exsul, assembly GCA_035041345.1. Classification (NCBI taxonomy): domain Eukaryota; kingdom Metazoa; phylum Chordata; class Aves; order Passeriformes; family Thamnophilidae; genus Poliocrania; species Poliocrania exsul. The sequence goes on from JAWWLZ010000074.1 coordinate 3,390,564, forward strand.
CCCCTGGGCCCCCCAGCGCTGCCCGCAGGATGGGCAGGACCTTCTTCCGAGAGGCCAAGGCATTGCCCTGAGCAAAGGCGCCCACACAGGGCCAGGGGCTGGGCAAGGGCTGCAGGTGCAGGGACGGTGTCGTCGCCTCCTCCAGTGCCCGGCACAGCTACAAGGGAGCAGCCAAAATCAGGAGGTTTTGGGGCAAAGCACAGCTAGAGCTGCCCAGACAGCCCAGACACAAACTAGAACTGCCCAGAGAGCCCAGGCACTGCCAAGAACTGCCTGGCCCTCCAGCTCACCGTGCCACGGAGGGTCTCACTCTGGCTGTAGACCGCGAGCTTCCGTGTGGGCTCATGGCGCTCGTTAAAGGAGACGGTCATGGCCACCAGCCCCACATAGCCACGAGCCTGGCAGAAATCCTCCAGGTCCTGCAGCAAGCCAGGCCGGAGCAGGAACGTCTGGAGATGGGAGAGACTCTTTGGTGTCACTGTGGTGTCCCCAATATGCCACTCCCTGCCTCGGTTTCCCCCCCCCACCGAGCCTCACTTCCAGGTCCACGTAGATGCCGCTGATGGCGAGGGCCAGCTCGTCACTGGAGATGACTTTGAGGTCCTTGCGCAGCATCTGCTCCGTGGTCAGCCCTGGGAGGGGACAGCATGAGTGTGAGCCACGGGACATGTCCCTGTCCCTCTGCCAGGCTCCCCGGGTGCCACCACACCTGTGACATCAAACTTGGCAGCTTGCAGGGCTCCAAAGACGCTGTCCCGGGGTGGCAGCTCGGGGAACCTCTCCTCGAGCAGCGCCACGCACGCCACATCCCGCGGTGTCACCTTGCCCGCGGCCGGGCTCAGGTTGATGCAGTCCAGGAGGATGGTGCCTGCAGGGGACACGTGGGGCCATGTTGGTGCTGTCCCCTTGGCCAGGGCTGGGCTGGGGCTCCCCATCCTCACCATGCAGCAGTGCGGCCGTGGTTCTGTCCAGCAGCCCTGGGGGGCCCTGGGCGATGCGCTCGGTCACCAGCGTGGCACAGGAGCCCACCGGCTCCACCGTCACCCGGCAGGGCGGGGCGCGCTCCTGCTCCAGCGGCCGGTGGTCCAGGACCTCCACCACGGCCTCCTCCAGGGCTGCGTCGGCACTGGCAGGCAAGACAGCGAGGGTCAGCCCCGGCAGAGCCTGGGCACCCCCTGGCATTCCTCTCCTTCCCTAAAAACACCCTGGAAAGGGCCAAATCCAACCCGCGCTGGGCAAAGCGAAGCGAGGCAAACGTGAGGCTCTGAGTGGGTGTCCCCGTGTCACTTCCGGCTCACCCGGGTAGGACGTGGTGATCGACCAGCGTCAGGGAGAGCAGCCCGGCGTGGTGCAGCCCCTGCAGGTCGATCTCATCCCGAAAGATGAGGGAGGTGGCGGGGATGCCCCGATCCCGCAGCAGGAACGTCGTCTCTGTCCGCAGCGCGAAGTCGGCGCGGGGGATGTTCAGCACCGGCACGAAGGCGGCTCTGGGGGCCGGGGAGCTCTGCGGCGCGGGGTGACACCCGGTGAGGCGTCCCCCGGGCCACCGTGTCCCCGAGCCAGCGGGAGGGACCCACCTGGGCCAGGAAATAGGCCAGGGCCAGCGCCGAGACGGTGGAGTCCAGATCACAGGCCTCGTTGCCCATCACCACGTGGATCTCCCGGTGATGCTGGATGTGATCCTGTCGGGATGGAGGGCATCAGGAATGGCAGCAACGCAGCCCCGTCCTCCAAAAGCCCCCCAAACTGGTTCCTTCCCCTTTGAGAGGACATTCCAGCCTCCCTGGAGCCACCATCTGAAGGGCTCCTGGTGACCTTGGACCTGGCTGGGATCCACTTCTAGCACTACGCCCTCAGTGTTTCGAGTACATGTGTGCAATGGGGTGTCCCTGGGCTCCAGGGAGAACAGGAAAAATCACCTCAGTCACCGCCCACCATGGGGACAGGGACCATCCCAACCCCACAGCCCTGGAAGCATTTAGCATTTTAATCCATTTTCCCCAGAAATGGTGAGTTTGGGGCGGGTGGTCCCTCCCAAACCTGATGTTTCATCCCTTTTTTTCTCTCCTGCAGCAGCAAGAAAAACATGTCAGTCCCCCAAACGCGTTCGCAGGTGCTGCACCCGCCTGTCACACTCCAGGGAGCCGCCCCATCCCCGGGCTGGTTTTTGGGGACAGTTCTCTCCTGCCATAACCCAGATTCACTCATTTCTTTGGCAGAAGCCGAGGACATAAAGCCCCGAGAGCAGCAGGTCAGGGGACCCCCACCCTGTGTACTGAAGGGGTTGGTGGGGGGTTGGTGGGGAGCCCCCCGGCCAGGAAAACACTTTGGGGTGTCCCTCGTGTGGCTGTGGAGGGACCGGCCCCTCTGTCAGGGCAGGTGAGTCCACCCCACTTGGGGGTATCGGTTCCCTGGGCACCCAGACCCCCCTGCACCCACAGCCCTGGCCATGCAGACCCCCAGCATCCCACTCTGAGCACCCCAACCTCCTGTGAGCCCCCAGACCCCTGAAGACCCTGAGCCTCCACACCCCGACTCACCAAACCCCAGACCCCTCGAGTCCCTGACTCACCAAACCCCAGACTCCCCAGTCCCCTGAAGACCCCAACCCACCAGTCCCCCACTCGCCAGACCCCTGAACCCCCAGTCCCCCCAACCCCCAGACCCCCCCCGTGCCCCCCGGCCCCGCACCCCCCGTACCTGCAGAGCCGCCCGGTTCCCCTGCACGAACCGCTCCATCGCGGCGCCGACCCGCAAGGCCCCTCCCAGTATAACCCAGTACAGCCCAGTATACGGCACTATAACCCAGTACAGCCCAGTATACCCAACCCCCCCCACCCAGCGCCGCCGGGGCTGCTGGGAAGGGGCGTGGCCTCGATCAGTGGGCGTGGCCCTTCCCAGCAACCCCCGAGACTGGGGGGGGGTTACAGGGGGGACCCCCCCAAAACCCTTCGGACCCCCCAAAAATTCTCCCGCAACCCTCCAGCCCCCCCCCCCTTTACAACCCCAACCCCCGCCCCACACCCCTCGGACACCCCAAAACTCTCTTGAGACCCCAAAACGCGACACCCTCTCCCTCCTCCAGGGACCTCCTCTCCCTACAGGTGCGGACCCCCCCCCCAAAGTTTGTTACACCCCCAAAAGTACACCTTTAATCCTCGTCCTCCTCCTCCTCCTCCTCTTCCCCCCGCCCTAAATCCGCCTTCCCACGGAAAGCCGGAGCGGGCGGCTGGAGGTGGAAAACAGGCCCTTGTTAGGCCGGGAAAAGGGAGGAAAAGAGGGAAAAAAAGAAGAGAAAAGAGGGGGTAAAATAAAGGGAAAAAAGGATTAAAGAAGGGAAGCGGCCAAAAGAAAAAAAGGAGGGGAACGAGGAAGAGGGAAAAAGGAGGATTGAAGAGGAAAAAGGGAAACGGGAGGAAAAGCAGGGGAAAAAAGAAGAAAGAAAAACAAGGAAAAAGGAGGAAAGAAGAAGGGAAAAGGAGGAGTAAAGGAGGGAAAAGGAGGGGTAAAGGAGGGAAAAGGTAAAAAGGACTAAAAAGGAGGGACACAAAGTGAAAAAAAGAAGGGAAAAGAAAAACTAAGGGAAAAGGAGAAAAAAGGAGGGGAAAAGGAGAAGAAAGAAGGGGAAAAGAAGGAAGAAGGGGAAAGGAGGATAAACAAGGAATAAAGAAGAAAAAAGGAAGAAAAACAAGGAATAAGAAAGGAAAGAAGGCGGCGAAGGAGGTGGGAGCGGCTGCCGAGCGCCAGCCGGGGCTGCGGGGCTTGGGGGGGACACGGGGGAGGGGACACTGCGGGACCCCCGACACGCCCCCGGCCCGGCCGGTCGGTCCGGCCCCGCTCGGGGCACGGGCGGGGCAGGGCTGGGAACATCCCATGGGAATGCGAACCCACCGCGTGCCCCGGCTCGGTTACGTCTGCTCTTAGTGCCTTTTACTGCCTTTTATTTTGTTTCATTTTATTTCATTTTGTTGCATTTTATTTTATTTTATTTTATTTTATTTTATTTTATTTTATTTTATTTTTTACATTATTTATTTTATTTTATTTCATTTAATTTCCTTTTCTTTATTTTTTTATTTTGTATAATTTCATTTTCTTTATTTTTATTTTGCTTTATTTATGTATTCTATGGGTTTATTTTGCCTATTTCCTTTTATTTTATTATTTATTTTTATTTCATTTCATCTATTTATTTTCTATCACTTTGCCATGTCATACTTTGTATAATTTTATTTTATTTCGCTTTCTATTTTATTTATTTGGTGTTTCATTTTAATTTATTCCTATCGATTTATAAAGAACATGTCTGTGTGTCCAGTTAATCACTTAATTGCTAACCCTATTTATTTATCTGTCTACTTATCTATTGAAACATTTTCCTTTTATTTAATAATGCTCTTTATGTATCAACTCACTTCTCTGTTTATCTATCAAGACTATTTATATGTCTCTTATTTATATAATTTATTTTATTTATGTCTCTTATTTACTTGTTTGATAGTTTATTATTATTTATATTATTTTAATGTCTATCAATAAATTAATTATATTAATATGTATTAATGTTATTTTCCTCAAATACCCCACTTTTCCCTTCCAAGGTTGACGATTGGGATGTGGCTGTTCCCGGACGGACCCGGAGCATTCCCAGGAGCCTGATCCAGACCCGCTCGAGGGGAGGGTCTCCCATGGAGCACGAAGGGACCCCCCCGGCCCCTTCCAGCGGCGAAGGGACCCTCGAGTCCCCGGAGGGGGAAGGAATTCCCGCTGTTGGGCGGGAGAGTCCGGCACTGACTGGGGGGGATTCCAGGGAGGAGCCGCCGGGATGTGCCCAGTGCCCTGGGGAGCCCCGGGGGCAGCCCCCGGAGGAGCCCCGGGGGGAGCCCCAGGATGTGCCCCGAGGGGAGCCCGAGGATGTGCCCCGGGAGGAGCCTCGGAGGGAGCCCAGGGATGTGCCCCATGCCCGGGGGGAGCCTCCAGAAGAGCCCCGGGATGTGCCCCGGGAGGAGCCCCAGGGGGAGCCCCGGGATGTACCCCGGGAGGAGCCCGGGGATGTGCCCCGGGAGGAGCCCCAGGGGGAGCTCCGGGATGTTCCCCGGGAGGTGCTCCGGGAGGAGCCCCGGGACACGCGGAGCTCGCAGGGACGGGGGTCCCCGCCCGGCGCGGGGGTCGCGGAGCCCACCCGGACTCGGGGGGCCGAGTGTTACTGCGTGAAGTGGATCCGCTGGAAGGGCGAGCGCACGCCCGTCATCACCCAGAGCGAGAACGGGCCCTGCCCGCTCCTGGCCATCATGAACATCCTCCTGCTGCGCTGGAAGGCAAGGGGGGCTCCGGGGGGCGCGGGGGGGGGGGCTCGGAGCCGGCTCTCCCCGAATCCCGGCGGGGGGCACCGGGAAGGGGCTCCAGCCTCTCGCTGTTCCAGGTGAAGCTGCCCCCGCAGAAGGAGGTGATCACAGCTGAGGAGCTGATGGCACATCTGGGTGAGTGGGGGGCTCCCCTGGGACCTCTACAGTCCTGTCCCACCACTGGGGTGGAGATGGGGGAGCAGAGGCTCCTCTGGGACCCCCATAGTCCCACCACCCGGATGGGGGAGCAGAGGCTCCTCTGGGACCCCCACAGTCCCACCACCTGGATGGGGGAGCAGGGGCTGCCCTGGGACCCCCACAGTCCCACCACCTGGATGGGGGAGCAGGGGCTGCCCTGGGACCCCCACAGTCCCACCACCTGGA
>JAWWLZ010000074.1:3518100-3536634 GCA_035041345.1 Poliocrania exsul
CCTGCTGCCCACCTGGGCACCAGCCCAGGGCTGCCCATGGCCATGTCCAGCCTCTTCCCCATCAGCCCCACGAAGTCCTTCTCCATCTGCTCATTCCCAGACTGGACTGATCCAGGGGGTCATCCCAACCCAAGTGCAGCACCTGCTCTTGCACTCAGGCCTGCCCAGGGCTCGGGGGGGCGGGGGGACTGGTGTGGTTCTGTGCAGAGTCATGTCCAGCCTTTCCATGTCCTCTTTGTTTGCTCCCAGGTCTTCACACACAGGTCCTTGACTCAGTGTCAGGGCAGGAGATGAAAGGATGAGGAGTCAAGGTCTCCTCCCAGATTTCCCTCTGAATCAACAAGTGCATTATTTGGCCTCAGACTTTTAATAATCCCATTAAGAAATCAACAATAAAAATTACCCAATTCATTTGGGTGTTGGACAAATGAGTGGTTGAGTACAAAGAGGTGAAAAAACACAGATTTTACATTGTCTCGAGATAAGAAAACACAAAGATTGAGAAATAATGATGGTAGTGTTAAAATGGTGTAATCACAAAGCAAATGTGATTTCCAGGGAAGGGGATGAAAAGGAGTCCAGAGCCTGAGATCACTTCAAGTCCAAGGAGGAAGAAGACTTTTGGGTGAGGATGAAGAGAAGAAGACAATGATTCAGAAATTTGCAGTAAAAGGATTTAACCCAGATGAGCCACTTGCTGATCCTTTGAGAAGGGCCACTCCTAACTCAGGGGCCTGTGCCTGGTATGCACCCACCCTCTGGAAGGTGCTGAGCCCATGAAAAACATGCCAGAAACTAGAAAACTCAGGTTTTTTAAGCCTTAAACTATATTAAGCATTTTCCCAGTGGCTAAAACGTTGCTCTTTCCAAGCCTGTAACACCCACGTGAAATGGGAAGTGACTGCTGAGGATTTCCAGCAGAGATGATTGAGACAGAGGCCAAATGATTTACCAGCCACCCCCTGGCAATTAAATGAGCCTCTGGGAGGAGATCCCAGGCATGTCTTGTACTCGTTAGCGTCATTATTTATAATTATCATTCTATTATCTCTTGGCTTGTGGCAACGGGGTTGGCGCCCAGAAACCACGAAAACAGAGAGCTCAGAGTCACCCCTGGCAGGAGCCAAGAAACCAAACCAGCTCCTTTCAGGGATGCTGAAAGGGAGGATTATCAGCCCCACTGGGGTGGATGGTCCTCACCCCAAACAGGGCAATGAGGGCACCTAAAAACCTCTCCCCAAAGTCTTGGCACAGGTCACTGTGCCTTAATCTTGATCTTGGCCTGGGTCTGCACTCAACATTCTCTTCTGTTTTCCATGTTGTGTTTTGCCTAAAGGGAAAGGAAGGGCCAAAACTCTTATTCCCAAAGTAGGATCAGGAGCAAGAGCAGGGAATGTCTGTTTAAATAAATAATAAAAAGCAAAGAAAACAGAGCCTTTCCATCCCAGCTGGAGAACTCACAGGAATGCACATTCCAGGGCAAGGACAAGGTTCCTTCCATGAGTTTTGATCTCAAGAGGGACCCATCACATGTCATCTCATTCACTAAAGGCTTTGAGCAATAATTTTGACTTCGAAGTCCTTGAAGATCCTCAAACTCAGGTGCAGGAAGACCCCAGACCTTGAGCACTCCCTTTGCTCTGTGTCCTCTTCCACCAGGTCAGGACCTGGATATAATTTCCCAGCTGTAAATTCATTTTAATGCCAAATCCTTTGTGTAACCAGAGCAGGGTCTGGTGTGATGCTTCAGATGTTAAAGGTGATCCATTTTGGAGTTTGATGCTTTGAAGCTCCGACATGTGGAAGGAGGAAGTTCATTTTAGTGATGAGTGGAAAGAAACCAAAGGGTGAAACCCAAGCTGGTTTGGACATGAGAAGTTTCCATGGACTGCAACATGGCTGTGATACCATTCAGCTCCTCATTGCTCAAGAGCAAACAATATGCAAAGATTCCTCCACCCCTTGACATGACAAATGCAGGGAAGTTTGGTGTGTAACGAGGAAGGGCTGAATGCCCAAAGGGTGGCTCAGACCCTGGGCAATGGTATAAAAGTGCTCAGAGCACAGAGCTCTTCAACCCACTCCTCTTGACTTCTCCTCAGTGCTGAACTGGGTAAGTTGGACTTCAAAGCCACTTTAATGAGATTTATGGATCCATAGAATGGTTTGGGTTGGAAGGGACCTTAAAGATTGAGATTTATGGGATCACAGAATGGTTGTTTTAAGGTACTTATGTTTGAGCACTTAATGTATCTTCACCTCTTATGGGTAGAATGTCTATTTTCATTAAAGCAAAAAAATATTCTGGAACTTCTTTCATCCTGAAAGGCTTTGGAGGGCATGGGATGTATAGGGGAAGTTTTGGACTGCAAGAGATTTAGAATCATGGAATGGTTTGGGTTGGAAGGGACCTTAAAGCTCATCCAGTCCTAACCCCTGTCATGGGCAGGGACACTTTCCACAAGACCAGGTAGCTCCAAGCCCTGTCCAGCCTGGTCTTGGACACTTCAGGTATGAGGCATCCATGGAATAAGCCTTGCCAAGGCCTCACCACACTCACTGGGAGGATTTCTTTCTATCATCTAATCTGACATGGAATAATCCATGCCAGGGGTTGGAACTCAATGATCTTTTGGGTCCCTTCCAACCCAAACCGTTCTGTGACTCTATGAGTAACTTCTATGATATTTTATGTCTTGATTAAATGAGGGTTCTCCTTTGCCAACCCCCTGTCAGCCCTGACCTCTCTTCTCCCCACTCTGTCTGTTCCAGACTCACTCCCAAACAGCAGGATGTCCTTCTCAAGGCAGATGTGCCCCTCCAGCTGCTTCTCCCCCTGCGAGGTGACCTGTCCCCAGCCCTTTGCCAACGCCTGGAGCCAGCCCTGCGTCACCTCCTGCGGGGACTCCCAAGCCGTGGTCTACCCTCCTCCCGTCTCCATCGTCTTCCCAGGGCCCATCCTGAGCTCCTGCCCCCAGGAGAGCATCGTGGGCAGCTCAGCCCCACTGGGCATGGGGGTTTCCATGGGCTGGGGCAGCTCTGGGGGTGCTCAGAGCTCCTGGAACTCCGGAGCATCCCTGTCTGGCCGATATTCCTACCCCTGCTATTCCCGGTACTCGATGTACCGTGGTGGGAGCTGCAGGCCCTGCTGAGCCCTGCAGGGCTCCTGAGCCAGCAGGGACCAGAGCAAAGCCCCAGCCCAGGAGGGAGCAGAGGGCACGTGGCTTCCAGAGGGGCAGCAGGACTCTGCCCCAGCAAAGCCTTCCCAGCTCCTCTGTGCTCTCTGGATGAAGTTCTGCTGCTGGGAAGTCCTTGCCCTCCTTCAATAAAAGTTGATGTTGCACCACAGCACTTGTTTTCTGGTTTCTTTTTCTCCTCAGCTGAGAACTATTGGCCAATGGGGCTGAAATGATGCCTGAGCTGAGGGCCAGGCTCGTGGGGGTGTTGATGACAAGGTGTCCTTGTTGCCAAGGGTGTGTTGTCCATTTATCCCCAAGATGGGAATGGCCCTAAAATCTTCTGAGAGGATTCATGTGAAAGGCGTGGGATAAGGTCTCAAGGAAGACCTTCTCAATCTCTGCAACTCCCTGAAGAAGGGGAGAGCCAGGGGGGTTTGGGCTCTGCTCCAGGGAACAGAGACAGGCCAAGGGCAAGGGTGGGATCTTGTGCCAGGGCACAGGGACAGGCCAAGGGCAAGGGTGGGATCTTGTGCCAGGGCACAGGGACAGGCCAAGGGCAAAGGGCCTCAGGCTGTGCCAGGGGAGGGGCAGGTGGGACATGAGTGGGAATTTCTTTGTGGAAAGGGTGGGGAGGCCTTGGAAGGGGCTGCCCAGGGAGGGGATGGAGTCCCCACCCCTGGAGGTGTCCAAGGAATGACAGGATGTGGCACTCAGTGTTGATCAATCTAAGGTTGGACTCCACACTCTTGGAGGTCTTTTCCAACCTCAGTGATTCTCTGATTTAATAATTGCACTGGAGGATTATTGAACCAGATTTCACCTCCACCCTCTCATCAGCTCACAAACAGAAAGAAGCGACCTCAGAATCTTTGCTAATTTAAAAAAAATCTCTTTTCTGCTTAAAGGCTTCTGCTAATTTCAAATGCCACTGTTTGGGATAGAATCCAATCCTACCCTGTCATATCCTTGGCTTCAGCTTTCGCATGGAAATTCCCCAAATTGAGGGAAGGAATGTTTTTTTTTGGCTATGAAGAGCATTTTATACTTTTCTAATCCTGAAGGGCCAAAACTCTCATTTCCAAAGGAACTGAGGACTTGGGGCTGGAAGAAAACTCTCATTGGTGGTGGCTGGAAATTAAATGTAGCATCTGGAGGAGAAATAAGGGAGCCCAGAAGGAAGACAAGGGTGGAATGAACACAGGTCAGTGCTGTGCAATATTGGCTTTAATGGGCACAAAAAGCAAACCCAAGAGTCACAATAACACAGGGAATGGAACACAAACATTCAGGACCTTTTTCTATCACAAAGCTGGTGCAATCACTACATGAATTTCTGCTTTCCTGTCTGATTCCAGCTCCACATCCATGTTTTTCTGCTGAGTTTGCCACATCCTAGCAATGAATTCCCAGGAATTCTTTAGCAGGGGCCACAACTCCCTCGGCTGCAGGTGCTGTACTGGCGGTAAAGGCAAGGGCTGCAATTCCCCCTTCCCAGGGAGGAACACCCTGAATTGTAGGACCTGTTGGAATTCCACCCCCCGCCAGAACCGTTGGAACCTCCAAAAAGGACAGAGCCCCTCAAACCAACAGCATTTCCATAACCCCTGTACCCAAGGGTGCCCCCAGAAGAGCCAAAGGAGCGGGCAGTGCCCAGGGGGGTGCAGCTGCCCACGACAGTCTCCTGGGGGCAGGAGCTGAGAATGGGCCCTGGGAAAGTCAGGACAACTGGTGGGGGGTAAATGACAGCCTTGGAGTCGTCACAGGAGGTCACACACAGCTCGTTGCAGGCGTTGGTGAGGGGCTGAGGGCACGTCAGCTCACAGGGGTTGCTGGAGGGCAGGCAAAGGTCTCCACAGTAAGACATGGCTCTGGGAAGGGCAGGAGATGCTTTTTGTTTCCAGGTGTTGGTCTAAAAGACAGGGAGGAGGTCAAAAATAACACCCAGCAGTTTGCACTTGGTGCACAGCAAAGGATGAGAACTTGGCTAAACAATCCTACAAACCAATTTACAGGATCAAAGTGGTTCTGCAGCTCAAAATAACACCCAGCAGTTTGCACTTGGTGCATAGGAAAGGATGAGAACTTGGCTAAACAATCCTACAATCCAATTTACAGCATCAAAGTCTTCCATAGCGAGACTGGACAAGAGAGGAGAGAATGAAAAGCCCCCTGTGCTCAAGACAAAGTGCTTTAAACTCTTTGAGGCCTTTAAGTCTCGGATTACCTCCCCAAATCCTCATCTCTCAAAGCCCACAACGAGCAGTTTGTAGCAGAGACCTCTTTGCAGCAAACGGTTTAGCAGAGTAACAAAGTTTAAAAGGCAAAACAAGCTCGGACTTACCTGATGTGCTGAAGAGGGAAAGTCAGGAGATGTCTGTAAACAGCCTTGAGCTGCGAGTGCTTTTATATAATCCTTCCAAGCACCTGGAGGGTAAAAGACTTATTTGTAGGTGATTATCTCATTTACATGCAAATCAGACGTTGTTAGTTGGCTCGGTCAAGTGCTGTAATTACCTTTCTGAGGGGTAGTTGTGGGAAGCCCCATGAAGTGATACCCATCTGGCAGGTGCTTTGGCTTCCTCTTGATCACTGGTTGTAGTGACAATGTGAAATCACTAAATCATTTCTTTGGGAGAAGACCTGCAAGGTCATGGACTCCAAACTTAGGACCATCCCCACCTCCAACCTTTAGGCCATCCCCACCTCCAACCTTTGAACCATCCCCACTTCCAAACTTTGAACCATCCCCTCCTCCAACCTTTGCACCATCCCCACATCCAACTTTTGCACCATCCTCACCTCCAAACTTTGAACCATCCCCACCTCCAACATTTGGACCATCCCCACCTTGGCAGCCAGAGCAGAGCACGGAGTGCCAAGTTTCAAACCAACAGAGTAGGTTTAGGTTAGAAATTCAGAAGTTGTTCCCTGTGAGGGTGGGCAGGCCCTGGCACAGGTTGCCCAGAAAAGCTGTGGCTGCCCCATCCCTGGAAGTGTCCAAGGCCAGGTTGGAGCAACCTGGGACAGTGGAAAGTGTCCCTGCCCATGGCAGGGGGTGGAACAAAATGATCCTTGAGGTCCCTTCCAACCCAACCCCTTCCATGACTCCATGTCAACCATGAGGTTGAAGCTCTTGGGGCAAAGCCCTTCCCTTCTCCAGCCCCAAACTCTTGTGTTTTTCTCCCAAACTTTGGGTGAGGTCCATGGCTGCAAATTCAACCCCTGACCATGCCAAGGGGGATAATGCCAACTTTCTGAGCTGGCATTTTGCCACCAGTTTGGGCAGGAGGGAGGAGAACTCCAGGTGGTGTGTAGGATGAGCAGCAGCTGCAGCTCCTTCCCCTCTTGTTTACACCCTTCACTAATTAAACCCTGTACTTTAGGGATGGATTAACTCCTGTGGGTTGGTTATGAGGAAGCTCCAGGTGACACTTAACCTGTTGTTGTTCTAATTTTTTTTTTTGCCCCAGAATCAAGAACTTCAAAGCACCTCCATGTGATTAACGTGTTGTAGGTACAGAGCTCTGCTGTAATAAAATTAATTACAGGTTGCTGGAGGTTTAGGGCTTGATAATGAGTAAGAGTTTCACTTTGAAATATAATCTTGTCCTCCTCCTGAGCAAACCCTTTGTGGCTCTGCAGATCTTTGCCACACAAGACAATTTATTTTCTTTCACTGCACTAAAATCAAAGTGTCAAATTTACAAACCTTCTGGTGTAAATTTGCTCTATCAATTGGAAAATACGTAAGAGGATCTCCCTGCATAAAACCTGAGCTTAAGCTGTTAAAAAATTTAGAAACCAGCCTTGTAGTGTGATAAATTCAGCTCTCCTAATTCAACATATGTAGCACAAATTATCTAAGCCTTTCTTCACCAGGAACGGTCCTGCTTGTGGAAAAGAATTTTGAGTTCACCATAGAAATTGAGATTTATTTCCTTTCCAGCTGGAGTATCTGGATTTCTTCAACACATTGACATTTAAGACAGTTTCCAAAATCTAGTGAGAAGTTTTATACATTTGCTGTGAAAAGAAATGTTTTGTCTCTGGACCTGTTCCAGCACCTCAATTTCTTTTTGTCCTTGTCACTTCAAGAAAGACACTGAGGTCCAGTTGCCCTTTGTCCAGGCCCTTGGGAATTGTCTCTCCCCAGGTTTCCTGGAGCCCCTTCAGGTCCTGCAAAGGCCACACTTGGGTCCCCCACAAAGCTTCTCCTCTCCAGGCTGGACAATCCCAGCTGTCCCAGCCCTTCCCCACAGCAGAGCTGCTCCATTCTCCAATCCCATCCATGGTTCTCTCCCACACCCGAAGTGTCTGTGAGTTGTTTTTGCAATCCAAGACAACTGAGGGGGTTTTATCACACTTTGTCCTTATCTCAAGGGAGATTTTCATCAGGCAGCCTCAAACCAGATGAGGATGGTGAGGTGCCCATGCCCTGCCAGGGGTGTGTTGACATCCCTGCCCTGGGCTGGTTCTTCTGGTGATCACCAAGAAGTTAAACAGAAGTGACCAAACCACCCACTGGGGCAGGCAGGGAGTTTTTTCCACCAGTAGAATCTTTGAGGACTCTGTGACTCGTTGACCCCAAACCTGCCAAACTGGTTCAAAAGTGCCCTCTGCAGCCAGTGGAGAGAGTGGGACATCCCTCTAAAAACCAGGAGAGAAGCGAGAGTTTGAAGGTCCCAAATCTTTTCTGTGTCCTGCAGAGGGAACCCACCTGGCTGCCTTAGCCCTGAATTAGGTGCCTAAAGCAAAAATTTCACTAAAACCCCTGTATCTTGTCTCACTTTGCACAGAGAGACTCTGAGGGGAGGGAGAGTTGAGTCTCTGTAAGCCCAAAACATGCAGCAAATGATAAATCAGTAAGAACAAAGGGCAGGAGGGAGTGAATTCCTTCAACTCTGACACAGTTAAGACTTTCCTGAGGAATCAACAGCAAACTTTGGATTAACAATTATAGACTCATTATCTTCTTATGTAGACTATAAATTCCAGTAATTGTCAGAAGCTCCAGTTGTCTTGGACACCCTGAGGGGGCAGATGCAGCACAAACACAGGCCAGGAGATGTTTCCTGAGGGCTTTTTCCTTACAAGCATAAAATAACAGCCTGTGGAATGGCAGGAGACAGATTTATAGAACTTGTCTAAATGCAACCACCCCAGTTATATTTAACAATTAATATCAGCAGTGGCTGTTAAGAAACAATTCTCATGCTAATCCTGATTTTCACAGCATTAGAGGTTGCCTTTGTTGACATTCACCTTCCTCTGGTCTGTGGTTTGGTCTCTGTGAGTCAAGAGGGAAAAGAAATGAATAATTTATAGCATGAAAATACAACTTCAGGGAGGAGTTTGCAGGAGCTTTGATGATGGTTTGGTGATTGGTGGCAGGGGCAGGAGGTGTTGTAAGGGGGGAAATGTGTGTTGTTCTTCCAAGTCAGACCCTCCGAGCACCTTGGAAAGGGCAGGAGGGACCTGTTGGTGAGGGTTTGGACCATGGAGTTGAAAAACAAGCTCAGAGACTTTGGGTTTGACTCATGAGAACGTCAATTCTAAAGCTTTCAGAGCTTCTATTTTACAGCCTCCTTGGGGAAACGTCACCAGTGGGACATTTTAGAGGGGATTTACTCAACACTGGGGTGTTTTATTCCAGCAATTAGCAGGAGGGTGACAACCTGCTCATCCCCATCGGTGGTGGCATCTCCTGAAATGCCTGTTCTGAGCCAGCCCGAGGCTTTCCCAGGCTGCTGTTCCAGGGATCTCCCAGTGACTCACCACAATCTGCAGATCTTTTTGACACACTGGTAGCAAACTGGTCAACAAGGAGAAAAAGAGGAGCAGATTAAGCCCAGAAACACAAATATTCTTCCTGAGTAATTCCAGGGCATGTCCTGACCTTCTCCAAGGAAGTGCAGCCACAATCACAGGGAATCTTCTCACCATCCTGACTTCTCCACAGGCATTGTGGCTTTTCCCCTCCACGAACAGGTTTGGATCTGCATGTCTGGGAAAGCCTCTTCCAGGACCTGAAGGGGCTGCAGGGAAGCTGGAGAGGGGCTGTTCATCACGAATTGGAGTGACAGAACAAGGGATGGGGTCAGATTGACAGAGGGGAAATTTGGGTTGTATATTGGGAAGGAATTGTTCCCTTTGAGGGTGGGCAGGCCCTGGCACAGGTTATTCCATGGATTCCCCATCCCTGGAAGTGCCCAATGCCAGGTTGGAGCATCCTGGGACAGTGGGAGGTGTCCCTGCCCATGGTAGGAGGTGGAATGGGATAACCTTTAATGTCCTTCCAAACCAAATCATTCTCTGATGATCCTCCTTTTATGCCTTTCTTTTACAAAACAAAACCTTTTGATTCCTCAGCAGGTCTTGTTGCCTCAAGGTTTGGCAACCAAACAGCATTGCCTGGAATATTTGCAGGGCTGATTCATGTGCAAAGATGAGATCTTGCTGAGGGACTGAGAGGGCTGTGCCCAAACATGTGGTGAAACATTCCTGAAGTGCTTGGAAAATGTTGCTTGCTCAGAATGGAATAAATGTTTATATTTATCCATCTTTTTAACCCTCTCTTAGGATTCATTTTTGGCACAAATTGGAGCTGTTGTGGAGAACCAACAGAGGAACAGTTACTGCTGCCCTGCTCAGGACCAGGTGACCCTGAAGAGTCACTTCAACACTCACCTCCTGTGGAGCCCCAAACAGACCCACAAAGCCCAAACTTTGCAAAGACTGAATATTTAGTAAGCTCTTTGGGAAGTTTGTCCCTCCCTCACCTGGAAACATGAAGCAATTCTCCTCCCAATGATTTCTTCTCCTTTCCCTGCCTACTTTTTCTTGCTGCCAGACAAAAACTGGGCTGTTTCATTCCTGTCAGGGCAGAACTTTTTAAGAGGTTCAGGAAATGCTGTAATTCACGTCAGACACTTCACAAGACACTGAGAGCTGAGTCTAATCTGAGCTCCTCCATGGAGGAAAATCGATCCCCTTTAGGGCAGCAATTATCTTCTCTCTAAAAAGTGACATAACAACCACCTGCTTTCCATCAAATATCAATGCTGGCCAAAAGTGATGACAAACAGAAGACCTGGGAAAGTCATTGGAGGCGTCTTGGGTTGTAAACAGAGACAGAGCTGAAGGGGAGGGACAAGCATGGGCTTATCCATGGGCTGATCTTCAGGAACAGGAGTTGATGAGGACTTTGCAAGAGGTTGTGGTTGTACCAGGAGCAGTCCTGGGTGTGTGGTTGGCAGGAAAGGCTCCAGACACCAACCCAGGTCACTCCATGGCTGGTTCATGATGACCCTGGCTGGGAGAACGTGCTTAGACCAGCCTGGAGCATGGATGGACCTGGACTAGCATGGACTTGGACTAGTCTGGACCTGGACTAGCCTGGACCTGGACTAGCCTGGAGCATGGATGGACCTGGACTAGCCTGAGCATGGACCTGGACCTACAGAGATGTTTTGGAGTCACTGCCAGGTTGGGTCTGAGTCAGTCTGAGCTGATTCCACAGGAGGGAGCAGCTCCAGCACAAAACTGGGCCACCACAGCCACATCCCAGTTGAGTCCTGCAGCCCCAACAAGGAACGGGGTGACCAGACCCACATCCCAGTTGGGTCCTGCAGTTCACTTCTCTTCTCAAATATCTAGATTTTTACACCTCCAGGACATTGTCACCACGTCCCAGCATTTGAAGGGTGGCTGAAAGAAGGTTGGAGGCTCCCTTTTTGCCAGGAATGTGGTGGGAACCTGTGGGGACAACTGAGATGTGAATGAAGTTTTTCCAGCCTGATAATTTGGGGCTTGAGAGGGTTCTCAGGAGAGGAATAAAACCCCTAGTTTAGTTTGTTTTATTTTAGTTTAGTTTAGTTTAGTTTAGTATATTTTAGTTTAGTTTGGTTTAATTTGGTTTAGTTTGGTTTAGTTGGTTCTGTCTTATAGATTTATTTTATTTTATTTTATTTTATTTTATTTTATTTTATTTTATTTTATTTTATTTATTTTATTTTCTCATGTTAAAAACCCCACAGCTTGATTTAAAATGTGGTCACGTGGACAGTGAACTTCTGGAATGACTGAGCTGAAGAGTTCAAATGTATTTTGCCAACCCCTCTTTTAAACTTGGGGCTGATTGAAAACAGCCTTTTGTCTTCATTATGGGCATGAAAGGCATCATAAAACAAAATAAATCATAAAGTAAAGAAGAGCAACTTACAGTGAAAATCATCAGTTTACTGAAAAAATAAAAAAAGAAAGAAAATATTTTGAGAATATATAGAAATAAACGTGTGTGAAATAATGACCTTTTCCTTCATCAGTCCTTACAGAGGCTTGGGGAATGTCACTCAAATAATAATAATTAACATTAAATTAACATTCCAGGTGCGACACATCAGGGAGTGTTTGGAAGGCTCTCGGCTCCCTTTGTTCTGAGGAAATCCTGGGATGTTTCTGGGGGGGTGTCACTGCAGGAACAACATGGAATTCCAGAGGCACGGCAGGAACAAACACGTGCCTGGAGCCATTAGGGAAGGATGGAATTAACATCACCTTCAGGGTAAAAACACCACCTGGAACTGCTTGGAATGAGACCTGGACAGGCAGGAGGGATGGGCTGATTCCAATGGGATGAAATTCACCAAGGCCAAGTTCAGGTCCTGTCCTTTGGCCCCAACAACCCCCTGCAGCAGCTCAGGGTGGGCAGAGTGGGTTGGAAGAGACCTCTGAGATCATCAAGTCCAACCCTTGATCCAACCGCACTGGGATCACCAGCCCAGGGCACTCAGTGCCATGTCCAGTCTCATCTTAAACACCTCCAGGGATGGAGAATCCACCCCCCTCTCTGGGCAGAACATTCCAATGCCTGACCACTCTCTCTGGGAAGAATTTCTTCCTGAACTCCAACCCAAACCTCCCCTGGCAGAGCTTCAGCCCCTCTTGTTGTGCTGCTGGCTGGCTGAGAGAAGAGACCAACCCCACCCTGGGTCCAACATCCCTGCAGGGAGTTGTGGAGAGTGCTGAGGTCCCCCCTGAACCTTCTCTTCTCCAGGCTGAGCCCCTCCAGCTCCCTCAGCCTCTCCCCACATGGCTTGTGCTCCAGTCCCTTCTCCAGCCTCGTTGCCCTTCTCTGGACCTGCTGCAGCCCCTCAATATCTTGCCCAAACTGAGTGTCACCCAGAGAGCGATGCCACCAAGGAGCAGAGAGGCGAAAGGAAATTCAGAAGGCCAATGGTTTGATGCAGCAGCAGTTTAATGTCAATGCCAAGTGGGAGTGAACATTTGCAGAGAGAATAATGCAGACAAGAAGGAGCATTTTTCTAGAGCCAAGAAGAGCTAAACCCAATCCCCCAGTTCCTCCAGCGTGACCCTTTCCTTGCGACGTTCCCTTCCCTCACACTTGCTGAGTCCCTCTCAAATCCTTCCCAAACCAAATCCTTCCCATTCCACACCCAATCCCTTCCTTCCCAAACCGTTCTCAGCATCACACTGGGGAGAGAAAGGGAAAAGCACAGACCTAAGAGATGCCAAAGCCACGAGAATGAAGAAATCTAAAAGCTAAAGCACTACAAGGAGCTCGATGCAGGGTCCTGGTGCCCAGCGGTGCTTCCTTCTCCGCTGGCATCCGGATCCTGGTCCATATTCCTTAATTTCTTGCCTTGTTTCCTTGCCATGGCTGTTGCCTTTGGAGCTGCTTAGGCCTTCTTGCAGATGCCCCTCTGGCACGGGTGCTTCCAGCGGGTGGAGTAGGTGTAGGAGCGCTCGGGCACGCACTTGGTGGCACATTGGGGAGCGCACGGCGAGGCACAGGTGGGCACGCACTTGGTGACGCACTTGGTGGCACAGGCGGTGGCACAGGGTGCTGGGCACGGGGTGGGGCATGGAGGAGCACACTTGGTAGCACATGGAGTGGCACATGGTGGGGCACACTTGGTGGCACATGGGGTGGCACATGGTGGGGCGCACTGGGTGGCACAAGGCGGAGAGCACTTGGCGACGCACGGGGTGGCACATGGAGTGGCGCACTTGGCGACGCACGGGGTGGCACAAGGCGTGGCACACTTGGCGACACACGGGGTGGCACATGGTGGGGCACACTTGGTGGTGCATGGTGGAGCACATGGTGGAGCACACGGAGCACACGGTGGAGCACACGGAGCACACGGAGCAGCACACGGAGCACATGGTGGGGCACACGGGGCACACTGAGGGACACACACGGGCTCACACTTGGTGACAAACTTGGTGCCACAGCAGGACTCCAGACACTCGAGGCCCTTCTGCGAGGATGAGCCGATGGCCGTGCCCGCCTCCAGCGCCCCCGCCAGCTCGGCAGACTCGGTGGAGCCCACCACGGTGTCCTGCGGGTACGTGGTGAGGATGGGCCCTGGGAAGGTGACCACCACGGGAGGGGGGAAGATGATCACCCTGGAGTCGGGGCAGGCGATGACACAGGGCTCGGTGCAGGCGGCGGCGCGGGGGTCGGGGCATTGCTGGGCACAGGGCACGGCACAAGGCTCCACACACACGGTTTTCTCGCAGGACATCTTTGGGCTGAGCTGTTGGACCTGGTGGAATCAACAAAACTCACATCAAAGGAGCTGGTAGGACAAGATCAACACCTGAGATGAAGGGACAAGAGTTGGGAGATGAGGTGACAACCACCCTGCCCTGCTTTGCTTGGCTCTGCTCTGAAAGGACGCCAGTTAGGAGATGAGATGGTAAAGACTCTGCCCTGCTTTGCTTGGCTCTTCTTGGTGACCTTTCAGAGCCTGAACTCTCCCTGCAGACACCAAACCTGGGGCTGTTTCTTGAGTAACCTCTGGTTTCCCCTCTGTAATTTGGACTCAGGAGGTGGAGTTCGGTGAAATGAAGGTGAGACAGCCCCAGACATTCAGAAATGGAAAACACAAGATGTGTTTTACTGCACTGAGTTTGCAGAAGTCTGAGATAGGCAGAGAAAAGATAGAAGGACGAATATCATCCCTGTGAGGGATCCCAAAAGGATATAAATAACTCTGGGTTTAGTGCAGTCTGTTTGTAACAAGGGGCTTTAATAAAGACATTTAGCATCAAACTCCCTTGGAAAATTAAACCAATGAACTTCTGCAAGATCACAAAGGAAAAACTGAAACACAGCAAAAACCTGTCAGCAGGTCCCTGAATTTAAATCTCAGAGCAAGTAAAACCATTCACAAAACTGGACTGAATTCTACACCTTTTGAAACAACTTCCAGGGTGGGGACGTGATTTGGAGAATATCACAAAACCACCTTTCAAGTTGTCATTCAAATATATCCAAATTCCAACTCAAAGCACCCAATGAAGGAGCCACTTAATCTGTTGTTTGAGATTAAATGGAATATTTTGGTTTCAGCCAAGGAGATTATTTATTGTCTAAGAGCTGCACATTGGAAAAAGCCTGGGTGGGGCTGGAGTTTGACTCAAGCAATTCTTGTTTTCTTTGTTTTTTTCTAGACACAATGTCAAAATATCCATTATTCACCCCAACTTCTCCTGCCCTTAAACCTTCATCCAACCACTTTGCTTCAGGTTCCACCCTTAAAACCAACTACAACAATTAATTCTGACCAGCAGCAGAGACCAAACCAGAGGGGGAAAAGGAGAGATAAAACCCAGACCCAAACACAAAACACAGAGCCCAAAATTCCCGGTGGATAATTTATTCCCACACAACCTGGGGAGTGTTTTCCATAAATCCTTTGCTTTGCATAAACAGAATAAAACCACATAAAGCAACTTCCCAAAGGAATTCACTGATCCCAAAGGGGACTGCAACTGTCTCAGCACCTCAGTATTTCTCTAGCCTAGGTTGATGTTTGCACAATTTCTCTGCCCAAAATGAGGCAAAGATTAGAAGCCACAAGGTCAGAGCCACCTCCACCACATGGATATTGTTGGTGAGATATTCTGAGCCTCCTAAAGGATATCTACATTAAATTGCCATAAACTCATGGAAATAGATGCTTTTAATACCATCTAGAATCCAAATGCATTTTTAAACCTTAACCCAGCAGTGCCTCTGAAATAAAAAGAATTAACAAGTGGCTCTTCCATGCAAATAAACTCCCAAACACTGTTCAGAATTGCAGAACACAAATCCAAAATTTGGCCCCGAATCGAACTCGACCATTGCGAAAATCCTCATTTTGTTTCTTCTTTTTAAATTTAGGGGAAAAAAAGTTGTATCAGAGTCCAACTTACTCAGTTCACCGAGGAGAAGCCAAGAGCACCTGCTGGGAGGTTCCTGAGGCAGGAATGGTTTTATATCCCTGCCTGGACCACCAGGCTGATGCAAGAAAAGAACGTCATATTTGGGCATTAAGGCTCCATTACTCCCCAAACCCAATTTGGAGGCTAATTACAGTAATTGCTTCGCTTTGCTTACTGTTTGTGTTGATTACCCCGTTCTTGGCAGCACCTGACTCGCAAGGTCTTGGCTCTGGATTCCTTTCTTTGCCCACTTTTGAGCCTCAAATCCCATTCCTGCAGCTCTGTTGGTGTGGAGGCAAATTTAAGTCTGGCTCCAGCACAGACTGAGCTCCCAGGGCTCTTTTCCCAGTCCTTCAAATCCAGGGATTTGTTTTCCTTCTAGAACATCATGGCCTCCAAGAATGCAGGAGAGTCTAACCTAATATTAGTCCTGAGTGTTCTGGCTGGTTTAAAGCTTGTTAGGATGTGTTTACAGAGAGTCACGGCGTGACTGTTGTGCTCAAATTGCCTCCAAGAGCCAGACCTGGCACAGCTGGTGCCCGTGGTGCCTGTGGTGCCCTGGCTCCTCATTTCACATCCAAGAATTCAGCAGGTCCCAGTTTTATGGGCAGAAAATAAACCACAAGAAGCTCCACCTCAATGTGAGGAAGAACTTCTTGCCATGGAGGGTGGGACAGTTGTCCAAGGAGGGCTTGGAGTCTCCTCTTTGGAGACATTCTAAAGCCAAATGGATGTGTCCCCGTGTTACCTGCTCTGGGTGACTCAGTTGCTGCACTGGGGGATCTTCAGAGGTCCCAACTGTTCTGGGATTGTGGGATATGAAACAGCACAAGGACTTGATGTGGCAGCAGGAGTTTGGCATGAGGTGTCTCCTCCTCTACAACTCAATTCCTGGAAGGGAAGAAAGGGGAGAAAGCTCATTTTGGGAAACATGAGGTGGTCAGAGGGATCCTGGTATGGGATAAATCCCTCCATTCGCAGCCCAGATCCTGGTATGGGATAAATCCCTCCATTCCCAGTCCAGATCCTGGTATGGGATAAATCCCTCCATTCCCAGCCCAGTTCATGGTGGGTTTGGTCAGAGCTGCACCAGAAAAATGTTCATTAGTGCGGGGAAGAATGTGGGAGACTCATGGGGAGGGAGCAGCACAAAGCCACAAAAACTGCTCCTTCCCTGTTTCACACATGGAGGAGCAGGGAAAAGAGGAGCAGTTCATTTATTTGGGGTTGCTCAGGACACCTGGAGACACAGAGTTCCAGCCCCAGTTTGGTCCCAGCTCAACCTGCTGAGGTGAAGCAGCAACTCATGGCACGTTGTCACCCCTTGGGGTGAGAGCAGCCCCATCCCATTCAAATCCCCAACCATGCCCCGATGTGGAGAGGCTGATTTCAATAATATCCTTAGGATAACAAACACAGGGACAGCTTTTAATCAAAAAGAGCCGAAGGGATGCGAATTCCCGAGGTGTTTTCTCACTGTCTGACTCACAGAGTCACGTGGCTGGCCCTGACATAGTTCTTCTTCCAGGGACGCTATGATTCAGTCCCAGGGAGTTTAATCCCATCAGCCTGTCATTAAACACCACAGAGCCACAACATTTTGCATGGGTAAAACATTAGGAGGTGTTTTGCAAAACTATCCCAAAGCATTTCCTCAGAACAATCAAAATAAAGTGGGTTTTTCTCGCTCCGAAATTGCAGTTTCCAGGAGGTCGTTTCATAGCATGGAAATGGCAAAAAAAATGTTGTGCACGAGCAGAAATGAGGGAAATGACCCCAAAAAACCTTCAGTGTGTTCATGTCCAGTTTGATTGGGTTGGAAGGTCCTGAAATAGAGGTGTCAACCAGACCCTGACACCCAAACAGAGTTTCAGCCACTGTGAGAGGGTTTGGATCGAATTGTGGAATCCTGCAAAGATTTGGGTTGGAGAATAAATTAAAGGTCATCCATTTCCACCCCCTGCCGTGGGCAGGGACACCTTTCACCAGCCCAGGTTGCTCCAGCCTGGCCTTGGACACTCCCAGGGATGGGGAATCCATAGAATAACCTGTGCCAGGGTCTGCCCACCCTCCCAGGGAGGAATTCCTTCCCAATATCCCACCTGACCCTCCTCTCTGTACATGTGAAGCCATTCCCCCTTGTCCTGTCCCTCCAGGCCCTTGGGAATTGGCTCTCCCCATCTTTCCTGGAGCCCCTTCAGGTCCTGCAAGGCTACACTTGGGTCCCCCCAAAGCTTCTCCTCTCCAGGCTGGACAATCCCAGCTGTCCCAGCCCTTCCCCACAGCAGAGCTGCTCCAGCCCTCTGGTCACCTCCTGTGCAGCTGCTCCAGCAGCTCCAGGGCCTCCTGTGCTGGAGCTGGAGCTGAGACCTCAGAGCTGGAGCTGGAGCTGTCCTGTGGCAGCTTTGGATAAGGAAAGAGTGACTGGCACTCATTTCCAGCCCCTTTCAGCTGTGCCAGCCCTGCCAGGGTGACTCCTGTACCCTCCCCAAGGCTCAGCTCTCCAGGTAGCTCCTTCCCCCTCCCATAGATTTGATCCCTCCTAAAATGCCTTTCCAGCTCCAGATGTTCCTCCTTTGCCCTGTTTCTGCCCCAGGCACTTCCCACAGAGCCCCTTGGCAGGATCAGGGCAGCAGGAAGGGTAGCTCTCCCTCCCCTGGCACCAGGTGCCCTTCCTGGAGCAGCTCCAGAGGGAGAGTTTGAGTAAATCCAACTTTCACACGGATGAATGAATATACTTATTTATTTCCATGCATAAAATCAAGGGATAAGGAAGTAATTGGAGAATCACTGAGGGTAAAGGATTTGGGATGTCAAACTGATGAAGTAATAAATGATGTTGTGAACAGTTAAATGAATATGAACTGCTGGAGAAGCTCAAGAAGAGGAAGGGGCTGGAGGGTCAGTCCTATGAGGAGCAGCTGAGGGAGCTGGGGGGGCTCAGCCTGGAGAAAAGGAGGCTCAGGGGAGACCTTCTGGCTCTGCAATCCCTGAGGGATCCAGGGCAAGGGTGGGATCTTCTGCCAGGGCACAGGGACAGACCAAGGGCAAAGGGCCTCAGGCTGTGCCAGGGGAGGGGCAGGTGGGACATGAGGGGGAATTTCTTTGTGGAAAGGGT
>JAWWLZ010000074.1:3543138-3554585 GCA_035041345.1 Poliocrania exsul
GAGCCAGAAGGTCCCCCCTGAGCCTCCTTTTCTCCAGGCTGAGCCCCCCCAGCTCCCTCAGGAGTTCTCCAGACCCTCTTCCTGCTACTCCAGCCCCTTCCCCAGCTCCATTCTCTCCCCTGGACACTCTCCAGCCCCTCAGTGTCTCTTGCCATGAGGGGCCCAGAACTGGGCACAGCCCTCGAGGTGTGTCCAATGGCAAACTCCTTTCTCCCACCAATCTCCAAGGAACTGCAATGAGTCTCCTACTAAAAGCAGGACTTCACTGCCACATCTCAAGGCTGAAATCACAAAGCACAGACCCAGGAAAGAGTCTTCATTTCAACTAAACAGAGACAATCACAGATACCAGATATCAGCTTCAATCCACTCACCTAGAGAGGCAGGAGAAGTCAGGAGAAGGTTTGAGGAGACTCCTGAGATGCTCCTGCTTTTATACCCCTTTGCAGGCAGTTGAAGGGATGTGAAGCATCTCATAAAATCCCCAGCACTTACCAAATAATGATTTTTTTTTCTATGAGACTCCTCTGGTGCCTGTAATTATTTTCATAGTTTCCAATTAGTAAATCAACCCCAGACATATACAATCTGACTCTCATATCATAAATTTGAGGTTTTCATTGTGTTGAAATTTTACAGCCCAATTCCTGTGCAATATCACTGTGATGACTCCGCTGCATTTATGGTGGAAGGTGACCCCTGCTTATTATTCTTCCATAATGATTTACCAAGTGAGGTCCAGAAGGACCAACCTCCTCAGTCTGCCCTCAGCAATGGCCTGACCTGACGTTGAGCAACAGGAGGTGGCTTTGAAGTTCAGCCTCATTTCTGGTGAATTTTGGGAAGGATTTTTTTTCATGGAAAGGGTGGTGAGGCCTTGGAAGGGGCTGCCCAGGAAGGGTTGGAGTCCCCACCCCTGGGGGTGTCCAAGGAACTCCTGGATGTGGCACTGAGTGACAAGGTGGGGATGGGGCACAGGGTGGACTTGATGACCTTGGAGGGCTTTTCCATCCTAAATCCATCCTAAATCCATCCTTGTGGCTGCCCCATTGCTGGAGGTGTCCAAGGAATGACTGGACATGGCACTGGGTGACCAGGTGGGGTTGGGTCACAGGATGGACTTGATGACCTTGGAGATCTTTTCCAACCTCAATGATTCTGTGATGCTGAGTTTGAGATCCACCTTGGAGCACAAAGACCTGGTGATTTTTGGGTGGCTCCACCATCATCTTCATGCCAAGGCTCTGAGCACAACACCCCAAAATGAGTTATGATACATAATTGGGTGAAACTACTCAGAGGGCTCAGAGCTCATGTCAAGTGTCACCTCAACCCCATTTATCTCTTTGTTTTGCTGCATCATCCCTTTGGTCACTGGATGAAGGAAGGGTTGCAAAGGATCCTGACCCCCATCCAAGGTGGGGTCAATGATTCCTTTGGGAGAGATTAAACACAACAGATGTGACTGACACATCAGGAGTTGCCTTCCTTCAAGTCTTTAAGGAGGAGTAAACACAGAGATCATCTCCTGCTTTGTTTGGAACCAGAATGATGCCAAAAGGACTTTATTTTCTACGAAGTTTGAGACAAAAGGAAAGTGTTGGGTGTTGGAGTTGTGTCACTCAAAGCAGGGCTGTGAATGAAGCAATAAATCTGAGCCGAAAAGAAAGAATCACAAGGCTTAAAAGAGGATCTTTTTGCTTTGTAAGTGACACAAATTGAGTAAATAATGGATGATCTCATGTCCTTCTTATTGTCTAAAAACTGTATAAAAGGGGAGAGAGCTGAGAAATCTTCTATTCTTCCACCTCCACTGACTTGTTCCTTCAACACAAGAGGGTAAGTCTGACCTCATTGCCCTTCTCTGCAGCTACAGAATGGTTAAAACTCAATTCTTTGGGTTTTTATTGTGCAGAATTCTAGCAATTTTAGAAAGGCTGATGTACAGAAGAGTAGATTTAGCAAGAACCCTTAGAAAATCTGAGGCAGAGGAAAGAACACACTGAGGAAGATTTTCCTTGGTGGTTTGTTGAGGTTGCAGCCAAAGCTTCTTGTAGATCTACTTGGAAAAACAAATTAATGGGACTTTTCTGAGCAAGGAATTGAACAAGGATCAGGTAATTGAGTCCCAGAGAAGAGAGGGAGATTTTGGGGTCAGATTCAGAAGAATAAGAGATGTAAGTGGTAGGAAAGGAACAACTGAGAGGCCTTAAAACAGGTCAGTGAGGAAGGAAAATGGAATCTCTGAGGGAGGGATGAACTGTGAGTAGATGAGCAGCTGGAGGAGAAGGACAAGGTGCTCCTGGCTCAGACTGGGAACCTGCTGCCGACTTGATTGTGGTGGTTTCTTGTGACTGCAGGTTGTCTTTCCCAGGTTTGCCTCAAATCTCCAAGAATGATGGTGAACAACACGAGCCCTGAGTGCCTGGAGGTGACCTGTTCCCAGCCCTGTGCCTACAGCAGGAACCTCGAGCCCTGTGTTGCCTCCTGTGGGGACTCCAGAGCCGTGGTCTTTGCCCCACCAGTTGTCCTCACCTTCCCAGGCCCAACTCTCAGCAGCTGCTCCCAGGAGAGCATCGTGGGAACGTCCTTTCCCCCATCCTTTGGTGCTCTGACCCCAAACAGCTCCAATGAGTGCTATGAGATGGGAGGTTCCTTTGCTTCTGGGGGAATGTCAGGAATGGGAGGCTCCTTTGGGTCTGGGAACTCCTTTGGATCTGGGGAGTCCTTTGAGTCTGGGGGCTGCTTTGGGTATGGAGGTTCCTCAGGGTTTGGGGGCTCCTTTGGGGGCTCAGGAGCACGGAGTTCCTTTGGATCTGGGAGGTCCTGTGGGTATGGAGTCATGCCAGGGATGAAGGGTCCCTTTGGATCTGGGGGGTCCTGTGGGTATGGAGGAATTCTGGGGGCAAAGGGTCCCTTTGGATCTGGGGGTTCCTTTGGCTCTGGGGGCTCCTTTAGGTCTGGAGGCTCCCCAGGACTGGGGGGCTTTGCCAGCAGGAAGTTCTACGGCACCCACTGAGGATCCCACCTGGGCACCTCGTCCTAAGACAGGCCCACAGCAACTCAGGAGGTGAAAATTCAGGATCCAGATGCTCAGCTGGTGTTCAGAGATGGTGAAAGGCCATTGCTTCAACGAGAGCCACCCTTGCCTGACACCTGACAACCAGCCCCACTCCTCCTTCTCATACCTTCTACCCAAAGCAGTTCCATGGAATGGTGTCTCTCCTTGAACTCTCCTTGTTCTTGCACTGTGTCCTTCCTGGTGGGGTGGAAATGCTTCAGAATGGCAAGTGGGACTTTGCTGCCAAGATTTCAGCTGGACCTTGTGACCTGCAGTGCCTTTGGTCTTCAGCTGCCTCAGGCCCACGGAACCAGCACTATCCCACCCCATCCCACTCTTTTCATGTCCAATTAAAACTCTTGTTGAATTGCATGAGTAGCTTTCTGGTTTTTTTCCTTTCCACAGAATCACTGAGGTTGGAAAAGAACTCCCCAAATCATCAAGCCCAATCTTGGAGTGATCCCCACACAATTAGGTCACCCCTGAGCCTTCCAACCTCACAGGAAGGGAAGAGTTTCTCCACATTTCAGAGAATTCTGGATAACAAGGAGAACTCTGGACAATGTGGTTTGCAGAGGGGGGTAGGAGATGCACCCACACTCATCTCCACACAGGTGGACTCCCACAGGCCTCAGAGGGTCAGAGTCAGCGATGCTGAGGCTGATCCAGGACTGTCCATGTTCATGTGACCTCAGGGAAGGTGACGCTTCCCAGTTTATAAAGGACACTTTCACCCCACACGGGTCTTGCTCAAGAGGCTGCAGAGCAAAGGTTGGGTAATGAGAGTGGAGATTGTTGGGCCCTTGGTGCCACCACCTTCTCTGCCACCACCTTCCCTGCAGTCTAAGCCAAGGCTGGACCTACAAACCCCTTCACAGCTGAAGGACATCCTGGGTAATTGCTGCACTCTGTTTACCAGAGCATGGAGTGCCAGCATGAGAGGGAATGGTTCCAAACTGCCAGAGAGGGGAGTTATTTTGGATTTTAGGGAAAAATTCCTCCCTTTGAGGGTGGGCAGGCCCTGGCACAGGTTGCCCAGAGAAGAAGCTGTGGCTGCCCCATCCACGGGAGTGTCCAAGGACAGGTTGGATGGGGCTTGGAGCAATCTGAGATACCAGAAGGTGTCCCTGCCCATGGCAAGGAGTGGAATGAGATGAGCTTAAAGTCCTTTCCAAGCCAAAGCATTCCAAGATTCCATGTGCTGAGTTATATTGAATATTGGGGATAAACCCTGCCCTGTGAGGGTGGGCAGGCCCTGGCACAGGTTGCCCAGAGAAGCTGTGGCTGCCCCACCCCTTGAAGTGTCCAAGGCCAGGTTGGAGCAACCTGGGACAGTGGGAGGTGTCCCTGCCCATGGCAGGGAGTGGAATGGGATGATCTTTGAGGTCCCTTCCAACCCAAACCATTCCATGGTTCTGGGCAGGGAGAACACACCCTGAATCTGTTTCTCAGACAGTTCTGGTGGAGGTTTTTCATGAAGCACTTTGTGATCCTTAAGTTTTGGAGAGCACATGGGCACCCCTATCCCTGTTGCCTGAGGGATGCCACAGCGATGCTTAACGAGCTCAGATCATTTACCGCATTAATGCTTCAATTAAGTTGACAAACCACAAGGATTAAGACAATCAAAGGAAGGAAAGGAATGTTTTGCTTGGCACAGCAGCACTGGCTGAGTCCTCTCCTGTCACAAAGAGCAGCACAAAGGAAACAACTAAAGAGAAATATTGACTCAGCTGCTGGGGTGAACCTCAGACTTTGCAGAGTGAAAGACTTTCGGTCTCAGTCTCATCCAGAGAACTTCTTCCCCTTTCTCTTGGCCTGGTTTGCCAACACCATTCAGATCCAAACCAACCCACTTATCTGCAATCAGATAAAGGATTTGATCATCAAGAGCAGATAAAGCAGAGCACAGTTTTATATCCTGGAGGGGTCAGGACTCAGGCAGTTATTTCAACCCCTCTTGAAGGTCAAACCAATTTCCTCAGGAGTATTCAAAGAGTGACCCCAAGGTAGTGATCCCAAGGAACTGATAATGCCCCCAAGGAACTGGTAATGCCCAAAGGAACTGGTAATGCCCCTAAGGAACTGGTAATGCCCCCAAGGAACTGGTATTGCCCCCAAGGAACTGGTAATGATCCCAAGGAACTGGTAATGCCCCCAAGGAACTGACCTCGCTCCAAAGGTACTTTGGTTTTGAGTGGGAGCTGCACCAAACCATCTTCCAACCTAAATTATTCTATTTATTAGTATGAAACTGTGGCATAGACCGAAAAGTGGGAAAAATACTTTATTGAAGAAGAATCTCTGGCAATTTTTTTTGCCACACAGCAGAATGAATTCTCCTCTGGTGGTGACACTCGGTCACCACATGAGAACTGACGCACCCAGTGGACTTCTTTGCAACCCTGAAAAAGGGGGTGAAATGAAAGCCAGAAGACAGGGCTGTGATGCAGCAGGGCTTTAATACCGACACAAAGTGGGATACATTCTTGCAGGATGAGGCAACAAGGAGACAAAGAACATCATTTCCATGACAATGGACCCTCCCTTCGCGTGGGGAGTTCGGTGTTCCCGAGACATTCTTTGGTTTTTTTCAAGCTGGACACTTCCACAGTCAAGTCCCATGACTTGTTTTACTCTCTTCAGGTTCAGGAAGTACAAAACATGACATGAGGAAGAGACAAAGTGAGGCAACACTGGGATCCTAAGCCTTGGATAAAGCACAACGAGGTCTGAAGCAGCCCCAGCTCTGAGGAACATGAGCTGGAGCAGGAGCTGCTTGGCTTGTCTATGTCAGCTACTGGTTGTATCCTATTTTTCCTTTGGACATTCTGCTCTCTCAGAGGGTTAAAAAGGCCCATAGTTCCCATAGCGATACCGGTAATACCCTCGGGAAAAATAGGGGGAATAATTCCTGCCGTAGCCTGAAAAGTAGGAGTTCCGGTAGATGCTTCCCAGGCGTGAAAAGCCACCACCACATGAGCTCTCCCCACCACAGGAACCCCCTCCAATGCCACCACAAGAGCTGCCAGAGCCCATCCCATAGCCACCTCCACCACAGGAACCTCCATATCCCATCCCACCCCCTCCAGAACATATCCCACCACCTCCAGAGCCCATCCCACCCCCTCCAGAACATATCCCACCACCTCCAGAGCCCATTCCTCCACCTCCCGATCCCATTCCACCTCCTCCAGATCCCATTCCACCTCCTCCAGATCCCATCCCACCTCCAGAGCCCATTCCACCCCCTCCAGAGCCCATTCCACCCCCTCCAGATCCCATCCCACCCCCTCCAGATCCCATCCCTCCCTCAATGTGAGGGATGGCCGTTCCAACAATGCTCTCCTGGGGGCAGGAGCTGATGATGGGCCCCGGGAAGGTCACGACCACGGGTGGAGCGTAGACAATGGCCCTGGAGTCCCCACAGGAGGTGATGTAGGGCTCGTTGCAGCAGTTGACATAGGGCTCAGGACATGTCACCTCGCAAGGAGAGGAGCAGCGGGCGCTGATCAGCTGCCCGTAGGAGGACATGGTGCCACACAGCAAGTCAACCTGGAAGGCAAGGAGGGCCCAACTCTGGTCAAGTCACAGCCAGAGGAAGGAAAGGACAAGCTGTGGAGGTGCGTTGGGTGGTTTTCAGTTGGGCAGGTGCAGTTGGATGGGTTTGAGTCATTGAGACACTTAAATTAGTGATTAAAAATAAACTAGTGAAAAATAATCCTCATTTCTAAGGCACAAACCATTCCACTCTAAAGTGGATCAGTCAAGTGAGATGAGGGGTTGGGGAGAGGTTTCTGAGGCTGCTCCCACTCCTCTCTAGTGCTCCATGGAATCCTGGAATAGTTTGGGCTGGAAGGATCTTAAAGATCATCCAGTTCTACCCCCTGCCATGGGCAGGGACACCTCCTGCTGTCCTAGGTTGCTCCAAGCCCTGACCAGGGATGGGATGGGGCATCCACAACATCTCTGCCCAACCTGTGCCAGGGCCTCCCCACCCTCCCAGGGAAGATTTCCATCCCAATATCCCATCTAAAGCTGGACGTGGAATCCTGGGATGGTTTGGGTTGGAAAGGACCTTAAAGATCATCTCATGCCACCTGTGGGACAGCTCTTGGTGCTGCCCCAGTGCTGGTCAGGCCTCACTCCCAAGCTGCAGCCCAGCATGGAACCATGGAATGGTTTGGGTTGGAAGGGATCTTAAAGCCCATCTCATTCCACCCCTTGCCATGGGCAGGGACACCTTCCATGAGCCCAGGTGGCTCCAACCTGGCCTTGGACACTCCCAGGGATGGGGCAGCCACAGCTTCTCTGCCCAACCTGTGCCAGGGCCTACCCACCCTCATAGGGGGAGAATTTACAGGGCAAAGAATTGCCCTGAAGTCCATTCCCAAACTGGAACATCTGTCTTGGATGAACATCTCTCTGTCCTTCTCTCCCATCATTTCAGTTGGGAGCCAATCCCATGCCAGTCCTGCTTTTGGAGTGACCTGTCTCCACATCTCAATTCCTAGCAATTCCTGAGCTCAACATTTTGGACATTCCCATCCCTTTTCCCCACCACCACCTTCCTATTTCATCCCTGGATTTGCAACTTCCCAAGCAAAGCATTTTTGAAGAACAACCTCCTGCCCTAACTCGGGGCAGGATCCACCACGTCACATTAAAGCTCCCCATAAATCCAGGTGTGTCATTATGAGCTGATTCAGGTAAATCTGAACTTACCCAGTCACCAAGAAGAGCAAATCAGCAGAGGCAGCTCCAGGGCTGTGAGTGACGAGCACTTTTATAGGCTGTCATAGAGAAGAGAAATTGGGAGCCACCTTTGCGTAACCAACCTTGGGAAACACAAATGTTTTCCCCCTGCCAAGGCCTTCCCTTGTTGCAACTGTTTTGATTCCAGCTTATGATCATGAGATAATTTTCAATCCCACACAATGTGATGAAGGTGCTTCACCCATCCTGGGCCTTTGCTGAAGGTCTCACCATGGACTGGGGCTGATTTTCCCTTCAATGCTTTATGAGTGTCCTTTGGTCTTTGTGTGGTCACTTTTCTGGGTTTTGGGAACTGGATTTGTGTCTTGGAATTGAGCTTTGGGCAGATGTTCTCCTACATGTCATGTGCCAAGTGGAAAGTAAGAGATGCCAAAGCACTTCCAAGACAATAATTCCTTTGGAAATTGGACTCAATGGAGGCTCCTTCCCAAGGTTTTATGACCCCAGCAGGGTCTCAACTCAAGGCTCATCTATTTTTCAGGATAAACACAATAAAAGGTACTAAAAGCTGTGAAGAAATTGAATTTCCCTTTATGAATATGTTTGTTAGAGGCCAATGTGAGGAGAGGAGCAATTACTTGTAGGATCCAATCTCAAGGCTCAACCCTTTCAGAATAAACACAAAAAACATACTAAAAACTATAAAGAAATTAAATTTCCCTTTGTGAATATGTTTGTTAGAGGCCAATATGAGGAGAGGAAAAATTACTTGTAGGACCAAGAGGAAACATCACCTGAAAGACAAGTCCAGACTCTCAGCTTGAATAAATCCACAAGGCCTGAAAAATGCTGATATTTGGATTTACATGATCACATTTCCATTATTAAAAAGGCTTAGTTATGTTCTCATAGCAAATTAATTAAATATATATATATAAATAAATAAAACCAAACACCCAAACAAATGATTTTATTTACATTTCATGCCTATGGAATCAATATAATGACCAGAGGAATGTGCACAGCCAATGACAGGAAGCTGCTCAGGACAAGGTGACTCACATAATTTGTGGGAATTAAAAGCAACTAATAATTACAGTGATTGGCAGCTGAAGCAATTAAAGGAGTTACCAAACCAAATATTTTAGAAAAGCTCCAAAGAACTTCATTCCGTTGCCTTTGAGGCTTTTCCAGTGCAGAGAAAAATGCTTGAAAATACAGTTTTTAACACCCCAAAAAAATCCCAGTGGTTTGTCCATCCCTCCAGTTTCATTTCTCTAACTGGGGCTTTTCCCTGAAAGTTTAAATTTTATGGAATTTCACACCTTTTTGCCTCTGAAACCCTTTCAGAAATGCAAGATGTGAAATGCAAACCAACTGGCAAAGGTCCAACAACTCCTTTCCCAACCCCTGAACCTCCTCCTGCCTCACATCAAAGGATCTTTCAAAGATAACCCAAACAGACCCTCCCTCCTCAGGTGAAAGACAAACCCTCCTGAAAGCCCAAACCAAAAACCCCTCAGGGATTTTGCTTTTTTCTCCAAACAATTTATTGCTCCTCATACAGAAAAGCAGCTGAGAAGCCCCAAACTCACCTCCCATCAACCAATTCCAAACCCTCTTGGAAAGATTCCTCATCTCTTTTTTTTTTTTTCCCCTGGCACGAAAATGATGTCGTTGATGTTGTTGTTGTTGTTGTTGTTGTTGTTGTTGTTGTTGTCAGCAAATTGATTTTCTGGTTCTAGAGATGCCATTCTGTGCTCTGATCCTCAGGGAGATGCTTTGCATGATGAGATTAAATCTCTCCAAGGAAGTTGCTGCTCCTGCTCCTACCTGGGCTATAATTTGTCATAATTGGCCTCCAAGATCACTTGGCTGAAAGGAAATACTCTGCATTATTACCACACTTTGGAGCAGAACATCATCCTTAACCTTCATTTTTCCATGGGTTTGATCAGGGCAATTCCAGGCTTGGAAGAGGAAAAAAAACCCTTTATTTTTCCACAGGTTTGATCAGGGCAATTTCAGGCTTGGAAGAGAAAACCAAACACCACAGGGGTTAAAGAAATACAAAATTAAAATAAAGAGGTTATAAAATAAAAATAAAGAGGCTATAAAATAAAAATAAAGAGAGTATAAAATAAAAATAAAGAGGCTATAAAATAAAATTAAAGAGGCTAAAATTTGCACAGTTAAGGCTGTTTTGGATCCTGGACATCCAAATTTTTGGACCAGGTTTTCCAACGTGGTCTGAGCTGCCACGTGGAATTCTATTCCCAAACCCACTCAGAATGAAGGATATTTGTTACTGGGGTTTTTTTTCATTGCTAAGTGCAAGATGGAAAGGGAAATAAGGAATTAAATTAGATCATTATTCATTATCTGTATATTCAGTGTCCTTCTATTGCTCAGACCTCAGCAGGGTCTCATTTTTGCACTTTAATGCAACTTTAAGTTGTGCTTGACCTGAATTCGCTTCCTTTTGTTCAACCCTATAAAAAATAAACTCCTAAAAACCTCTCTTCCTCCTCTCCCTGAATTTGCAGCTGTCAGAGATGACATCTCCTCTCCTGTTTATAACAATGTTGTGTTTTGGAGAACCCAAACCTCTTGTGCTGTCCATCATCCCATGAAGCAAACCAAGCCCAAAAGGTGGTTGTGAAACTCTTGTGGTTGCCAGAGGAGAAAGGAGGATTCAGAGATGAGATTTAATTCCAGGTGTCCTTTGAGGGCACTAAAAGTTTAGAAACCTCACAGATATTGAGATCTTCTATCCAGACACTGCTGCAAGTTCCAGTTTACGTTGGCACAAAGATCCAACTCTTCTGGTTTTGGTGTTTTCCACAAAACTCTTCATTTAAAGCCCCACCTGACCCCAAAGGGAATCCCCAACTCCCATTTCCATGTTCAGTCTCACCAGATGGCAAACACAGCCCTGGCCACGTGGATTTCCTTTCCTGTGCAGGGGTTTGGGGACATTTTCCAACTCCAGTTTAATAAAGGTGGTGATTAACTAATTACACCCCCAAACAACCCTGAAACCGGAGAATTCCTCCCCACCACCAAATGGGCTCAGGAAGGAGGACAATGACACCTTTCGTCTTCCAAACAGAACACAACTCATGCTCTTTAATGCCCTCAACCAAACCTGAGGGGATGTGGAATTGCAGCCCAAGGTGGAATTATGGGGTGGCTGCCTGGGTGTGATTTAGACTTGTATAAAAGCAGGACAATGTGGCCCTCTCGGGCTTCAAATGTCCCTCAAACGCATTTTCCAGGTCAGAGTCACCTTGACCAGGCAGAAGGTTGGAGGATCCTGAGAGCTACTGGGTCACCTGAAGCCCCCAGGTGTGGGAAAGGCTGATGGAGCAGCTTTGATAAGGCTCAATGAATCAGCTCAGCCCCACCCAACCCTCCCCTTGAGATGGAGACTTTGACAAGGAGATTTGAACCTTCTTCGTGTCTGAGCTGCTGATAAGGTGTCAAGGAAGGCATTGAAGGGCTGGAGGGTGTCCAGAGAAGGGAAGAGAGCTGGGAAGGGTCTGGAGAACTCCTGAAGGAGCTGGGGGGGCTCAGCCTGGAGAAAAGGAGGTTCAGGGGGGACCTTCTGGCTCTGCAATCCCTGAGGGATCCAGGGCAAGGGTGGGATCTTGTGCCAGGGCACAGGGAC
>JAWWLZ010000074.1:4150868-4162763 GCA_035041345.1 Poliocrania exsul
CGGGGGAACACGACGCGGGGGGGGGGACACGATAGGGGGGACACGGGGGGGCCGTACCGGTGCGGCGGGCGGGAGGCGTCTCCGCGCCGCGGCCCGGGAGGGGTTAAGGCGGAGCGGGCGCTGCCCCGGGGGGGCGGGCGCTGGTCCGTCCCTGCCCCGCCGAGCCCGGCCGGTTCCGAGCCCGTCCCGTGTCCCGCATGGAGGACACCGGGTCCCTGTTCCCGTCGCTGGTGGCGGCGGGACACGCAGCATCCCTCGCCCTGGTCTGGTACTGGCGGCGGCGGCGGGACGAGCCGGGGGGCAGCGGTGAGTTCGGCTCCCCTCGGTCCCCCCCTCGGCCTCCCCCGGCTCGGCTCGGCTCGGCCCCTCGCCCCGCCCACCCGCCGTGGGGAGGGGGGAAGCGCCACAACACCTGCAGCCCCGCTGCCTCCTGAGCGGGTGGGGGTCCTGAGGGGTTTTAGGGGGGACTCGCCCCCTGTGAGGGTGGGAACAGGGGGAGGGGCTGTGCTGTCCTGGGTTCTGGGGGGCTTCACCTGTCATGGGAGAGCATGGCACGGGGGAGCACGGCATGAGAGAGCATCCCGGTGCGGGGGGCGGGATGCAGGATAAGGTGGTACCCAGGAGTGACTCAGCATTGATGGAGTGACCCCCCCACACTCTGACACTATTAGGAGTGGGGATCCCCTCAGCAGCCCCTCGGCGCGGGACTGGCTGCCCAAACCCTCCCCCAGCATCCCCATCCCGAGGTGTGAATGTGCCAAATATTTTTGGGGACAGGGATCTGATGACAGGGGGGCCCGGGGAGGGCCGAGCGGATGCTGCTGTTTGGGGGTACCGTGAGACCCCCTGTACCCGCTGCTGGCGCAGTCTCAGCCCCTGTCATGGCATCCCTGCTGCCAGGGCGCTGCCGGTGGCCCCGGCCCCCCCTCCTGGCACTTTCCAGGGCGTTGGCTGCGGTTTCCGTCGATCTGTGTGCGGCACTGGGCACCGTCACGAGGCTGTCGCCGTGCCGGGACGGCTCCGCTGGGAAACCACTGCCGGGCCCACGGCCGGCGGGAGCCGCGGCGGCCGCTGCCGCTGCCGGTGCCGGTGCCAGATAAGGCGGGCAGGGCACCTTGGCCGGGCTGGAGCCCTCGCTGTCCCTGCCGGGGGGGCCGCTGGCACTGGCGCCAGCCCAGTACGAAGGGCACCCCCAAGGTCGCACCTGCCGAGGCCCATCATCCCGCCGCGCTGCGACCCCCCCCGAGCTGGGGGGTGCCAGGAGGCTCCGGCAGCACCGGCCGCTCTCGGTGGTGCTGGGGGTCTGCGCCTCTGCAATTCCTCCGGGGCTCGGGGGGGTTTCCACCGGTGTTCCCCGTGCTGGGCTGCGCCTTGCCAGGGCAGTGGGGTTGTTTCGGGGCGCTGTTCCTGGAACCCACGGAGGAGTCGGGGTGGGGGCTGCCGGATACCAGCAAGGGGTTGCCCGGTGCCCGCGGGAGGCTGCTCGGTGCAAATGAGGGGCTGTACCCTCACCAGAGGTTGCCTGATGCCTGCGGGGGGGCTGCCCAGTACCCACAGGTGGCTGCCTGGTGTTCGCAAGGGGATGCCCGGTGCAAATGAGGGGCTGTACCAACTGCTTTCAGTGGCATTTTTGGCACAGTGTCGGGGCACGTATTTTCAAGGCGCACCCCGGCTCAGCCAGGGCTCTTGTCTGGGTCTGTATCCCGGTGCCTGTGGGGCTGGGGGGCAAAGGGCTGAGGGGGGGCGGGGGAGCCGCGGCAGAGCTTGGCGGGCTGGTGGTGGCGCCGGCTGAGTTTGGCAACAGGACGCTGCTGTTTGTTTGGCCCCGCTCCGGTTTCCAAGGCTGCCAGGGACGTGGCGACAGTGGGCGGAGGGGGGGCCCCAGAGGTTTGGGAACCCCCCTGTGTCCCCCCTTTCCGCTCCACTCAGCTTTTCCACCGCGCTGGCGGCTCTGGCTGTGCCAGGTCGGGAGGATCGGATGCTGCTGCTGGCCGCAGCCGTGACTCACCGGCCTCAAGGGGCCGTGCCTGGCAACCACGGGCATCCCCGTCACGGCCCTCCCTGCATGGTCCCCCGGCACCGCCTCTGCCATCCATGGGGAAGCTCTTCCCGCCACTGTCCCACGTCCTCGACGGTGGAGCCGTGGGAAGCGTATCAGAGCCGTGGGAAGCTTGCCGGAGCCGTGGGAAGCGTGTCGGAGCTGTGGCAGCGTGCGGGAAGCGTGGCGGGCGCGGCCCGAGCATCCCGCGGGACACGTGTCCCGTTCCAGGCGGTGTTCCCCGCTCGTCGGGCGCTATCGCTCTGGCTCGGCCCACCCCCTTCTCCCCCCAGCTCCTTATCTCTGCGGCACAGATGGGACGCGGCCATTGCCGTGGGGCTGAGCCGTACGTCGGCACCGTGCCATGCCGTGTTCTGCCGTGCCCAGCCCCCACACCCGGGCCTTGCTGCTGGCCTGGCTCATCCTGGCTGGCTTTGCCATGCTGGGTTTTCACACAAGACCCCCGAGACCCCCTGAAACCCCCCTGAGCTCCCTGTGCTCCCCGTGGCCGGGATGTGCCGAGCTCCAGGAGCCCCCCTGGCACCCAGGGTGATGACAGGGGTTGCAACCGACTCTGAACCATTCGGGTGTCTGCCTGGCCCAGGGATCCTGTGCCATGGCATGCCTGTGCCGTGCCATGCCTGTGCCCATGCCTGGCGGTCCGAGCCCCTCCGACTTTGTCCCAGCTGCCTGCTGTGCTCTGCCCACAGCTGTGCTGAATCGGGGCTTCCCAGCAGAGGGACCGTGGGTGGGCTCCGCGCTGCCCGGGAGCAGGAGGAGCCGGGCTGGCGGAGGCCGTGGGCTGTGTGAGTCACTGGCCGTGGCTCCGGCCGCGCTCCGGGCACGGATCCCGCCGCGCTCCCACCAAAAGCAGCCGAACGCCGAGCAGGGCCGGGGGCGCCGGGGCCGGAACGCGCGATGGGCTTCGCACTCTGCTGCTGCTGCTGTTGCGGGCCAGGAGCAGGTGACCCGCGTGCCGGGGATCGGAGGGGGGTGTCCCCGCCTTGGCGTCTTCCAGGACCCCCTTTCCTGTCACAGGCTCCCTCCCGACACAGCTCGGTCCGGCCCTGCGTGTGCCGGGGGGCTCATCTGGCCTCGGGGCGAGGGTGGTGGGACGCGGAGTGAGGCGCACGGAGTCCCAGCAGCTCGGGGGGCGTCGGGGCTGGGGGGACCCAGCATAAACACACTGAGGGCTCCCATGGGCACGGGGACTCTTTGTGGGGCCTGTGGGGAGAGGAAGTTGGAAGGGATGGGTGGATGGGTGCTGAAGTGAGGGGTGGGTGCTGAGGGGCACGAGCTGCCCTCACTCCCTGAGAGCTCTGCGTGTGGAGAGGGGGCTGGAGATGTCGGGGTACCCCGTGGCTGCAGTACGCGGTGGTCCTGGGGGCACCGGGCAGGGGGCTGCGGGCGGGGTGATGGGCGATGCTGAGTGCCCGCATCGGGCAGAGATGTACGGCGGGGGCGCAAGGTTCCAGCACCGAGGTATGGGGTGCGGAAGGAGGGGTCCTGTCCGGAGATCGCCCCAGGGTGTGGTGTGGGGTTTTCTCCCGGACCGCTCCGGGTTGTTGTAGGGACGGGGAGGTCTCCCCGGGATAGCAGGGGACGATTGTCCCCCAGTTCCTCCGGGCTGCAGGGTGGGGTGTCTCCTTGGTCTCCCCGGGGTGCAGGGTGGGGTGTCTCCCCCGGGTGCCCCCGGTCCCCTCCGGTGCTGCGGGCGGTGGCGCAGCCGGGACCGCCGAAGGGCGGGGCGAAGAGGGGCGGGTGCCTCCCGTCCCTCCCCCCCTCGCCCGTCCCGTCCGCCCGGTGCCGCCGGTCGGTCCCGGCGGTTGGTCGGTGGGTCCTGACCCGACCCGACCCGTCCCGTCCCATCCGGTGGAGCGGCGCGGCCATGTCGGGCCCCCGTCCCGGCGGGGACTGGCTGAGCGGCGGCTCCGAGCCCGAGCGGCGGCGGTACCTGAGCGCCCGGCTCTGCTGCACCGGTGACCGAGGGGGACTGGGGCCTGGGGAGGGTGGGGGTGGCGAGGGGGGGGTCCCGGGGTGGGGGAACGGGGGAAAGTCGCGGCGGGAAGGGGGCACACGGGAGCGGCGGGGAGGGAAGGGGGGAGAAACGGGGAGGGGCGGGGTCTGCACGGAGCCTTTGAGCAACGCCCCTTCTGCGACCCCGCCCCCAAAGCTTGGCTGAGCTGCGTTGAGTTGGATCGGGCTCAGCCGGGAGGGTGTGAGTGTGTTAGTGTGCGTGTTAGTGTGAGTGGTTGTTGTGTGTGAACACGTGTGTGTGTGTGTTATTGTTTGTGTGTGCTGGTGCACGCCTGCACATGTGTGCGTGCACCTGTGTGTGCAGCTGGACATGTGTGTGCACTTGTGTGTGTCTGCTCACATGTATGTATGTCTACATGTGTGTCTACCTGTGTGTGCCCCTGCACACATATCTGGGGGTAGTGATGTGCATGTGTACATCATTGTGTGTGTGAGTGTGTGCACATATGTGTGATGGTGTCCGTGTGTCTCTGAGCCCATATCTGTGTCTGTGCACGTGTGTGTATGTGCACATGTCTGTGTCTGATCAAGTGTGTTTATGTGCACTTGTGTGTGTGCTCCTGCACATGTGTGTGAGGGTGATGGGGGAGTGGGTGCACCAGTGTGTGTATCTGTGCACGTGTGAGCATGCATGTGTGTGTATGTGTGTGTGAGCATGCATGTGTGTGTATGAGTGTGTGTGAGCATGCATGTATGTGTGAGCATGAGTGTATGTGTGTGTGAGCATGCATGTGTGTATGAGTGTGTGTGAGCATGCATGTATGTGTGAGCATGTGTGTGTATGTGTGTGTGAGCATGCATGTCGTGTGAGCATGTGAGTGTGTGTGTGAGCATGTGAGTGTGTGTATGAGTGTGTGTGAGCATGCATGTGAGTGTGTGTATGAGTGTGTGTGAGCATGCATGTGAGTGTGTGAGCATGCGAGTGTGTGTGTGTGTGTGTGAGCATGCATGTGAGTGTGTGAGCATGCGAGTGTGTGTGTGAGCATGTGTGTGTATGTGTGTGTGACTATGCATGTGAGTGTGTGTATGGTGCTGCGCATGTCTCTGTGTGTGTGTGAGCTCCTGCACACATGTGCTCATGTGTGTGCCTCTGCGTGTGTTCCTCTGTGTGTGTGTGTTTCTGTGTGTGTGTGTGTGTCTGTGTGTGTGTGCACTCCCGCCTCCCCGTGCCCCTCCGCCCTAGGATGTCCCCACCGCCATAGGATGCCCCTGCATTGATGCCCCGTGTGCCCATCCTCCCGCGTCAGGACACTCCACACGTGTCACCACGAGTGACCTCGGTGCTGATCCCCCCTCTGGTGCTGGCACCTTTCCCCTCCGCGCCCACTCCCTCTCCCAGTGCTGACATCCCGAGTCCCCCGCCAGTGCCGCCGAGTTCCGGGACCTGTTCCCGGAGCCCCTGTGGTGCTTCGCTGCCCTGTCGCCCGTCCAGGTGCGTGGCAGTGCCACCTGAGCCCGACGCCACGGCGATAGGTGCTACCCCAGTGCTGGCAGCTCCCGTTCCCCGCTCGCGGCCGCGGATGCCTCAGGGTGCGGGTCCGGGTGCCCGGCACGGTGCCGAGGTGGGGGCGGCTCGGCGGGTCCCGGGGGTTCCCTCCGAGCCCGGCGGGCGGAGACGCCGTGGGAGGGAGCCGGGCCGGCCCGGCGGCGTCGGCACCCCCGGGTGAGACTGCGGTGCTCCTGCCCGGCCGGCCCGGCTGGCCCGGGAGCCGCCGGGGCCGGGAGCCGGGAGCCGGGAGCCGCCTGCCCCGGGAGCTACCGGGGCCGGTGCCAGGAGCCGCCCTGTCAGGTCTTCAAAGCGCTCGCCCCGACACCGCCCCGTCCCCCGCTCGGTACCTGCCGGTGCCAGAGTGCCGGAGCTGGGGGGTGCCGATGCCGCGGGTGCCGGAGCGGGGATGCCGTCCCGCCCCTCACCTCAGCGCAGTCCCGGGCTCTCGGCCGCGCCTCGGAACCCTCCGGCCCCGGCTGGGCACGTCGGAGCGGCTCAGCCGGTGTGAGCAGGGTACCAGTCTGGCGCGGTGCCACCCATGTCACCGTCCTGGCAGTGCCACCGCCCTGTCCCTCAGCCGCCCTTCGCCTTTTGTGTCCCGATGCCCACGGGCCGCGGTAGCTGCGGCGCCGGGGTGTCCTTGTCCCTCCTGACGTGCGTCAGTCGGGCTTCCATAGCGCTCCGGGCGCCAGATGTGCCTGTGCCAGATGTGCCTGTGCCAGACGTGCCTGTGCCAGATGCGCTTTCGGCGGAAAAATGTGCGTGCCGGGGCCGGGGCCGGGCCGGGCCGGGCTGGTGCCGCCCGCATTCCGCGGCGGCCGCGCTGGCTCTGCCCCAGCGGGCACTCGGCCGGCACTGGCTGCCGCTCCCTGACGGGCCCCTGCACCCACGGGGTGTCACGGGTGGGTGTCACGGGTGGGTGTCACCGGTGGGCGGGTGCCGGCAGGGCTCCCCGTGGCGCCGCGGGCGCGCGGTTGGACCGTGAGTCACGACAGGACAGGGCTGGGGCCCCGTGTCCTTGGACTCCACACCGGTGTCGGGCAGCGTGTGTTGGGAAGCTGACATGGGTGTTGGGGTGTATATGTGGGCGTTGAGGTGCAGACGTGGGTGTTGGCACACAGATGTCGATGTTGGGGTGCAGGATATGGGCCTTGGGGCACTGATGTGTGTGTTGGGGTGCAGATGTTGGCATTGGGGTCCAGGTTGTGCCAGGCTGGCAGCGTTCAGGGTGCCTGCGGCTGTACTTTCCCCAGGAGCTGACACACTGCTCTGGGTGACGTGGGTGACATGGATGACACAGGTGCTGTGGGTGCTGCCATGGGCAGGGCTACCAGCCCAGTGCCACTCTGGGGGACCATAGACTCCCACCCTGTGCCAACTCCTCCAGGGTTCCCCAACCCCAAAAGTCTCAAGGGGAACACAGCACCCTGTGGAACTTGACCCCTGGATTCCCCCCGTAGTTCCCATGGCCAGTGGTGTCACCCATCATGGGGAGGGGGTGGTGCCATGGTCTCCAGAGGAGCTGAGGGTCTCAGCTGGAAACTCAGGGGCTGGGGAACCGGTGACCAGGGGCCAGAGGGGTCCTAGGGACGCTCGTTGTGGGGCCAGAAGGGTCCTGAGTTGGGAACTTGGGGGTCCTGGGCCTCTGGGGCTTGTAAGCCTGGGGGTCCCAGGGTGTGGGGAGTGTGGGGTCTGAAAACACCGGGCTGTGGGGCTGGGGTTCCCAGCTCCCCCGGGCTTGCAGACCTAGGGGTCCTGAGGGGTCCCGAGGTCCTGGAGTGTGGCATGTGAGGTCTCAAAGCTCTGGGCTCGTGGACCTGGGGGTCCCAAGGTCCTGGAGTGTGGGGCAGAGGTTCTGGCACCTCCGGGTATGAGAATGGCAGCTCCTGAGCACCATGAGCTTCAGGACTGGCAGTCCCACCCTCCACTCTTGCAGAGCTGGAGGTCCCGCGGCCCTTGGTGTGTGAGGGGGTGTGTCGGCTCCCCATGGGGTGCCCCGGGGCAGGTCCGTGGGTCCATACCCCATCCCGACTGTCGGCGCGGAGAGGGAAGGGTTAAAGCGGCGCCGTGGGCTCGGGAGTTTCCTGTGGGCAGGGTCGGGGCGTGGGGCGGGGGGATGGAGCCCCGTCTCCTCCCCGGGCCGCCCCACTCGCGGCGGGACCGGCGGCGGAGCGGGAGGCGAGACGAGCTGTGTCGGTGATCAGCCATGTCCCGGTCGCGGCGCACCCCGGACGAGGCTCCGGTGTCGGCGGCTGCCCGGACGGGCTCCGAGGACAACCTGTACCTGGCCGTGCTGCGGGCGGCCGAGGGCCGCAAAGGTACTGCACCCGAGGGTGCGGGGTCCGCCCCGCCATTGCATCCTGCACCTGGGGCGGTGTCCCCAGGGCAGGCTGTGGGACAGACCCCCATACCTGGGCAGTGTCCTTGGCGCAGACCCCAATGCTGGGGCGGTGTCCCTGGAGAGGTGTGCCCCCAGGTAGTCTGTGGGGCAGGCTATGGGGCAAACTTCCACACCAGGGCGGTGTCCCTGGGGCAGACCCACACGCCGGCGCAGTGTGTACCCAGATTGGTGTCCCCAGGGCAGCCTATGGGGCAGGCTGTGGGTCAGACCCCCACGATGGGGTGGTGTCCCCGGACAGGCTGTGGGGCAGACCCCCCATGCTGGGGCAGTGTCCCTGGGGCGGGCTGTGCGGCAGACTTTGGTTCAGACCCCCACGCCGCCGCCCATCCCCATTCCCCGTGCCCGTCGGTCTCTTCCTGCCACGCCCTGCCCAGTCGCTGTGGCCTGGCTGCAGCGGTAGCTCCGGCGCTGCCGTGGGGTGGGCGCCGCCGTGGGGACCCCCTGGGTGTCAGTGAGCCGGGCACGGGTGCCGGGACGCGGTGTGGGTGCCCCCCGCTCGGCGCGCAGTGTGTGCCCCACGCTTCCTTCCTTCCTTTCTCTCACACCGCGGCCACTCCCGGCCCGGCACGCCCTGGCTGTGCTACTGAGTGCCCGCGAACCCGTAGGGCGATTCTGGGTGCGCGGCGTCCCCAGGTGCTCGCCGG
The DNA here is from genome assembly GCA_035041345.1 of Poliocrania exsul. NCBI lineage: Eukaryota > Metazoa > Chordata > Aves > Passeriformes > Thamnophilidae > Poliocrania > Poliocrania exsul. The sequence goes on from JAWWLZ010000074.1 coordinate 4,159,478, forward strand.
GGTGGGGGCTGTTGGCTGTAGGGCGCTGGGTGCCGTGTAGGCAGATCCCAGCACGCTCCGGCAGGGCAAGACCTGGCATGCGGCACCTGGATTGTTGTGGTGTGGGCAGGGGGGCGTCACGGCGGCCGTGGGGTTGGTGGCATCGCCCCATGTGCATGGAATGCCCTCTCTGGTCACTGTCCCCTCCTGGGCACCAAACTGGGTCTGGCACTGGTGGTGACACGGGGGGCTGGGGGGTAGTGGGGACAGAAGGATGGGTGCTGGTAGTGAGGGACAGGGGTTTTTAGTAGGGTGCAGGGCAGTGGGTGCTGGTAACAGGGTGCAGGGCAATGGGTGGGTTAGTGGGGTGCAGGGCAGTGGGTGCTGGTAACAGGGTGCAGGGTAATGGGTGGGTTAGTGGGGTGCAGGGCAGTGGGTGCTGGTAACGGGGCTGCAGGGCAGTTGGTGCCCGCAGCGGGTGCTGAGGGTTGGGTCCTGTGCGATCCTGGGTGCCCATCCCGATGCGTCACCATTCCCATCCCATCCCCTAATGACAGGGCAGCGGGCAGGGAGTGTCGTGACTCACTGTGGCCTCGTTGGCCCTGTGCCCGCAGCAAGGGGTGTCCTGGGGGTGTAGGGTGTCCCGGGGTTTCCCGTGGCTCCAGCAGTGCAGACGGTGCGTGGGATTGTACCAGTCCCATGCACGTTCTACCAGGGCCCTGCCCGCGGGGCTGGGGCTGTGCTGGGACAGACATCCCATGGCCTCGTGCCTGTGCTGTACCCATCCCACTCGGTCAGTGCCCACAGAGCCCATGGCAGTGCTGGGGCTCCCTCCCCACTGTGGCACTGGGGTCTCAGGGCAGGGTGGGCACCCTTTGCTCTATCTGAGCAGTGCTCAGTGTTGCGGTGCTGGCGGGTGCTGATGGGTGCTGTCGGGTGCTGGCATGGTGTTGGCACGCTGGGGCCAATCCCCGTTAGCCATTTCCTTCCCCCACACCCCGTGACTCACCGTGGTTCCCCAGAGCTGTTGGCTCATGATTTCCTGCGCCAGCTGTGCCCTGCGGTGCCACCGGCGGGGCCTGGTTCCTGCTGTGCCATGACCCAGGTGCCGCTGGCTCACCTGTCTCTCTCCTCTTCTGCAGATGAGCGAGATCGTGTCCAGAAGAAAACTTTCACCAAATGGGTCAACAAGCACCTCATCAAGGTATGGGCACTGCCAGTCCAGTGGGCACTGCTGCTCCAGCAGACCCCAGCCCTCAGCCCTGGAAGCATCCCCTGCTGCAGCCCCTCATGCCAATTTGGCTGAGGACTTGGGCAGTGGAGGGTGTCCCATGCTGGTACTTCTGTGCCTCACCGGTGGCTGAGGCATCTCAGCTGCCTCCATGGTGGGGGTCTGGCTTTGCAGTCAGGATCTGCCCCCCTGCTGCCCTCCCACGTGTGCCAGGAGGGAATGGTGCCCCTGGCATGTGAGATGTGTCCTGTACTTTGACACCTCAGTCCCACTCCTCCTGGTCCCCATTCCACACCATTGTGATAGTGCCCATCCCCACAGTGTGGTGGGCAGAGCCCCACCTGGGCATCCAGCACATACTGGGATGTCCCCCAGCCCTCATGCCAATGTGTCTCCACATGTCTCCAACCCTGCAGTGCCACTGCAGTGCCACAACCCCCAGCCCTCTCTCTCTGCTCTCTCCTAACTGCTCTCTTCTTTCTGCCCTGTGCAGCACTGGCGAGCAGAGGTAGGTCCTTCCTTACTGTCTGTCCCACTGTGCTCTTCCTCTTCACACATCTTCCTCTCCCCTGACTGGGGATGGATTCGTGACGCTGCTGGCATGGTGGGCAGCAGATCCAACCCAGCATGGTGGGCAACAAGACCCTGTGCATGCCAGAGTGATACTGGAATGATGCCGGACCCATCCTGGCACTGTGGGGGGAGTTGCTGTATGTGTTTGTGGGGGGATGTGGCACTGGGGGCACCGACAGTGCTTGGGGCTGTGTGTGAGCACCCGCTGCACTGGGGGAGTCACCGGGTGCCCACCCCGGTGCTGGCAGGGAGGGGTGGGGGATGCTCAGCTGCACCCAGCCCCCCTGACACCGTGGCTGTCCTCTCAGGCGCAGCGCCATGTCAACGACCTGTACGAGGACCTGCGGGACGGGCACAACCTCATCTCGCTGCTGGAGGTGCTCTCGGGGGACACACTGGTACGTGCCACACTGCCCCCCGCCCCACGTTGCCCCCTCTCTCAGCGCCGCGTGCCGGCACCCCTTTGCCAACCGTCCTCATCCTCCTCCTCTTCCTTGCTGCCCGCCTCTGCTCCCTCTCTTCCCGCTTGGCCGTCGGTCAGTCCCGGTGACCCCGAGCGCCCGCGCCCCCCGCCTCTAACCTCTCTTTGCTTTGGTGCCCTCTCTGCTTCCCGGCGCCGGCCCCCGGCCCACCCACCGCCGCCTTTGCCTCCTCCTCCTCCTTCCTTCTCTCTGCTCCGCTCCGTTCCGCTCTGCTCGGCCGGGGCAGCCCCGGGAGCGCGACGTCCTGCGGACCTTGCGGTTGGTGAGTGGTTCTGTCATCAGCTCTTGGCATGGCCCTGCATGGTGACCGACACCACGATGCGGGCACAGAGCAGTGCTGAGCATGTCCCGGGTTCCATCCGTGTACCACATGCCCTGTGCCATGTCATCCTGGTGCTCTGGCTGTGTGCTGTGCCTGTCACAGTGCTCCGACTGTGTGTGATGCCATCCTGGTGTTCAGCTGTATGCTCTGCCTGTCCTGGTGCCCCATCCAATGCTGAGCACCACGAGAGTGGGTTTCTCTGGGCCAGACCTTGGTGGTGGGGGCCAGAGAGAAGCGTGGCATCACTGGGAGTGTTCCCTCTGCACTGAGCTCCTGTGGGCTGGAGATGGACTATGGCTCCCAGCACTGTGGTGGGATGTGCCATCCACTGCCCAGGTGTCTGGCAAAGAGGATGCCACAATGGCCACCAACCCCCTGGCTCTCTTGCTGGGGCTGGTGCTGCCCCTGACAAGCTTGTGGGTCCTTGGTGACTCCTGGTTGTGGGGTAGGAGAGACCCTGGTCCATTGCTGAGTGGCATGGGGGATTTGGGGGCTCCCCAGTTCTCCCAGCAGCTGAAGCTGGCTGAAGCATTGGCATCACTGTGGGGCCAGCATGAGTGGGGGATCTGTCCAGGCAAGACCTGCCCAGGAGACCCTGGCTGGGACCTGCAAATTTTGGGGATGCTCACCCAGCTCAGTGATGCCTGGGCCTGCTGAGGGGGCACACTGGAGTGTACTGGGGAGCTGCATGGTGAGGGA
>JAWWLZ010000074.1:4169920-4204490 GCA_035041345.1 Poliocrania exsul
CCCTGACCCTCCATCTGTGCACACGTGTGTGAGCCCTGATCCCCAGCTGTGCACACGTGTGTGAGCCCTGATCCCCAGCTGTGCACACGTGTGTGAGCTCTGACCCTCCATCTGTGCACACGTGAGCCCTGACCCTCCATCTGTGCACACGTGTGTGAGCCCTGACCCCTCAGCTGTGCACACGTGTGTGAGCTCTGACCCTCCCCAGGCACTGATGCGGGAGCTGGAGCTGCGGGAGCGGCGGATACAGGAGCTTCGGACCTCAGGGGAGCGGCTGCTGCGTGAGGAGCACCCCGGGGCACAGACACTGGAGGTGGGCACGGGGAGATAATGGGGGCAGTGGGTACAGGAGGGGCTTTGGCACTACCCAAGGAACACCCTGGGATGCAGACACTGGATGTGGGCATGGGGCTGAAGGGGTACAGGGAAGTGGGTGGTAGGTGTGGGGGGCTGAGGGAGCTGCAGAGGCTGAGGTATTTGGAGGGTGGGGGGAATTTGGAGGGGGCCATGGTGTCTCAGTGAGCTTGAGGGACTTGGGGCGTCTGGGAGAATCCAGAGGGCTGGGGGAGCCTGGTGTGTCAGGGAGTGGGGTCAGGGGGGCCTGGGCACTAAGGGATCACTGGTGTGGGTGAGTGTGCAGGTTCAGGTTCAGGTGTGAGTGCAGGTGTGGGTGCAGGTGAGGGTGTAGATGCCTGTGCCAGTGTGGGTACAGGTTCAGGTGTGGGTGCAGGTGTGGGTGCAGGTGAGGATGCAGATGCCTGTGCCAGTGTGGGTACAGGTTCAGGTGTGGGTGCAGGTGCAGGTTCAGGTGCAGGTACAGATACAGGTGTGGATGCAGGTACAGGTGGGGGTGCAGGTGAGGATGGAGATGCCTGTGCCAGTGTGGGTGCAGGTTCAGATGTGGGTTCAGGTTCAGGTGTGGGTGCAGGTGAAGGTGCAGGTACAGATACAGGTGTGGATGCAGGTACAGGTGGGGATGCAGGTGTGAGTGCCTGTACCAGCACAGGTGCCCTCAGTGCCAACCCTGATGTGTCCCCACCCTGCTCCCCTGCCCTCCCCAGGCGTTCCTGGCAGCACTGCAGACCCAGTGGAGCTGGATGCTCCAGCTCTGCTGCTGCATCGAGACTCACCTGAAGGAGAACACAAACTACTTCCAGGTAAGGGGGGGCTGGGGAGGAGCTGGGTGGGTGGGAGGGAGGAGGTGACCCAAGTACTGACCCCTGGCCCCCTCAGTTCTTCACTGAGGTGCGAGAGACCGAGGAGCTGCTGCGGAAGACGGAGGAGACGATGCGACGCAAGTTCAGCTGCGACCGCGGCACCACAGCCACGCGCCTGGAGGACCTGCTGCAGGACCTCACGGTAAGGGTTCACCTGGGACCCCCAGGGGGACCCCCAAACCCCAGGGCATGACCCCACAATGACCTCCAGACCCTGGGGGGATTGTCACAAATCCCCAAGGCAAATCCCCCTAAGATCCCCCAGGGGGATCCCCCAGGATGACTCTGCTGCCATGACCTCGTGGTGAGGGCAAATGGGATCCTGGAGGGACCTGCCAAGTTGACCCACCCAAGATCCCCAAGGTGGTCCCTCCAGCATGACCCCCATCCCCACTGCAGCTCCTGGAATGATGCCCAACACATGCCTCCCACTGCAACAGGCCAGGGTGACTCCCCTCTCATATTCCTGACCCCACCCCAAATCCCTGGGACCCCTCCAAAATCCTGAGAGCTTCCAAAACCTTTAGGACCTCCCAGTATTCCTGAGCTCCCCTAAAACCCCTGCTATTTCCCTAAATTCCTCATGCACCTCCAAACCAAAATCCTGAGGTACCCCAAACCTGCTCCCACAGGAACAGAAGGAGCAGCTGGCAGAGTTGGGGACGCAGCTGGGGGCTCTTGCCCGCCGTGCCAGGACCATTGTGCAGCTGAAGCCACGGAGCCCTGGGACCCCCTTGCAGGGCCGTCCCCCCATCCAGGCTGTCTGTGACTACAAGCAAATGGAGGTGCGGGGGTCACAGGGGCTGGGGTGATGTGAGGGTGACTGGGAAGATGTTGGGGGATATGATGGGACCAGAACCCCAGGGTCTGACACAGGGTCCATGAGGGGACAAGGGGGATCACAGGAGGACACTCACTCTGGTCTGACAATACCATGGCAGATAGGGGGGACCCCCCACCCTGCTTTCGTGCTACCCTGGCCCTGTGAGGGAACATGGTGGGACAAAAGGGGCCCTCCACTTCTCTCTTACCACCCCAGCCCCATTGGGGGATATAGGAGGAACACTGGGGGTCCTCCACCCTAGTATGAGACCACCCTAGTGCAATTGGGAGACACTGGGCACTACGAGGGGCCACTGGGATCCCCCCATTCCTCTATGGTGCTGCCCCAGTGCTGTGGGGGGACACAGGGGAGGACAAGGGAGTGGGACACGGGGACATAGAGGAATAGGAGGAGATGTAGGGGAATATAAGGGAACATGAAATGGACATGGGGGAACCCCACCCTGCTCCAAGTCTGCCCCAGCCCCATGGTGGGACATGATGGAGTACACGGATCCCTCACCCCAGTCTGACACCACGCCAGCTGTATAGGGGGACACAGGGACATATGGGAGGGACATGGGGAGACACAGCATACCCTGCCCCACCCTGACCCCCTGCCTTTCAGGTGACAGTGCACAAGAATGACACGTGTGCCCTGCTGAGCAATGCACAGCCACAGCAGTGGCGGGTGGTGAGCGCCGGTGGCAGCGAGGCCGTTGTTCCCTCCGTCTGCTTCCTCCTGCCACCCCCCAACAAGGAGGCTCTGGATGCTGTGCACAGGTGGGGACAGTGACCCTACACCCCTCCCTGCATCCCCCTGTGTTCCCCCTGCTAACTCTGTGTTCCCTAAGGCTGGAGACCATGCACCAGCAGCTGCTGGGACTGTGGCAGCAGCTGCACCAGGACCTGCGCAGCCTCCGTGCCTGGCAGTACCTGACCCGGGACATCCAGCAGATCCAGTCCTGGACACACATCACGGTGAGTCCCCAGGGATTCCAGGGTGGCACGGGAGTCCCCTGGGAGTCCCTATGGGGGCTGACACAGCCATGTCCCCCCAGTTCCGCACGCTGCCAGCAGAGGAGGTGCGGCAGGTCCTGCGCAGCCTGGAAACCCATTACCAGGAGTTCCTGCGGGACAGCCAGGATGCCCAGAGCTTCCAGCCCGATGACCGGCTGCAGGTGGAGCGGGACTACAATGCCTGCACCCACAAATATGAGCTGCTGCTGCGTAGCCAGGAGAAAGGTAGGTGTCCCCTCCCTGCTACGGGTCCCTGCAGTGTCCCCAGGGTGTCCCTGGGTGCTGAGTTGTCTCCCTGTCCACCTTCCCTACCATGGGTCTGCAGGGTGTCCCTGGGTCACTGAGCCATCTGCCAGTCCCCGTGGTATTCCTGGGGTGTCCCTGGGGTGCTGACACATCCCTGTATCCCCCCCAGGAGAGCAGGATGAGTCGCTGTGCAAGAGCTACATCTCGCAGCTGAAGGACATCCGGCTGCAGCTGGAGAGCTGTGAGAGCCGCACCGTGCACCGCCTGCGCCTGCCCCTGGATGCCGACCCTCTGCGTGAGTGTGCCCAGCGCCAGGCCGAGCAGCAGGTGTGTGACATGTGTGTGAGGGCGTGTGACATGCGTGTGACACACATGAATGGGGATCTTGGTGCTAAGATGGGACTGTCATGGAATCACAGAATGGTTTGGGTTGGAAAAGCTCTCAGAGCCCATCAAGTCCAACTGTTCCCCCAGGACTGCTAGGTCCCCCACTAAACCATGTCCCCAAGTGCCACATCCACACAGCTGTTAAATCCCCCTAGGAATGGGGACTCTACCTGTGCCAGGGCTGTACATGCCCTTGCAGAAGGAATTGTTCTCAATATCCCATGTAAACCTCCCCTGACCACTTGCTCTGACGGGCTGCAGATCCTTCCCCTGCTCAGCTCCTCCTTGGGTCCGAGGGAGCCAAGGGAACGGTCAGTGGGGGGTCAGCCCTGACCTGCAGCTGGCAGGGACTGAGGGACTCCCTCCCCACAGCAAACCCACCTGGAGCTGGAGGGCATCCAGAAGAACCTGGCCAAGGTCAGCGAGAAGACAGAGCAGGTGCTGGCGCAGCCAGAGCAGGCAGGCTCAGCCCCTGTCCTGCGCTCCGAGCTGGAGGTCACCCTGCGGAAGATGGAGCAGGTGTACAGCCTCTCCACCATCTACCTGGAGAAGTGAGTGTACTCTGTGCCCTGGCACTGTGTGGCTTCTTGGAACCTTGGGCTGGGAATGAGCCTGGGCAGTCAGTGGGGGCTGGGAGGTTTTCCCTTTTCACTTCTCCCTTTTTTTACCCTTTTCCTTCCCTTGTGGCTCTGTGCTGCTGCTCTGGCTGAGCTGTCCCACTCTCAGCTGAGTCCATCCCACTCCTGTCCCACTCCCATCCCACTCCTGTCCTGCTCCTGGCTGATCCCTCCCTGTGCCACAGGCTGAAGACCATTGGGCTGGTGATCCGGAGCACGCAGGGGGCTGAGGAGCTGCTCCGCAAGTACGAGGAGCAGCTGAAGGATGTGCAGGCAGTGCCGGCTGACCTGGCTGAGCTGGAAGCCAGCAAGGCTGAGCTGAAGGTACGGGAGGGATTCCAGGGAATGCCAGGAGGTTCTGGGGGAGCTGGGATTGGCACTGACCCCTGCCCATCTGCCACAGCGGCTGCGGACACAGGCTGAGGGGCACCAGCCCTTCTTCAGCACCCTGGAGGCCGACCTTGGCAAGGCCAAGGACGTCAACGAGCGGATGGTCCGCGGCCACAGCGAGCGGGATGTGGACCTGGAGCGGTACCGGGAGCGGGTGCAGCAGCTGCTGGAGCGCTGGCAGGCCGTGCTGAGCCAGACCGACCTGCGCCAGCGTGAGCTGGACCAGCTGGGCCGCCAGCTGCGCTACTACCGGCAGAGCTGCGACGCCCTGCGCCAGTGGATCCGCGACGCCCGGCAGCGCCAGGAGGCCATCCAGGCTGTGCCCATCACCGACAGCCGGGCTGTGCGCGAGCAGCTCCTGCAGGAGAAGGTAGAGCCAGCGGTGGGACAAGGGGTGTGCCCAGCCATCCCTGGCTGTGGTGTGGCAAGGGGGCTTGCTGGCAATCCCCAATGGGGTGAGGGGTGTGCCTGACCATCCCCAGCTGTGGTAGGGTGACACGTGCACCTGGGCATCCCTGGTGTGGCAAGGGCTGTGCCTGGGCATCCCTGGCTGCTGTGGGGTGAGGGGTGCTCCTGGTCATCCCCAGTGGGATGAAGGGTATGCCCAACCATCCCTGGTGAGGCAAGGAGTGCTCCTGGTCATCCCTGGTGGGGTGAGGTGTGTACCTGGCCATCCCTGGCGAGGCAAGGAGTGCTCCTGGCCATCCCTCGTGGGGTGAAAGGTATGCCCTGCCATCCCTGGTGAGGCAAGGAGTGCTCCTGGCCATCCCTGGTGGGGTGAGGTGTGTACCTGGCCATACCTGGCGAGGCAAGGAGTGCTCCTGGCCATCCCTGGTGGGGTGAGGTATGTACCTGACCATACCTGGCAGGGCAAGAAGTGCATGTAGCCATCCCCTGCTGTGACAGGGTGAGGGTACACCTGACCATATCTGGTCCCAAATGGGGCAAGGAGTTCTCTCACCTGTGCCTGCTGTGTTGGGGTAGGGAGGGCTCTTAGGTGGCCACAGTGGGACAAGGGGTGCTCTTGTCTGTCCCTGGCTGTGTCAGGATGAGGGGTGCTCTTGGCCCTCCCCAGCAGGGTGAGGGTGCTTCTGGCATTCCCAGCTATGGAGTGGCTAGCAGTGCTCTCAGGAGGCTGTGGAGTGCCTGGGCTCACCCTCAGATGTCTCCCCAGAAACTGCTGGAGGAGTGTGAGCAGCACAAGGAGAAGGTGGAGGAGTGCCAGCGCTACGCCAAGCAGTACATCGATGCCATCAAGGTGTGCCTGCTGCCTGGGGGGCTGGGGCTGGTGGGGTTGGGGGGCAGCACAATGTCCCATGGGGCACTGTGAGGACAATGCCAAGGCTGGGGGTCTTGCCAGAGCTGTGATGGCACACTGAGCCCCCTCTCCCTGGCAGGACTATGAGCTGCAGCTAGTGAGCTTCAAGGCGCAGGTGGAGCCGGTGGCATCGCCGGCCAAGAAGCCCAAAGTGCAGTCGGCATCTGACAGCATCATCCAGGAGGTGAGGGGGGTCCCACTGCTGTGGGCCTGGGGTGCCCCATGGCTCCTGAAGCATGGCTGCTCATGAAGGGGTGGGCTTGGGGGGCTGCTGTGCAGACTCACCACCATCTGGTCCCACCATTGCCAAGGGACTGGGGGTATGTGGGCATGCTCCCCTCCCTCCCACTGACCCTCTGTCTCCACAGTATGTGGACCTGCGGACACAGTACAGTGAGCTGACCACACTCACCACACAGTACATCAAGTTCATCACCGAGACGCTGCGGCGGCTGGAGGAGGAGGAGGTAGGGAGTGGCGTGGGGTGGCACGGCTGGGTGTGTAACCGTGGGGAGCGCGGTTAACAGGGGCTCCAGTCCCATCAGTAACGCCAGCCTATGGCTGTGACTGGCCCTGGTTGCCATCACTAACACTGGCCCACAGCCGTGGCTCCAGCCCTGGCTCCATCACTAACACTGGCCTCTGGCTGTGACTCTGGCTCCAGCCTCATCACTAACACTGCCCCATGGCCGTGACTCCGGCCTCAGACCCATCACTAATACTGGCCCACGGCTGTGGCTCTGGCCTTAGCCCCATCACTGACACTGCCCCATGGCTGTGACTCTGGCCCCATCACTAACACTGACTCACAGCCTCTAACTCTGCTCCTTGCTGGGCACCCGGGAGCGAGGCCACTGGCTCTGGGTGTGGAGGGTCTCTGAGCCGAGCTGGCTCCAGGTGCCAGGGGCTCTGGTGTGACTGGTGGTAGGAGGCACTTCCCAGATACACGTAGTGCAGTCAGCACCCGCCTGCGCATGCCGCTGTGCTGGGCGCCGGCCTGCGGGATCTGGCGTGGGGTAACCTCTCTAACTCTTGGTTTCTGCCCTCGGAGCCGCTTTGCCGGTGCTTTTTCTTGGGGGATGTTTGTGTTGGTGGGAATCTAATGGAGGGTAAAAAACCAGGATGACTCTGGCAGCCCTGCACCAGGTACTCACTCTGCGCATGCCCTCTCCCTGCGGCACCCCCACCTTCTCCATAGCTCGCCTTGTCCTCCTCTCCCTCTTCAGCCTCTGTGCTGCTCCTGGGATTGGGGGTCTGGCGCAGGGGTCTGGCTCCCTCGCATGTGCAGTGCCCGGGTCTTGTGGGGTGTGCGGCTGCCTCTCTCATGGTGCATGGGGTGTGAGTGCCGTGCTCGCACCTGGAAGCGGCCAGGAGGGCTTCAAACCGGCTGGATCACTCTCTCCATTGTCGAGGCTTTCCTGACAGGGAAACCTCTGTTGGCACCACCCTCGGATGGCTCCTCTCTGTCCGGCTCTTGGCACTTGGGCTGTCTCTCTTATTTGCCCACAGCAGGGGCTGTCTGTGCTGGCCCCTTCACGTGGGGAGCCATGGTGGTGGTGTGCACGCTGCTCGCATCTGTCTCCATCGCTTGGGCTCCGCTCGCGCTCTGTCCCTTCTCTCTGGTATGTGGCCATGCGCTTCCTGCGCTGCTGTCTGGCTCCCGTTGCCTGTCTGCCTGTGCTGTCGTGTGTCCCCTGTCCTGCCGTATGTCTTCTGGAAGCTGGTGTCACTGCCACCGGCTCGTGGGGTGGCCCAGGGGCCGAAGCCCTTCCACGCAATTCCTCCACCCCTCCGCTGGCTCGGCGGTGCGTGGCTTGGCCGGTGTCGATGCCGTGGCGCGATCGCATCCCTTGTGATTTGTCTCTCTCTCCCCTCTCTGTCCCCTGCACCCTCTTTCCCCTCCAGAAAGCCGCCGAGAAGCTGAAGGAGGAGGAGAGGAAGCGGCTGGCGGAGGTGGAGGCGCAGCTGGAGAAGCAGCGGCAACTGGCCGAGGCCCACGCCAAAGCCAAGGCGCAGGCGGAGGCGGAAGCGCGGGAGCTGCAGCTCCGCATGCAGGAGGAGGTCACCCGGCGGGAGGTGGTGGCCGTGGATGCTGAGCAACAGAAGCAGAACATCCAGCAGGAGCTGATGCAGCTGCGGCAGAACTCGGACCACCAGATCAAGTCCAAGGTGAAGCTGATCGAGGAGGCCGAGTACAACCGCAAGAAGGTGGAGGAGGAGATCCGCCTCATTCGCCTGCAGCTGGAGAGCACTGAGAAACAGCGCGAGGGCGCCGAGACGGAGCTGCAGGAGCTGCGGGCGCGCGCCGAGGAAGCTGAGCGGCAGAAGCGGCAGGCACAGGAGGAGGCCGAGCGCCTGCGCCGGCAGGTGAAGGAGGAGAGCCAGAAGAAGCGGGAGGCAGAGGAGGAACTGAAGCGCAAGGTGCAGGCTGAGCGTGAGGCGGCACGGGAGAAGCAGAAGGCGGTGGCGGACCTGGAGCAGCTGCGGCTGCAGGCGGAGGAGGCCGAGCGGCGCATGCGGCAGGCGGAGGCCGAGAAGGATCGGCAGATCCAGGTGGCCCAGGAAGTGGCCCAGCGCAGTGCTGAGGCCGAGCTGCAGAGCAAGCGCCTCTCCTTCGCCGAGAAGACGGCGCAGCTGGAGCTGTCGCTGCAGCAGGAGCACGATGCAGTGGCCCAGCTGCAGGAGGAGGCCGAGCGGCTGAAGAGGCAGCAGCTGGAGGCTGAGCGCTCACGGGAGGAGGCCGAGAAGGAGCTGGAGCGCTGGCGGCAGAAGGCCAATGAGGCACTGCGCCTGCGGCTGCAGGCTGAGGAGGTGGCCCACAAGAAGTCGCTGGCACAGGAGGAGGCTGAGAAGCAGAAGGAGGATGCGGAGCGCGAGGCCCGCAAGCGCGCCAAGGCGGAGGAGGCCGCCCTGCGTCAGAAGGAGCTGGCAGAAGAGGAACTGGAGAAGCAGCGGGAGCTGGCGGAGGGCACAGCCCAACAGAAGCTGGCGGCGGAGCAGGAGCTGATCCGACTGAAGGCAGAGATGGAAAACGGGGAGCAGCAGCGCCTGCTCCTCGAGGAAGAGCTCTCGCGGCTGAAGAGCGAGGTGAACGAGGCCATTCAGAGGAGGAAGGAGCTGGAGGAGGAGCTGGCCAAGCTGCGGGCCGAGATGGAGGTCCTGCTGGAGAGCAAGGCCAAGACAGAGGAGGAGTCGCGCTCCAGCAGTGAGAAGTCGAAGCAGCGGCTGGAGGCCGAGGCCAGCAAGCTGCGTGAGCTGGCTGAGGAGGCCGCCCGCCTGCGCGCCCTCTCCGAGGAGGCCAAGCGGCAGCGGCAGCTGGCAGAGGAAGAGGCCGGCCGGCAGCGAGCTGAGGCTGAGCGCATCCTGAAGGAGAAGCTGGCGGCCATCAATGAGGCCTCGCGGCTGAAGGCGGAGGCGGAGATTGCACTGAAGGAGAAGGAGGCGGAGAACGAGCGGCTGCGGCGGCTGGCGGAGGACGAGGCCTACCAGCGTAAGCTGCTGGAGGAGCAGGCGGCTCAGCACAAGCAGGACATCGAGGAGAAGATCGCTCTGCTGAAGCGCTCCTCAGAGAGCGAGCTGGAGCGCCAGAAGGGACTGGTGGAGGACACGCTGCGGCAGCGGCGACAGGTGGAGGAGGAGATCCGCGCCCTCAAGGCCAGCTTCGAGAAGGCCTCGGCTGGCAAGAGTGAGCTGGAGCGAGAGCTCAACCGCATCCGCGGGGAGGCGGAGGAGGTGCAGCGCAGCCGGGAGCAGGCAGAGCGGGAGGCCGAGCGGCAGCGGGCGCTGGCGCTGGAGGAGGAGGGCCGGCGGCGCGAGGCCGAGGAGAAGGTTCAGGCCATCCTGGCAGCCGAGGAGGAGGCCGGGCGGCAGCGGCGGCTGGCTCTGGAGGAGGTGGAGAGGCTGCGGGCCATGGTGGAAGAGGCGCGGCGGCAGAAGGAGCTGGCGGAGAAGGAGTCGGAGCGGCAGATCCAGCTGGCACGGGAGGCGGCGCAGAAGCGGATCGCGGCGGAGGAGAAGGCTCACCTGGCTGCCGTGCAGCAGAAGGAGCAGGAGCTGCTGCAGACACGGCAGCAGGAGCAGAGCCTCCTGGACCGGCTGCGCGAGGAGGCCGAACGGGCCCGGCGGGCGGCCGAGGAGGCCGAGTTTGCTCGTGGCAAAGCTGAGCAGGACGCCAGCCTGTCCCGGCAGCGCGTGGAGGAGGCTGAGCGTCTGAAGCAGCGGGCGGAGGAGGAGGCGCAGGCCAAGGCACAGGCACAGGCAGATGCAGAGAAGCTGAGGAAGGAGGCCGAGTTGGAGGCAGCGAAGCGGGCACAGGCAGAACAAGCAGCCCTGCGGCAGAAGCAGCTGGCTGATGCCGAGATGGAGAAGCACAAGAAGTTTGCAGAGCAGACGCTGCGGCAGAAGGCGCAGGTGGAGCAGGAGCTGACCAAGGTGAAGCTGCAGCTGGATGAGACAGACCATCAGAAGGGCATCCTGGATGAGGAGCTGCAGCGGCTGAAGGAGGAGGTGACAGATGCTGTCCGGCAGAAGGCTCAGGTGGAGGAGGAGCTCTTCAAGGTCCGGGTGCAGATGGAGGAGCTGGCCAAGCTTAAGAGCCGCATTGAGGAGGAGAACAAGGCACTGATCCTCAAGGACAAGGACAACACGCAGAAGTTCCTGGCGGAGGAGGCCGAGAAGATGAAGCAGGTGGCGGAGGAGGTGGCCCGGCTGAGCGTGGAGGCACAGGAGGCCGCCCGCATGCGGCAGCTGGCTGAGGATGACTTGGCACAGCAGCGGGCACTGGCAGAGAAGATGCTGAAGGAGAAGATGCAGGCGGTGCAGGAGGCCACGCGGCTGCGGGCTGAGGCCGAGATGCTGCAGAAGCAGAAGGACCTGGCGCAGGAACATGCCAAGCGGCTGCAGGAGGACAAGGAGCAGATGCAGCAGCGCCTGGCCGAGGAGACTGAGGGCTTCCAGAAGACGTTGGAGGCCGAGCGCCGGCGGCAACTGGACATCACAGCTGAGGCTGAGCGCCTCAAAGTGCAAGTGGCAGAGATGAGCATGGCCCAGGCCAAGGCTGAGGAAGAAGCCAAGCGGTTCAAGAAGCAGGCAGAAGAGATCAGTGAGAGGCTGCACGAGACTGAGCTGGCCACACAGGAGAAGATGACATTGGTGCAGACCCTGGAGATCCAACGGCACCAGAGTGATGAGGATGCAGAGAAGCTGCGGAAGGCCATTGCTGACCTGGAGGATGAGAAGGAGAAGCTGAAGAAGGAGGCAGCACTGCTGCAGCAGAAGGCAGAGGAGGTACTGGGCTGTGGGTCTCCCTTAGCGGTGATGGTATGCAGGGAGGCTGTCCCTCTCCCCAGCCACCCCACACCATCCTTAGCCAGGTCCCCAAGGACCATCACTGGGGATGGTGGCGCAGGACCCCCCATGTGGGTCAGGGGTGTGTGTAGAGTTGGGAGCACTGAAGCAAACCCCACAGGCAGTGTCGGAGTGGGACCTCCACCCCATCTCCTGCTGTGAAGGGGGGATTCCCACCACCAGGGTCAGCTCTTCAGCCCCACAATGTGTCCTGCTGTGTTCCCTCTTTGTGCCCCATTTCCAGCCTCGGTGCTGGAGGATCCCTCATGTCCTCCCCCTGTTTGTCCTGCCCCATGTTGTGTTACATGGTTCCCTAACCCCGGCTCTGCTCCTTAACTCTTACCCAACATAGAGGAGTGTGTGGGTGACTCTGTGTTCCCTGGTGCTGCCCATGCTGTGTCCCCTCATCCCCCTGCCCTCAGTCCCCCTCACTGCCCTCCTGGGTGTCTGACCACACTGTCCTCTCTCCCACCCCAGATGCAGGTGGCCCAGCAGGCTCAGCTCCGTCAGGAGACGCAGCTTCTCCAGCAGAGCTTCCTGACAGAGAAGGATGTCCTGCTGCAGAAGGAGAAGTTCATTGAGGAGGAGAAATTGAAGCTGGAGAAGCTCTTTAAGGAAGAGGTGAACAAAGCCCAGAACCTGAAGGCAGAGCAGGAGCGGCAGCAGCAGGAGATGGAGCAGGAGAAGCAGCAGTTGAAAGCCATGTTGGACGAAGCTAAAAAGCATCAGAAAGAGGCTGAGGAAAATGTCCGGCACAAGCAGGAGGAACTGCAGCAGCTGGAGAGGCAGCGACAGCAGCAGGAGAAACTTCTGGAAGAGGAGAACAAGAAGCTGAGGGAGAGACTTGAGCAGATGCAGGAGGAGTACAAGGCTGCCCTGGCCCAGAGACGGGAGATCATGATTCAGACAGATGACCTGCCTGGGGAGGCCGCGGTTACGACGACACAGCTGCTGGACATCAAGGCTGTGCCCAACGGCCGGGATGCAGTGGACGGCTTAGCACAGAATGGGGAGCCAGAGTTTGCCTTCGATGGCATCCGGCAGAAGGTGTCAGCAGAGAAGCTGGCTGATGCTGGCATTCTGAGCAGAGAGAACTTGGACAAGTTGTCGAAGGGAGTTGTGAGTGTGGGCGAGCTCTCGCAGAGGGAGGACATCAAGAAGTACCTACAGGGCAAGAGCAGCATTGCTGGTTTGCTGATCAAACCCACCAACCAGAAGATGAGCATCTATGAAGCCATGAAGAAGAAGCTTCTCAGCCCAGGCACGGCGTTGGTGCTGCTGGAGGCTCAGGCTGCCTCTGGTTTCATCATCGACCCTGTGAGGAACGCGAGGCTCTCAGTGAACGAGGCGGTGCGAGAGGGTGTGATTGGACCAGAGCTGCATAACAAGATGCTGTCGGCCGAGCGGGCTGTCACTGGCTACAAGGATCCGTACACAGGCGACAAGATCTCCCTCTTCCAGGCCATGACGAAGGATCTCATTGTCAGGGATCATGGCATCCGTCTGCTCGAGGCCCAGATTGCCACTGGCGGCATCATCGACCCCGTGCACAGCCACCGCCTGCCCGTGGAAGCTGCCTACAAACGCGGCTACTTCGATGAGGAGATGAACCAGGTCCTGTCTGACCCCACTGATGACACCAAGGGCTTCTTTGACCCCAACACTCAGGAGAACCTCACCTACCTGCAGCTGATGGAGCGGTGCGTGACTGACCCGGACACGGGGCTGTGCCTCCTGCCACTCACTGACCAGGCAGCCAAAGCAAGGGAGCTGGCCTACACAGACAAGGAAGCCAAGGACGTCTTCAAGAAGGCCACGGTGACTGCACCGTTTGGCAAGTTCCAAGGGAAGACAGTGACCATCTGGGAGCTCATCAATTCCGAATACTTCACTGAGGACCAAAGGCGGGACCTGATCCAGCAGTACAGGACTGGCAAGATCACGGTGGAGAAGATCATCAAGATCATCATCACGGTTGTGGAGGAAAGCGAGAAAAAGAGCCAGATGTGCTTTGAGGGCCTGCGGGCCCCTGTGCCTGCTGCCGAGCTGCTGGAGAGCAAGGTCATCAACAAGGACCTCTACAACCAACTGCACCAGGGCAAGAAGTCTGTGAAGGATGTGGCGGAGATGGAGTCCGTGCGGCAGTACCTGAAGGGCACAGATGCCATTGCCGGTGTCCTGGTGGAGTCAACGAGCCAGAAGCTCACCTTCTATGAGGCCCTGAAGAGAAACCTGGTGAAGCCAGAGGTTGCCCTGTCCCTGCTGGAGGCACAAGCTGCTACTGGTTACATCATTGACCCTGTGGGGAACAAACTCTTCTCCGTGGATGAGGCGGTGAAAGCCGAGGTGGTGGGGCCAGAGTTCCATGAGAAGCTGCTGTCGGCAGAGAAGGCAGTGACCGGCTACAAGGATCCCTACACGGGCCAGACGGTTTCCCTCTACCAGGCACTCAAGAAGGGCCTCATCCCCAGTGACACTGGGCTCCGGCTACTGGACGTCCAGCTCTCCACTGGTGGCATCATTGACCCTGTCAACAGCCACCGGCTCCCGCTTGAGGTCGCTTACAAGCGTGGCTACTTCGACCCAGAGATAAACGAGGCTCTGACTGAGCTCCGAGATGATGCCAAGACTTTCTACTGTCCCAACACCCAGGAGCACCTCACCTACACCCAGCTGCAGAAGAGCTGCCACCGTGACAAGCAGACTGGCCTGTGCCTGCTGCCCTTGTCTGATAAGGCCATCCAGTCGCAGCAGGAGGAGGTCTACACTGACAGCCAGGCCAAGGAGTGCTTTGACAAGACCACCATAGAGGTCCCGGTGGGCAGCATGAAGGGCCGGATGATGACCATCTGGGAGCTGATCCACTCTGAGTACTTCACAGAGGAGCACAGGCGGGAGCTGCTCCGACAGTACAAAACTGGCAAGGTGACCATTGAGAAGATCATCAAGATCGTGATCACCATCATTGAGGAGACAGAGACCAAAAAGCAGGAGAAGCTGACGTTCAGTGGTCTGCGGACGCCAGTGCCGGCCAGTGAGCTGCTGGAGTCCCGCATCATCAGCAAAACCCAGTATGAGCAGCTGAAGGAAGGCAAGAAGACAGTGAAGGAGCTCTCTGAGACAGATGCAGTGAGGAGGTTCCTGCATGGCAGTGACTGCATTGCTGGCGTCTATGTGGAGGCCACCAAGGAGAAGCTGAACATCTATGAGGCTATGAAGAGGAACCTGCTGAGGCCCAGCACTGCCGTGGTCCTCCTGGAGGCCCAGGCAGCCACCGGGTTCTTGATTGACCCTGTGAAGAACCGTAAACTGTACGTCAACGAGGCGGTGAAGGCTGGCGTTGTTGGGCCGGAGCTGCACGAGAAGCTGCTGTCGGCTGAGAAGGCTGTCACTGGCTACAAAGACCCCTACTCGGGCAACACCATCTCCCTCTTCCAGGCCATGAAGAAAGGGCTCATCGTCAAGGAGCATGGCATCCGCCTGCTCGAGGCCCAGATCGCCACCGGCGGCATCATCGACCCTGTGCACAGCCACCGCCTGCCCGTGGAGGTGGCCTATCAGCGTGGCTACTTTGATGAAGAGATGAACCGGACCCTCTCCGACCCCACTGATGACACCAAGGGCTTCTTTGACCCCAACACTCAGGAGAACCTCACCTACCTACAACTGAAGGAGAGATGCATCGAGGATCCGGAGACGGGCCTGTACCTGCTGCCTCTGCGGGAGCCCGAGAAGCCGAAAGTGGTGGAGACCACCCAGGTGTACACAGAGGCAGAGACACGGAAGGTGTTTGAGGAGACACAGGTGGACATCCCTGTGGGCAGTCGGGCGGGCTCCTCCATGTCGCTGTGGGAGATCATGCACTCGGACCTGCTGCCCGAGGAGCAACGGAAGCAGCTTATGGAGGAGTTCCAGTCAGGCCGCGTGTCCAAGGAGCGCATGATCATCATCATCATTGAGATCATCGAGAAGACTGAGATCATCCGGCAGCAGAACCTCATGTCCTATGACTACGTCCGGCGCCGCCTCACGGCCGAGGACCTCTATGAGGCCAAGATCATCTCACAAGAAATCTACAACCTTCTGAAGCAGGGCTCCAAAACCTTCCGTGAGCTCCTGGAGGTGGAGACTGTCTGGAAGTACCTCTATGGGTCAGGCTGTGTAGCTGGCATCTACATCCCCTCCTCCAAGCAGACACTCAGTGTCTACCAGGCACTGAAGAAGGGGCTGATCAACTCTGAAGTGGCCCGCTCCCTCCTGGAGGCCCAGGCAGCCACTGGCTTCATGATTGACCCCACCAAGAATGAGATGCTGACTGTCGACGAGGCGGTCAGGAAGGGCGTGGTGGGGCCTGAGATCCACGACCGGCTCCTGTCTGCAGAGAGAGCTGTGACTGGCTACAGAGATCCCTACAGCGAACAGAAGATTTCCCTCTTCCAGGCCATGAAGAAAGATCTCATTCCCAGTGAAGAGGCCCTCAAGCTCCTGGACGCCCAGATTGCCACTGGTGGCGTCATTGACCCACACCTGGGTTTCCACCTGCCCCTGGAGGTGGCTTACCAGAGGGGCTTCATCAACAAGGAGACGTACGACATGCTCTCGGAGCCCAGCGAGGTGCGCAGCTACGTGGACCCCTCCACGGATGAGAAGCTCAGCTACACTCAGCTGCTGAAGCGCTGCCGGAAGGACGAGAACTCCAAGCTCCTCTTGCTCCCACTCTGCGACACACGGAAACTCACCTTCCGGGGTCTGCGGAAGCAGATCACCGTGGAGGAGCTCGTCCGTTCGCAGGTGATGGATGAAGCCACAGCCCAGCGCCTCCAGGAGGGCCTCACCTCCGTTGAGGAGGTCTCCAAGAACCTCAAGAAGTTCCTGGAGGGCACCAGCTGCATTGCTGGTGTCTTTGTGGATTCCACAAAGGAGCGTCTGTCCGTCTACCAGGCCATGAAGAAGGGGATCATCCGGCCTGGCACTGCCTTCGAGCTCCTGGAGGCACAGGCAGCCACGGGCTATGTGATCGACCCCATCAAGGGCCTCAAGCTGACAGTGGAGGAAGCTGTGCGAATGGGCATAGTGGGCCCTGAGTTCAAGGACAAGCTGCTCTCTGCTGAGAGGGCCGTCACTGGCTACCGGGACCCCTACACTGGAAAGCTTATCTCCCTCTTCCAGGCCATGAAGAAGGGTCTGATCCTGAAGGACCATGGAATCCGCTTGCTCGAGGCACAGATCGCCACAGGAGGCATCATTGACCCCGAGGAGAGCCACCGCCTGCCCGTGGAGGTGGCCTACAAGAGGGGCCTCTTTGATGAGGAGATGAATGAGATCCTGCTGGACCCCAGCGATGACACCAAGGGCTTCTTTGATCCCAACACCGAGGAGAACCTCACCTATCTGCAGCTCATGGAGCGGTGCATCACAGACCCAGAGACTGGCCTCTGCCTCCTGCCCCTGAAGGAGAAGAAGCGGGAGAGGAAGACCTCCTCCAAGTCCTCCGTCCGCAAGCGCCGGGTGGTGATCGTTGACCCGGAGACGGGCAAGGAGATGTCCGTCTATGAAGCCTATCGCAAGGGCCTCATTGACCACCAGACCTACCTGGAGCTGTCAGAGCAGGAGTGCGAGTGGGAGGAGATCACCACCTCCTCCTCCGATGGTGTGGTGAAGTCAATGATTATTGACAGACGCTCAGGGCGCCAGTACGACATTGATGATGCCATCAGCAAGGGGCTGATTGACCAGTCGGCCCTCGACCAGTATCGCTCAGGCACCCTCTCCATCACTGAGTTTGCTGACATGCTCTCTGGCAACATGGGTGGCTTCCGGTCACGGTCGTCCTCAGTGGGATCCTCCTCCTCCTACACCGTCAGCCCAGCCCTGACACGGACACAGATCTCCATGTGGACTGACCCAACCGAGGAGACCGGGCCGGTGGCAGGCATCCTGGACACGGACACTCTTGAGAAAGTGTCCATCACGGAGGCGATGCGCCGCAACCTGGTGGACAACATCACAGGGCAGCGGCTGCTGGAAGCCCAGGCCTGCACTGGGGGCATCATAGACCCCAACACCGGTGACAAGTGCACTGTTGCCGACGCGGTCAGCAAAGGCCTGGTCGACAAGATCATGGTGGACCGCATCAATCTGGCACAGAAGGCCTTCTATGGCTTCGAGGACCCGCGGACCAAGACGAAGATGTCAGCGGCACAGGCACTGAAGAAGGGCTGGCTGTACTATGAGGCTGGGCAGCGGTTCCTGGAGGTGCAGTACCTGACAGGGGGCCTGATCGAGCCCGATTCCGCCGGCCGCGTCTCCCTGGATGAGGCACTGCAGAAGGGCACCATTGATGCACGCACTGCCCAGAAGCTGCGGGACGTCAACACCTACTCCAAGTACCTCACCTGCCCCAAGACCAAGCTCAAGATCTCCTACAAGGACGCCATGGACCGGAGCATGATCGAGGATGGGACTGGCCTGCGGCTGCTGGAGGCCTCCTCCCAGTCCAGCAAGGGCTACTACAGCCCCTACAACGTCAGCAGTGCTGGCTCCACCTCTGGATCCCGCTCAGGCTCCCGCACCGGCTCCCGCTCAGGCTCCCGACGTGGCAGCTTTGATGCCACCAGCTCTGGCTTCTCCATGACCTTCTCTTCCTCATCTTACTCCTCCTCGAGCTTTGGGCGCAGATACGCCGGGGATCCCCAGGGCACTGTGGACGCGGCTGCTCTAGCCCTTGCCCTTGCCTTGGCTGCATCTGGGAGCTGTGGGCAGGAGGCGAGCGGGGAGCACCCTGGGGTGTGTGGGCCTCCACTCCATGTGGCCTGAGACCCGCCAGCCCCCCGAGGCGCCGCCTCACCCGCTCCGCATGTGGTAACGCTGCTGGCTAATCACTAGTATATTTTTTAATTTTGAACCTCCACTCTTCTCCCAAAGCAGTGCCTCGAGTTAACCAAAAAGACAAGACTAATAAATTAATATATATGCGAATGTGCTGACAGTGTTTGTATATTAAGAGATGAGAGAGAACACACACTACCCTCCCTGCCCTGTGCCCTGGGAGCCGGACGCCGTTCCTGCCCCTGGCTGCGTAGACTCCGCTGCCGCTCACATGTGGTGCGGTCAAGCTGGATACCAGGAAAACAGTTCCCTGTTTGGATCTAACCACTTAGTACTCTTTTGTAATTAACCTGCCAGCTTCAACCCCTGCACCCCGAAGGAGGAGATGACCCTGGCCCCATGGTGTACCCCACTGCAGCTGGCATGCTGGAGGAGGACATTGTGGGCTCTCCAGTATGACAGCCAGACACACCACACCGACCTTGGAGCTGCTGCCTGGACCCCTTCCACCCACTCTCAGCGTGTCGAGGAGGGGGCTCTGCACCCCGGCCCCCGAGCTGCCCCATCTCCCTGCCGTGGCCTCCCGGCACGTCCCCGCCACCGCACCGCGGAGCTGGTGCTCCGACCGTAAGTGCCACGCTGGTGCTGCCCGGTGCTTCCGTGCCCCGCGGGGGGAACCTGCCTCCGCTCCGCCGCTTCGCCCGCCGAGTGGCTTCACTGCGCGCCTGCCTCCGCCAGCCCACCCGCTCACCCGCCCTCTGGGATGCTCCCGCCGTGGCCGGCTGGTCTGTCTGTCTGTCTCTCTCTCCGTGTATCTGAGAAGTGCTTCCACTCGAGGTTGATTTCCTCACACTCATGTGGCTCCATGCCCCCTTGGCAGGTGTCTGCCAGAGCCCATGCCCTAGCCAGGTTCTGCACGGCTCCTGTGCCCAGAGCCCCCCCAGCCACAGGGACTTTGCTGACCCCTGTGAGGGGTGTGGGGGCCCCAGGACCCCCTGGAGCATGGGGTGGGCCATGGGATGCTGCAGCAGCCCAAAACATGCTCCTGTTAGAAAAAGGCGGATTTCTGTAAAACCAGCCTCCTTTTCCTTCCTCGCGGTAATTCCGACCCGCCCCGTGCCCCCGTGTTCTCCCTCCACCCGCAGTAACGCCCTCTCTCTCTGGCAGACATCTTTTTCCAGTCCCACCAAAGATGTCCCGGTGCCGCTGAGTGAGCTCCTGAGCTGGGTCTCCGACGTCAGCAGGTCATGGATGGGCTCGAGGGGAGCCCCGGAGGCGGCAGCTGCTCGGCCGAGCTCGCCAGCACAGGTAACACCGAGCTCCCTGCTCCGTCCCAGTCCCGCGGCGGGCGTGCGGCACTGCCGGTCGGGTCAGTGGCTTCATCTCATGGATCGTTCTCCCTGTCTCATCCCATCTTTTCTGTTCACTTTGTTGTAGTGTGGTTGGATGTCCATCTCACCTCCCCTCACCGCCGCCACGGAGCCCGTCCCCCGCCCCGGGGCCACTGGGACCGCGCCTGAGGACACAGGGACGTGCTCCCTTGCCCTTTGTACTTGCCAGAGTCCCTGGGCAGAGACTGGGGCCTCAGTGCCTGGGCAGCCAGTGGCCCGAGAGGCACACATGGGGTCACCCTGTCCCTCCTCACCCTGCAAAACCCCTGCTCCCCAGGGATGGCCTCCTGGCAGGGTGCCAGGCTCACCGTGGATCTCCATGGCATCTCCTCCTTCCCCCCTGCTCTCATCTGCCCCCTGTAAATCCAATCATGTTACCCTCCGCCTCTGGTGTCATTATTGCTCTCATTACGCCCTTTGGCTTTGCATGAGGTGCCGCTGTGCGCAGCCCCGGGATGCTCCCCGCTCCCTGGGGTGCCCAGTGCCCCAGCCATCACTCACTGGGGCATTGGGGGCCCATCAATTACCCAAACACATCTCTTTTTGGGGGCAAAACACTAAAATCCTGACCTGTACATACCGCAAAGTGTCTGTAAAAGGAGCAGTGTGGACCCAGGGCTCCCCTGTGAGGGCAGTAAAGGAGAATCCTCTGAAACCAGCTGGCAGCTCCGCGTGGTCTGTTCACCCCTCCAGTCTTGCCACCGTGGCTGGGGGCTGGGGGCTCCCACTGCCTCATGTGTGTTTGTGCCATGAGCTGCGTGTACTGTTGTGGGTCATGGTGGAACGTGCTGGGGCACAGGGGTCCTGACTGGCTCTTGGCACAGGTGCTGCACCCGTGGGCTGGGCCTTGGTGTGCCCACGGTGCTTCCAGGCACAGAGCAGGGCTGTGGGGGTGTCCCCAGGGCTGTCTCGAGCTGGTAGCACAGCCAGCAGTGCCAGGAGGTGAGTGTGGCCACAGCCCCTGGCCAGCAGGTCTCTGGTTTTGGGGAGTGGGCACTGCTGGTGCTGTGGGGGCTTCTGAGGCTGCATCCCTCAAATGGAGACAGACCCATCCCTCCCAGCCCTGTCAGTGGGGCTCTGGGTGGGGCAGGGGCACTGCCCCCCACAGCACTTGCTCCTGTGCCCATGTGTGCCGTTACCACTGCTGGTGCAGAGCTGTGCCTGCCCATCCCATGGTCTCTGCCCAGTGAGGGCTGTGCCATGGACTCCCTTTTTGGGCAGTGAGGGGCTGTAGTGGGCAGGTGGCAGTGGTTTGCTGTGAGGATGAGAGGCTGGAGAGAATCAGGGCATGCTGGCCCTGCAGCCACTGGCAGAGCAGCAGCATTTGGGAGGGACAGCCCTGGCAAACCGAGAAATGTTGATGCAGCTGCCAGTGCAGGTGTGGGCAGCTCAAGGGCTCTGTCCAGCCCGATGAGCCAGGTGCAACCCCTCTGCCCAGACTGGGGCTCCCTGAGTGGGAGGCTCATCCTGCAGCAGTGCCAGGAGCACCAGGCACCATGCTGGGAGTACCAGAGCTGTTCAGGCCCTTGTGGGACCCCTGTGATGTCCAAGGGCTGGTGGTGTCTCACCGTGTTGGGAGAAGCCAAGAGTGTTGGCCCTGCAGCAGCCCTGGGTGGGGAAGCCAGGACAGATGGCGGTGGCTGGGACGACGTTAATTGCATTGTCTGTTGGCAATTAACCACATCTGTCCCCACCGGCAGCGGGATGTGCCCGTTGGGTGCAGCAGGGCTGGAGGGACTGAGGGGGTTGCAGGCTCAGGAGGGGTCCCAAGGCAGCAATGACACTCCCCAGGGTGGCATGGGCTGCCCAGGGCCATGCCCCATTTCAGTACCCCCCTGATATTCCCTGTGTCCCCCAGACGTTCCCTGCTCCCCCAGACATTCCCTCCTCCCCACCATCTTCCTGACCCCCCACCCCAGCCAGTCACCTCTCCCAAAGCTCATGAGGCCACCAAGGGCCCTCTGGGCCAGGGCTAAGCCCCGTGGTCCAACTCAACATCACCACCCGACACTGGTGGGGTCCAGCTCCAGTCCCTGGTGAGAGAATCCCCACTCCTGAGCCCCACCATGGGACCTGCACCCACATGACAGAGGAGAACTCATTCCCCACATGCCTCAGCCCTGGGCCCCTGCTATGGGGACCCTCCCCAGTGTGCCTGGGGTGTTGGGATCCTCCTGCTGTGGCTGGCAAAGGGGTGCAGGAGATGGGGGCACCCCAAGATCTTCTGGGCTGTCTGCTCCTGGGTGACACAACCCCAAACTCAGCACTATGTCCTTTATCCATAGACCCTCTCTGTTGCCTCATGCTGCTCCACATCTCCATTGCCCCCTGAGACCCTCTGTCTCTTCCAAAGTCCTTTCAGCACCATGCACTGAAAGCGACCAGGCCAGTGTGTAACCGGGCCAAGTTTGTCACGATGGAGAACTCGGTGACATTTGCAATTTTAATGCCCTGCAGCTCCTCCTGCCCTGCTGCCTTGCGGCTCGGAGCTCACCTTCCCCGCCTCCTGGAGCAAAACTACCCCTCATCATTAACACTGCGGGCTGTGGCATGTGAGGCACCGAGTGCCACCCTGTCCCTGGTGCCGATCAGACCTGGAGGGGTCCCTCGCCCCCCGCCCAGCGCACGCCGGCATTTGCCAACCTCCCGTCCCAGCATGAGCAGCAGCACTGCCCCGTCCTGGCCGCGGTCCGGTGCATGAGACCCGTGACCGCCGTCCCAAGCGTGGCCGAGGCAGCCGGCTCGGCTGCGCTGGCACAGAGCAGCTGCCAGCTCCCTGTGCCACCGCCCCGGGCACTGCTGGCTCGTCCCCCGCCGCTCCGGGAACGCTCTGTACAGCTTCTCCACAAAGCCGGACCGGCCTCTCCCACGCCCCCGCCTCGCCGAGGCGCTGAACCTCCTCATGGGCAGGGACCCCGAGACCACCCCCGGCCGCGCCGCTGGGGCTCGGAGCCCGGCTGCGTTGGCCAAGGGCGGCTCTGCCTCGCGTAGGCACCGCAGACTCCGTGCCCCGTCGGTCTGTGCTGGGGCCGGCCTTGGCAGGGCCAGTGAATCCCCTCGTCCGGGACGCGGGGCTCGGGGGTGAGAGTGGGGACGGTGCTGCCCCAGGGCTGCAGCCGCCACGTCCTGCCGGGCACCAGGCAGCCCCCAGGCTGGGCACAGGGCCAGAATGACGCGGTGGGGATGGCGGCGGTGCCGTGTGGGTAGCGCGGTGCGAGGACCTGCCCCCCTCCGCGGAACTGTGGAGCTGCTGTCGGGCAGCTCCAGGTCCGTCTGTCCAGGCCGTCGTGTCCTCGGGCGGACGGAGCAGCTCGAGGTGTCTGATGCCAGAGCCAGGGCTGGGGACCCACCTCCAGCGTGCCGGGTCATGCAGCGGCTGCGGGACCCTGGCAGGCACGTGCCGCACCCAGAGCATCGGTGTCCCCGCGCCGGTTTGGGCTTCGGGGTTGATCGTGGTGTCTTAACATGTCCTCAGGACCGGTGCAGTCGCGCCGGCACCGTGTCTGGGACAGGCTGGCAGCGTCGCTGGGGTTTCGTCCTCGGCTCCATCCTCGCCAGCCTGGACTGAGTTGCTGGAAGAGCGTTTCCCACTCTTGTCGTCTGCCCACCTGTGGCAGCATCCTCCATCTCCCCGGTTCCCTGTGCCCAACCTCTGGTAACAGGGCTGGCACTGTGTCACCGTGGTCCTGCCCCGGGCTGAGGGCTCATCGTGAGGCACACGGGACCAGAGACTGGCGGGGCAGGAGGGCTGCGGGACTGCTGGTGACTGCGCTGGAGCTGCCACGACCCCACGAGCCTCAGTGCCCCCGGCCTCGCAGTCCCGCTCCCTTCCTGGACACACTCCCGGTGCGGAGCAGGAGGAAGCAAGACGCTGGACAGCTGGCATGGGGCACCTATGCCAGTGCAGGGGGCAGATGGCCACGCTGAGGGCGTGTCGGCTGATGGCATCGTGCCTGCAGGGTCTGCCATCAATGCGCAGTCCCGGAGCGTCTCCGAGGGGACCGAGCCCTGCCGACACTCCGGCGACTGCTGCGGGTCCGGCACTGGCACCTGCCTGAAGCCGCTTGCCCTCATTCCGGGAATTCATTACTGCACCTGCGGGGGTTCCTGACCAGACCCTGCCCACGGTTCCTTCCTCAGCAGCCGCACCCAGGACACCCCCAGTCTTTGGGTGACTGTTTCCCTCCTGGAATGCCCCTCGCTGTACTCGGCCAGATGATCTGGCTTAATTAATCACCACGGTTAACGACCAGTTAATTGCAGAGCTCCCTGTGCTGTTGGGAGTAGCGCAGCTGTCAGCCTGGGGAGCGGGTACGGTGCGATCCCTTCTGTCAGCCCCGCTCTCTGCCGGGGCACGGAGCAGCCGCTCGCCGTTCATACCCCGTCTCTGTGCCCTTGCCAGGGAGTTGCTGCGTTTTAGATCTCGGTGTTTGCCTGGCATCTCCTTCCAAATGTTGTGGCAAAGTGGCCACGCTCACAGCACAGGAGCCGGGTGCGGCTGGTGTGGGTGTCAGTGCTCCGTGTCAGTGTAGTGGGTTTTCCACGGGTCGGTTTGTCGTGGGTCAGTTTTCCATGGGTCAGTTTGCCGTGGCTTGGTTTGGGCTCAGCCAGACCCAAAGAGTGGCTCTGCAGTGCACAGAACAGGTGTAGGGACACAGGGGACCAGATGGAGCCCAAGGGGCAGCAGCCGGTTGAGATCTGGGATTGAACTCGGGTGAAAAAGGGTCTGGAAAACGGGGAGAGCTGCAGGAATGCAGAGGAGCCGGAGCCGAGTCAAAACTCTCAGGCATCGGTGACGGCCGGAGAAAGAGGTTGGGGGTCCCGGCCAAGGGAGCTCTCCCCTGGCTGATGAGGGTGGGCTGTCTCTGGGGGAACACAGCGAGACTCCGAGACCTCCGCACCGGTATTGCAGCGGGAAAGGCTGTGGATCCACATCCCCTGCCACTCTGCCGGGTCCTGGTGTTCTGTCCCCACCGTCCCTCTGCTCTTCCTGCAGACGCACCGCACTGCGGGGGACATTGGGCTCACCGGGGAGAGCGTGGAGGGGTCACCACCGGATGGGGAGGAGATGGAGAGGTACGGGCACCGCCGAACACACCGTGTCGGGGGCTGTGGGTATTCCTCGGTGTCTACACCGTGATGGGGCAGCTGGGGTGAACCTGCACCGTCTGGGGGTCTGGGTCGGCGCCGGGATGGGGAGGGCGCGGTTCGGCTGTGCCAGGGCGAGCAGAGTGAGAGCGGGCACAGCCATGAGCGGTGGCGTGGCCGGGACGCCCTTGGCAGGGTCTGAGTGCGCAGCGAGGCCGGGGCTCAGCGCAGTGTGGGCAGGGTGGACAGCGGCCACGTCCTCCACTCTGTTTTAGTGTCCCCGCTCTCTCCCCAGAGCCCGGCCACGGTCAGAACGGAGGCTGGAGGTGCAGGAGCAGCTGCTGGCCCTGCGGCACTGGCTGGACGCCGTGGAGAAGCGGCTGCCGACGCTGCCGGAGCCCGGCACGGCCCCGCAGGTAACGTCTGGCCCTGGGCTGCGGCCGGCTCACCCAGAGCCGGGCAGGATCAGCTCATATTTCCATCGAGGCCCGTGAAGTCTTGATCCCTGGAAGGCAAGAGGGTGTCTGGCCATAGCCGGATGGGAGACCTCTCAGCTCGCCCCCACAAGCCGGTATCAGGTCACCCGTCCCCTGCTCCTGCTCCCCAGCCCGACGGTGCTGCTGGCTCGGAGCCCGCGGGCCCCGTGGCCCCTCCAGTACTCGCAGAATCGCTGCCTCGGAGCCCGGCTGGCCACAGGGCCACCTCTGCACCGGGCTCAGCTGCGGCTCACGGCAGCATTGCCTGGGCACGGGGGGTGAGGCTGTGAGAGGGGTGTGCGACTGTGCACGAGGGGTGTTGCGGCCCCGCACGGGTTGTGCAGCCCCGCACCGCTGTGCCCTCTGTCCAGGCGCGGAGCCGCAGCGGGAGCAGCGCGGTGGGGGCTGCCGGCAGCCCCTCCTCGCCGCTCCGCGAGCAGCCCCTCGCCGGCTCCTTTTGTTCAGGGCCTGGCCGGCACACGGGCTCCCTCGGCACACATGACGGCACAAACTGAAAGGGCCATTCATCCCGGCCCCAGCGCAGACAAAGCCGAGGCCGCGCAGAAACCCACCCGGCTCCCGGGATCTGAGGCTGCGGATTCCAGCCGACCGCTCCCGCCCGGTGCCCCGCGCCGGGCTCCCCTGCCCGGGGCGCCCGTGCCATCCCGAGCCCGGTACCTGGGGCTGCGGAGCGTGCCGGGCGAGCTGCCGGGAGGCGGCTCCGCGGATCGTCACCCCCTGCCCAGCTCCTGCCTGGCAGGTCCTGGCTGGGCGCCGTGGGGTGCTATGGGGTGCCCGAGGTGCCCTGGGGCTCAGACCCATGCTAGGTGCCCAGCAGCTTGGTGCCAGCAGTGGAAAGCTCCAGAGCTGGGTGGGAAAGATGGTGCGGAGCCGGCACAGGACGGTGAGGAGCCGCCGAGGCCCTGGCAGATGCTAATTCCCGGCAGCGTCTCTGGCAGCAGACAAAGCCCCCGGCCCCGCCGCCCGCCGCTCCCAGGAGACCCTGGGGAGCCCCATCCATCAGCGTGGCCGACGCGCCCGCAGCGGCCCCCCGGCTCCCGGGGCCCAGCGAGGGCCACCCGTGCAGCTCTGTGGGGCAGGACCCCCGCCCTGAGGGGTTCTCACTGGCTGGGGGGCCGCGGAGCTGAAGCTGGGTCCAGGCAGGGTGAGGAGGGGGCTCGCACTGTAGGCAGGAGCAGCCCCCACCTGGGTATTTCTGGCACCCAGGGTGGCAGCGCAGGTGGGGGGTTGGAGCCCCAGGGCTGCAGCACCCCGGCTTTCAGGGTGGGCTTCGCGCCAGAATCTTGGCAGCCCAGCCTGGGCCCCCCAGCTGTGCCCTGCTTCACTGAGCCCCCCTAGCCCCTGATTCAGAAGCTCCCTCAGCCCCAAGCCCTGAGGAACGGGGGCGAAGCCCCTGGGTGACTGCAGCACCCACTGCCTGGGGCTGGAGCTGGTGGGGTCAGGGCCGGGGTGGGGGATCGGTGCTCCCTGGAGGGTGCAACACCAGAGCTGGAGGGGCTGTGACACTGTGGGGCTGTGGCGCAGCCTGGGCTGGTGTCGGTGCCTCTGTCGGTGCACTGGGGGGGCTGGTGCCGGTGTGGGGCAGGTGCAGGTTTCAGTGCCGGGGCAGGTGCGATGGCAGGTGCTGATGCCGGTGTCGGTGCAGGTGGCAGCTGATGTGTCAGTGTTGGCGCCGGGGCAGCTGCTGGTGCGGGGAAAGGTGCTGGTGCCTGCAAGGGTGCAGGGACAGGAGCAGGTGCCGCTGCCGGTGTCGGTGCGGGTGGTGCCCGGTGTCGGTGCTGGTGCCGGCGCAGGTGTCAGTGCGGTGCCAGAGCAGGTGTCGGTGTCAGTGCCGGTGCCCTTGCGGGGTGTCTCCCCCCCTGGGCGGCGCTGGGCGGGCGGTGGGCCGGCGCCGCCCCTCCCCCGCGGGATGGCTGCGGGGCCCCGGGGGTTTCCCCGGTAACCGCGGCCATCGGCGCCCGGAGGGTTAACGGGGGCGGCGGCGTGTCCGGGGTCAGACCAACCCCGCCGGGCCGGGGCTGGTGCGAGGGTCCTCGCCAGTGCCCCCCGTTCTCTGAACTCCCTCCGCGCCGCGGGCGCGGCGCACAAAGGCGGCGGCGGCGGCGGGGCCGGGGCGGTGGCAACGGGGTCCGAGCCACCTCCGCTGCCCCCGCCCCGCTCCCCTGCACAGGCCGGCCCCACTCCCCCCGGCCGGTTACGGCGGCGGCGGCGCCCCCGGCCCGGCCCCATGGACGCCCGGAGCCGCCGAGGGGTGAGTGTGGGGCGGGGGCTTCGCGCGGGTCTGGGAGCGCGGGGTGCGCGGGGCAGGGCGGGGTCTGTGTCCCCGCAGCAACCTCGAGGCAGAGGCGCGGTGCGGGGTCCCCCCGAGTCACCCCGCGTCGTGGCTCCCCTACTCGTACGGTCCCACGAGACCCCGACACGCAGAGGGGGTGGGTGGGTGGGGGGGTGCGATGCCCCACAGCACTGCACCCACGGGGGGCGAGTGTCGGGACCCCGCTGTGGCTCTGAGTGTGTGCCATGACCGTGTGCGGGGGCCGTGCCCGTGGCGTGTTTTACCGCGTGTCGGACCGTGCGTGGGGACTCGGTGCCCACGGCGGGGACACCCCGGGGTGCACGGCCACGGTGGGTGGGTGTAGGGGCACGTGCGTTCCCCACGCGTGTGCGGAGCTGCCACAGGTGTGTTTCGTGTCACGGCTGACACGGGCGCGGGGATCCTGCCACTGCCCCCTGCACAAGAGCGTGAGCGTGGGGTCTGCGTGTCGGCGGGGTGTGTGTACACACGTGTGTGAGTGTGTGTGCGCATGTATGGGAGTGTGAGTGTATGTGTGTACACACGTGTGGGTGTGTGTGTTTACACACGTGCACAGGGGCGTGTGCCCACGGCCGAGCCGGAGGGCCGAGTGTGCGGCCGGGGATCGGGAGGGAGGGCTGCGGCAGGGCGGGCTGGCAGGGGGGCTGCCGGGGGAGGGTCCTGCCGGGTCACACTGGGGATTTATGGCTGCGGCAGTGCTGACAGGGTGGGGAGGCCACCTGCTTGTCCTCCGCTTGTCCCCTGCCTGTCCCCTGCCCGCTCCACTGCCCGCCCGCTGGTGGGTGCCCCCGGTCACCCCCAGCTCCCCGTCCCCCGGACAGATGCTCCCTTCTCCCGGCATCGCCGCCCTCGTTAATCCAACGGCACAAGGCGACGCAGGGCGGGAGCATCTGCTTGTCCCCAGTGCCTGGCGCTGCCGCCACTGCCGCGTCTGCTGCCGAGACGCACAGGACGGGTACCCCGGGCACTGCCGGGAGGTCCCTCGGGATCCCCTCCTTCCGCCAGGCCCCTGTGTCGGCCAGCGTCCCGTCCCACCTTGCTGGTCACCTGGCTCTTGGCAGCCTTTTGTTGAGGGGCCACAACCCCCCGACACCGGAGCGGGAGATCAGGCAGCGGAGAGAGGCAGGAGGGGTCACCCGGGCGCAGGACGGGGTCCGGGGCCCCGCGGTGGCCTCGGCAACGCGCGTCCCCTGGCTCGTTTCAGGCCGGGATTTGAGGCGGGGGCCCGGCGCCCGCGCCATGGGGAACTCGGTGAGCCGGCCCAGCTGCCTGGGCGAGAAGAGCCGGCGGCCGGAGGAGCTCCTGCGGGAGCCGCCGTGCCGGGAGCCGGGGCTGGATGAGGGGCAACTGCCCGCTGGAGGCGTCACTGAGGCCTGGCCGGGACTGCTGGAGAAGGCGCCGGTGCCGGTGGAGAACGGCTGGAGCCCGGTGCCCAGTGCCATTCGGAGCCGGCCGGGCAGCCCGGTGCTGAGGCGCAGCCAGTCCGAGGTGGCGGTGCAGAACGGGGGCACGGCCGGCGTGCCGGTGAAGGGGCAGGCGGGGGGCGCAACCTGGACCCCGCCCAGGGCCAGCGTCCCCCGCAGCACCTGGTCCTGGAAACCTGTCACCACCCGGGAAGTGACGGAGGTGACGGAGGTGACCGAGACCATCGTGACGGAGATCGTGGAGGTGACCGAGTACCCGGCGGGCGAGAAGGGCGGCGAGCCCGTTGTCACCCGGACGGTCACCGTGCTGACGGAGCGCGTGGGGGAGCTCGCTACCACCGGCTGCGCCGGACATGCAGATGCCATCGAGGTGACCGCCGGGCAGGGACCCTCGCCGGGAGGACACCGTGCCAACCCTGCACCACGGGGCTGCCCTCTGGCATGGTTCTCTCCACAACGAGTCTTCGCCTTCCTCCCCCTTGGCCAGGGCTCGTGAGAGGTCACCGGGGTCTGTGCCCTGGTGCTGGTGATACCCCCGGGGCTGGGCACTCAGCCCGGTGCTGTAGGACGGGAAATCCTCTCCCCTACCCTGCAGCTTGCGGGGATTGTGTGTCCAGAGTGGGCCAAACGATGCAGAGGGCACAGCCCCTGCTTTGAGAAGCCCTGTGAGAGACGCCGGGGAGAGCCCCACGGGCTGGGCAGGGTCACACTGTCCCCGGCGCCACCTCCCAGACAGGGCACAGAGTGGGGTCTCAGCCCAGCCCCACGGCTGACCCCTGCCCGCTCATCTGGGCGGCTCAGCCACCTCTGCCCCCACAGGTATCCCCGAGGGCCATCCCTGCCACAGAGGAGGTGTCGGGCGCGGAGCGGGGCCAGGAGACGCTGGAGCGGCTGCTGGCCTGGGTGGCCGACATGGAGGAGCTGGTGAGCAACCAGAAGCCGCCGTCGGCGGAGGCGAAGGTGGCGAAGGCTCAGCTGGAGGAGCAGAAGGTCAGCAGGGCCAGCCGGCTCGTCCCGCCCACGGGCTCTGGCCGGGGATTAGGGACCGGCTCTGGAGCGGCCGCCCGCGACTGTGCCAAAGCCTTTTGGGTGGGTGGGTGGGTGCCCTCGGCACAGCGTGGTGACCCCCTGCCTTGCAGCTTCTGAAGCGGCTGCTGGAGGAGCGGAGGCCGCGGGTGGAACTCGTCCTGCAGGACAGACCGACGGCTCACGGCTCCGGCACAGCGACCTCTGAGGGCAGCCCTGGCCTCTCCGACCTCGGGGAGAGGTGGGACAAGCTGATTCAGGAGGCTGAGGCAAGGTGGGTAAAGCCCCTCATCACCTGGTGGGCACAGGCTCTGGCCACTGATGTCCCCATCAGCTGTGCCATCTTGACACCCCAATGTCCCTGTGTGCTCTGCCCTGGTGGCATGAGGGCCTTCACCACTGCAGAGGAACCATCCCCATCCTATGTGCCAGGGCAGCACAGTGGCAGAGAGTCCAGGGCTCTGCAGCCAGTCCAGCATGAGGCTCTTCCCACAGGTCCCTCTTTGGGGACACTGGCCTTGCCATGTCATTCCTCCTTGGGGATCCCAGGTCATGGGGACTCTGATGTGGGGGAGAGGGGGCTTTGCCTGCTGACACCTTGGCCTTGGAGACCATCACCCCCCCACTCACCCAGCCCTCCTGGCACAGGTACGGCTGCCTGGAGAGGATCCTGCCGGCGGCTCAGGGCTTCCAGGAGGCCATGGATGCCTTCCAGGAGTGGCTCAGTGCCATGGAACGGCAGCTGGCCCAGCTCTGGCACACTGATGGATGTGTTGGCCGTGTGCAGGATGCCCACCGGCAGACCCAGGTGGGACCAGGGTGGGCACGGGGTGGGCATGGGCACCTACATCATTGTCGGTCTCTGCCATGGGAGCTTCTTGTCCAGGCACTCTGTGAGGAGATCCGTGGGCGGCTGGGAGAGCTGGATAGTGCCCTGGAGAGTGGGCAGAAGGTCCTGGAGATGGTGACAGGTGAGTGGCAATGGCCAGGAGTGGCGGCCGTGGCGTTGGGACCGTGGGGCATGGGATGAGATGAGCACAGAGTGCCGCAGCCCAGCCCAGCGAGGGCACCCCTGGGCACTGGGAGTCCTTGGGGCATGCTGCTCCCCACTGGGGGCTCTGGGGTGGTCTGAGGGGGCACAGCATCCCATGGGATAGAGAGGTGCCAGATCACAGCCTTAGAGGTCAGGGCCATGGTGGGACAGGGTGAAGGGCAGCTGGGAAGGTGGATTTTGCTGGCAGTGGGATGAGGGGCCAGAGGCAGCTCCAGGAGCAGCAGGAGAGGGGGAAGGTCAGTTCAGAGTGACCATCACAGCAATGGAAGCTGTTGGTGTGGCTGATCTCTTGCCTGGGGATGCTGGCACGGAGGTGCTGATGCCAGTGTGGTGTGGCCACAGGGGAGGAGGCCCAGCTGGTACAGGAGAAGATGGAGTCGCTGAGGATGCGGTACCTCATCGTGGGCCAGAGCAGCGCTGACACTGCACACCGGCTGGGGCAGACCCTGGAGGCCTCATCCCGACTGGGCACGGCCCCTGAGGACCTGGCACTGTGGCTGGGCCGCATGGAGAAGGAGTTGGGCGAGCGGGAGAGCCAGGGTGATGGCCAGGAACCCCTGGTCAGCGCTGGTGACAGGGAGAAGGTGAGGGACATGGGGCTTTGGGGACCATCACCCTCTGTCCCCCTCACCATTCCAGCATCACTGTCTGCAGTGGGAAATGGGGGCGTTGGGTCTGGGTGGGATACTCTGGGTTATGGCAGACAGCCTGTGGGACTGGGATGTGCCAGGGGTCTGAATCTCGGAGCAGTTGCCCTGGTGTGTGCCCACCCTGCCTGGCTGATGTCTGTCCCTTTGCTGCAGTTTGAGCAGGTCCTGGAGGCCCAGCTTGCCCGTGTGGCTGGGCTGGGTGAGCGGCTGGAGGAGATTGGCCGCGTGCAACTGGACTCTGAGGCTCTCAGCTCACAGCTCTCCGAGCAGAAGGTGGGTCTGCAGCGGTGCCCAGGGGTCCCTGGGGACACTGGCTCAGTGCCCCCATTCTGTTGAGTCCTGCACTGACCCCCAGGACCTGGCACCCACCTGCTGCTCCGTTCCAGCTGCTCTCTGCTGAGATCCTGCACTGCCGGGGGCTGGTTGAGCGTTTGCTGGGGATCTCAGACCCTCTGCTGCGCTGCTGCCCTGAGCCCCTGCAGCAGCGACTCCAGGTGAGCTGGGGGGGTGTCAGGGGGAATGCTGCCATCCCCCAGGGATGGCCATGCCCCACGTCCCCAGCCGTCTGGTGAACCCCCTGTCTCCACAGCCATTGGTGCAGGCACTGCGGGAGCGCACGGAGCAGCTCTCCCTGCGCAGCGGTGCCTGTGCCGTGCAGCTGGAACACGCCCAGTCCCTGCTCGCCCAGTTCTCCGAGGCACTCGAGGAGCTGCTGCCCTGGCTGGAGGAGACACAGGCCCTGGGGGTGCAGCTCTCCCCCAACGCCATCAGCTACGAGGCCTTCAAGGAGCAGCAGGCGCTGCTGCAGGTGCGGGCAGGGACAGGGGCAGGGACATGGAGGGATGTTCTCGATGTCCCTGTGGGGCTGGGAGTGG
Source organism: Poliocrania exsul (assembly GCA_035041345.1). NCBI lineage: Eukaryota > Metazoa > Chordata > Aves > Passeriformes > Thamnophilidae > Poliocrania > Poliocrania exsul. The sequence continues at coordinate 4,202,428 of JAWWLZ010000074.1, forward strand.
AGAGGTGACAGGATGGAGGTGGCATCACTGAGGGGACACAGGGCTGGGGCACCTGATGACCATGAGTCTGCTGGGAGCAGCACCAGGGTGCACCAGCACATGTCCCCATGAGACACATCCCTGCTGGGCAAGTGCCACCCCAACGTGGCCCTGCGGCTGTTCCTCACCCCCAGAGCCTGCGGGAGGCCATCGCTGAGCACCGGCCGCTGGTGGGGAAGCTGCAGCGTGTGTCGGCACAGCTGGTGGAGCTGAGCCCGGAGCAGGGAGCCCCATTCCAGCGGCGCTGGCAGGAGGCTGAGGAGCAGTATGGCTGCATCCGCGAGCATGTGCGCCAGGCGGCGGCTCTGCTGGAGGATGCCCTGCCGCGATACAGCCAGGTAGGGCTGGCACCAGGGTGGGGGACGTTCCCAGGGGCGTCCCCTCGAGTGACCGGGCTGGTCCCCAGCTGACGGAGCGCATGGACATGCTGCTGGAGTGCCTGGAGCGGCTTCAGAGCCGGCTGCAGAGCCAGCCCCCCGTCCGCGGGGACACCGCCCACCTGCGGGAGCAGATCCGGGAGAACAGCCTGGCCCTGGGCGAGCTGGAGAAGCTGGGGGTGGCCCTGAAGGGTGTCCAGGCGCAGGGTGAAGAGCTTCTGGCCACCATGCAGGCTGTCAGCTCCGATGCCGCCGCCAGAGGTACTGGCACGGAGGGGTGGGCATGGCACCGCCGGCGTCCCTGTTGGGGCTGTGTGGGTGTGCCAGATCCCGCAGGGCACCCTGGTCTCAGATCCCTTGTGCCCCGCAGGGATCCAGGAGCGCACAGCCCAGCTGCTGTCGCAGTGGGACTCCCTGCGCGGCCGCTGCCAGGAGCAGGAGCAGTGGCTGCGGGAGCTGCTGGCGCTGGCTGAGCGCTTCTGGCACGGCCTGTCCGAGCTGGCCCTGGCACTCAGTGACACCCAACAGCTGGTGCTGGGGCTGGAGGAGGCCAATGGGGAGCCCGAGGCCATCCGAGCACGCCTGCGCACCATGCAGGTACAGCTGGGGTGGGGGCTTGGGGGGCAGCGCCTTGGCATGGGAAGTGCCATGGCATGGGCAGACCCCTGGTGCGGGCAGTGCCATGACACAGGCAGCCCCCACCCCAGGCAACCCTGACCCCTGTGCCGTGCACAGGCGCTGCGCGAGGAGATCGATGCCCTGCAGGGCGAGCTGGACACGCTGGGCAGCCTGGGGGTGGAGCTGATGGCCTCCTGTGGGGACCCTGACAAGCCCGATGTCACCAAGAGCCTGGATGATGTGAGTGTCCCTGGGGGTGGGGTCAGTGAGGGAGGGAGTTCTGGGGCTGTGGGGATTGGGTACCCCCTGACCCTGGGCTGTGTTACTGACCCTGCACTCCAGACCCCTGTGCAACACCACTGACCTTCACGCCCAGACTCCTGTGCAGTGCCACTGACCCCCATGCCTGGACACCTGTGTGGTGCCATCTCTGTACCCCAGACCCCATGGCCTGTCCCCACTGTGGCACTGCTGACCCCACACCCTGTACCCCCACATCCTGTCCCCTCCCTTGGCACCACTGACCCCAGGCCCTGTCCCCCCATACCCTGACCCCCCACACTCTGTCCCCCTTGCCCTTGTGGCACTGCTGAGCTCTGTGCCCTGTCTCCCTACACCCTGTCCCCTCCCATGGCACTGCTGACCACAGGCCTTGTCCCCCTTGTGGCACTGCTGACCCCTCACCCTGTACCCCCATACCCTGTCCCCCCTGTGGCACTGCTGACCGCTGTGCCCTGTCCCCTTATGCCCTCTCCCCTCCCATGGCACTGGTGACCCCAGGTCCTGTCCCCCCACACCCTGACCCCTCACACCCTGTCCCCCTTGTGGCACTGCTGACCCCAGGCCCTGTCCCCTTATGCCCTACTGCCTCCCATGGCACTGCTGACCCCGCAGCCTGTACCCCCCAAATCCTGTCCCCTCCCTTGGCACTGCTGACCCCAGGCCCTGTCCGCCCATACCCTGACCCCCCACACTCTGTCCCCCTTGCCCTTGTGGCACTGCTGAGCTCTGTGCCCTGTCTCCCTACAC
>JAWWLZ010000074.1:4221796-4233809 GCA_035041345.1 Poliocrania exsul
GCAGCTTCTCTGGTGGGAGGTAAGGGCACCTGGGAGTCCCACTGCCCTGGGGGCTACAGGCAGCTCCTCTCACCTTCTGCCCATGGGACCCCATGGTACCAGGTCAGATGTGGATGGGGTTAGTGGGTCCCAGACCCCACCCCAGCAGCTGGGGGTCCCCATGCACCCAGGGGGTGCACCCACACACTGCAGAGTGGCTGCTGGAGCTCAGGACCCCCCTGCACCCCAGAGTTGGGGGCTCTGAGCAGAGACCCTCTTGCAACCTCAGCAAGGCCAAGGCTGGGAGCAGCTGGGCTGTGTGTCTGAGCCTGAGAGTGGGTCACAGTGTGGTCACCTTGGCTGACACAGAGGGGCTTGGGGGGGTCCTGCTGGTGTGTTGATCCCCATTTGTGGCCCCTCAAGCTGGAGGAGTTTGCACACTTCGACTTTGGGGTCTGGAGGAAGCGCTACATGCAGTGGATCAGCCAGATGAAGTCCCGAGTCCTGGACGTTTTCCGCGGCATTGACCGGGACCAGGACGGGCGCATCAGCCAGCGGGAGTTCATCGAGAGCGTCCTCGCCTCCAGTGGGTGCTGGGGGGGCTGGAGTGGGCTGAGGGGGCTGGCTCTGCAGAGCTGAGGGTCCCCATCACCCTGCAGAGTTCCCCACCAATGTCCTGGAGATGAATGCTGTGGCCACCATCTTTGACATGAACGGTGACGGCTTCATCGACTACTACGAGTTCGTCAGTGCTCTGCACCCAAACCGGGACCCGCTGCGCCGCTCTGCCGACGCTGACCAGATCCAGGATGAGGTGGGGGGGGGGGGGGGCTGTGGTGGGGAGGGCTGGAAGGGTTGGGAACCTGCCTGGAGCTGAGCTGAGTGTGCCCCTCCAGGTGAACAGGCAAGTGGCCCAGTGTAACTGTGCCAAGCGCTTCCAGGTGGAGCAGATCAGCGCCAACAGGTACCGGGTAAGTGCCAACCTACGGGGTCCCGGGGTCCTGGCTTGGTGTGACACCTGTGCACAGCCTGCCCTGTGCAGGGGTCTTGCAGTGCCCATGTTGTGTGGCAGGGAGGGGGCACATCCCCATGGCCCACAGAGCCTTGGGCCCCATGGGTGGGCGATGCCAGCAGGGATTGTGGGCCCGCAGGAATGGGCTGGTCTGGGTGATGGTACTGCTCTGGCACCCCCTTCCCAAATCCAAGCCCTGGTGAAGCCCCCAGCCCCCACCTAGCCCTGCTGTCCCTCCCCCTGCAGTTTGGGGAGTCCCAGCAGCTGCGGATGGTGCGGATCCTGCGCAGCACCCTCATGGTGAGGGTCGGTGGGGGCTGGATCGCTCTGGATGAGTTCCTGGTGAAGAATGACCCCTGCAGAGGTGAGTGTGGGGGTCCCACGCTGGGCACTGCTGCAGTGGGGTCCCCATACCCAGTGCACTGCCTGTAGGGCCAAGTGGGTCAGTGGGGCCCATGTGGGGCACAACCCGTGAGGCTCCCCAGGGTCTTGAACCGCTGGGACCCCACCACCAGCCCCCTTACTGCCTCTGTCATCTCCAGTGAAGGGAAGGACCAACCTGAAGATCAACGAGAAGTACCTGTCCCCGGACACCTTCGGGGCTGCCTCCAGGTGTGCGGGGAACCAGTCGGCTGCCTCCTCCAAAGTGGTGTCCCCGAGCCGCTCCAACTCCAGCCTCAGCCTCTACAGCAGCGCCTCGGCCCCCAGCAGCCCCATGGCCAGGAAGGTGAGGGCTGTGAACCCCCCCAGAAGTTCCCACTTCCTCCATCGCTGCCGCTCCAGGCACTGACCCTCTCCCTCCCCAGTCGGTGCTGCGGAGGACGCGCTCTGGAGATCGCTGTCCGCGCTCCCGCGGCTCCGGACTGCCCGACGGAGCAGAGCTGCACTTCAGCCCGGCCGAGGAGAGCCTGGCTGTGGCACCCCCAGGTGAGGGCTGTGCCGCTGGGGGGGGGGCCTGCCCACCCCGTGGGGCAGGGGGTTGGGGACACAGGGGAGCCGGAGTGGGTGTGTGGTGTGGGGCAGGGCGGTGGGGCTGTCGCCCACCCCTCGGCGCGCTGGAGCTGGTGCAGGAGAACTCCCCGCTCCAGCCCCTCCGTGCCCTCACAGAGCCGCCCGAAGAGTCTCCCCCGGAGCGCTGCAGCCCCTGCCGCTGAGCCCCTCGCCCACCCTGCGCCAGCACCCTCGGCCGGCCCCACTCAGGACCCTCCTCCCCGAGGCTGGAGGACGGCGAAGCCGCTGCCGTGCGCCCCGCGGGTCTCCGGCCCGGCGCTGCGGCCCCCTCGAGCGGGGCTGAGCTGTCTGTCCGTCACCGATCCCGCCGGGACTGACCCCGGCGGATATGCAAGTACTCCCCCGATACACACCAAGCCCCCCGGCACTGCCTCCCCTCCCCAGGGCTCCACCGGGCACTGCGGCGGGGGCCGAGCCCCGGTGCCCCCCTCCAAGTGCCCGGGGCTGTGGGTCAAGCCGGGTATCCCCGCGCTGGGCCCTGCCCTTCTCCCGTGCCGTCAGCTCGGGGTGGCTGCGGTGCCCCCAGGCATTCGGTGTTGCTGAGAGGGGTCCCCCACCCTGCTGCCCGTTCCTTGGCGGGATGTGGCCGGGCTCGGTACCCGTGCTCCGGGACCCCGAGCCCCGTTTCTGGTGCTAACCCTCACCCCTCGGCCTTCGGTGTGTGCACAGGGGACCCCCGCTCCGGCCGCCCACCGCCTCGGCGGGGTTGGGGCTGCCGCCTGCGGGGGTCCCTCGTGCCCGCGCCCCCGTCCCGCCGGCGGCCCCGGCGGGCAGAGGGACCCCCGCCCTGCTGCCGCATGCTTGCGCACCCCGCTAACCGGACAGCAGTAGAGCTGAATGTAACCCCGGCCGGGCCCGCCCGCCGCCACAATAAACGGTAGTGAGGTTCCTTTTTCTATGAGCACCCATCCGTCCGTCCGTCTGTCGGCTCAGGGAGCGGGCGGGACTCTGTCCATCTGTCTGTCGGCTCAGGGAGAGGGCTGCACTCCTATCCCCTCGGGAAGGGGGCTGCACTCTGTCCATCTCTGTCCACTCGGAGAGGGAGCCTCCCCTGTCTGTCCGTCTCCTCTCGGGGATGGGGGCTGCACTGTCCGTCCCTCTGTCCGCCTGCCCTGCTGTTGAGGGAGGAGTCCATCAGTGTCTGTCTGCCAAGGGCAGAAGGGTTCACTCTGTCAGTCTGTCTGTCTGCTCACCTGCCGCCGGGGAGAGGGGCTGCACTCTGTCTGTCTGTCTGTCCCCTTGCCCCTTGTGAGGACAGGGGCTGCAGTCTGTCTGTCTGTCTGCTCACTGTGCTGTCAGTGCAGGGGCTTTAGTCTGTCCATCCATCTGTCAGTGCAGGGGCTGCAGTCTGTCTGTCTGTCTGTCTGCTCACTGTGCTGTCAGTACAGGGGCTTTAGTCTGTCCATCTGTCTGTCCACTCACTCCACTGTCAGTGCAGGGGCTGCAATCTGTCCATCTGTCTGTCCACTCACTCCACTGTCAGTGCAGGGGTTTCAGTCTGTCCATCTGTCCGTCCACTCACTCCGTTGTCAGGGCTGGGGCTGCAGTCTGTCCATCTGTCCGTCCACTCACTCCGTTGTCAGGGCTGGGGCTGCCATGGCAGGGGCGGGGGGGGTGTCACATCACCAAAGCCAGTGCACTCTGGCACGGTGGCACATGGGGTGGCCGGGCATGGCCGGGTGTGCCCCAGCTGGTGCCACTGGCAGAGCCACCCGGCGCCACGGCTGGCAAGCCCCGGGCGCTGCAGTGGGTGCCAGCGGGCACCGCGCCGTGTTACCTCCTTTCCGAGGAAGGCATTGCTGGCATTCCTGCTGTGCCCACGCTGGGCCCTGCACTGCTGGGAGGTGCTGGGTCCTCATCCTTGGGTGCTTGTGATGGTGCATCTTCCCACAGTGCTGGGTGCCCTTCAGCCACCCTGCAACCTGTAGGGCACCAGGAGTGCCAGTGTTGTCCCAGAGCTGTGTATCCATTGCCTGCCTGCCCACCCCATCCCAGTTGGGATGACTGGGGGGCAGTTAGGATGGGCTTAGCCTCCTGCCAGGGTGGATTAGGGTGTCTGGAGGCACTGGCTGTGTCCCCAGTCTGAGAGTTGGGGACACCCTGAGCACGGGGACCATCCCCAGGTGTCACAGCACCACTGCCCTTGTCTGGCACCTTCCCACATTGGGAGAGTCCCAGACCCCACAAATGGGAGCTGGAGCTGTTCCCTCTGATCCCCCACCAATGCTGGGGGTTTGCCTGGTTGCCCCCTCCCTATCCCAGTCCCCTTGGTCACCTGCCCACACCCTCAATGACTTCCCATCCCATTTCTGCACTGTTTAACCCTAAAAGCCTCTCCTCACTCATTTCTTTTCTGAACAAACACAGAGCCAAAGGGGCCACGGCTGGAATTGTGCCAGTGAGTTTGTGCCCAGGCACGTCCCCAGTCACGCATGGGGGAGCCCCACAAACACCCCAGGTCGGGGCCCACAGCTCTCCATGGCACATCTGCCAACACGTCCCGGGATGGTCCCGCAGCGCTGCCGGCACGGGCTGGGGCTGCCGATCCGAGCTGCGTTGCACATTCCTGTGCCTTTGGAAATCTCTTCCACCACTCCCAGCTGGGGCAACACGCCCGGCACCACCGGCACCGTGGCCTGTGTCAGCCACATCCTGAGCCCCAGGCAACGGTGCTGGCTTGGGAAGCAAAGGCAAGAGGCGTGGGGGGCTGGGCCCACAGCAAACTGTTTGGAAGGTGTTTATATGGTGACACAGACCCTGGGGGTGCAGCCCCCACGGCTGGGGGTGACACGATGGACAGAGACACCCACCCAGAGCATGAGGATGGGGATGTGGGGTCCCAGTGGGACTGCACCATCCACAGGGAGACAGGATGGGGAGCAGAGCTGCCCTAGGAGACCCTCTGTGGCCCACGGCACATGGTGGGTTTGGGGGATCATGTCACCAGGGCAGCAGGTGGGCAGGTGGCAGCAGTGGGGTCTTGGCCATGGGTGGGACTGTCATGGCTGGGTGCTCAGCCCCAAGCCCCTGAGCTGGGTCCCTCAGCCCCACTCTCAGGTCAGAGCAGCTGTCCCACCATGTGTCCTGTGGAGCCGGGTGGCCCCCGCACAGGGAGCAGAATGTGGGTGCCACCCTGTTGCCCAACCATCCCTGCACTCACCCTGGCTGTGGGAAGCCCGGGAATGGGGCCTGCCCTGCCCAACATGCCACCCCAACACCCCACACAGCCACACTGGCCCTGGGTCAAGCCACATTTTCCATCCCAGCCCACAGAGCCCAGCCCCACCATGGGGTGAGCAGCTGTGCCCTGGGACTGGGCTGGCAAAGGGGAAAGTGCTCAGATATGTCCCCTCAGACGCCTCCTGTCCCTCTCTGGGGTGTGAGGAGAGACAGTGCTAGGGCAGCTCCTCCAGTCCCAGGGTGCACAGCCCAGCTTCCATCACTCTGCTCCCAGTTTTCCTGTCCCCAGCACGGCTGTGTCCCAGACTGCTCCAGTTCACACCTGCAGGCACTGGGCTTGGATGTCTGCAGCTTGTACCCACGTCCTGGGTGAAGCCCTTGCCCAGTGCCCAAGTACCGTGTGGAAAGGAGCAAGAACCACAGCCCAGCACCTTCTGAGCCCCTGCCCAGGCACAGTGGGGAAGGGACAAGAACCACAGCCTGGAGCCCTCTGGGCCCCCATCCTGGCCAGTGCAAAGCCACTATCTGGGCCCAAGGCTGGGACACCAGTGAGGTTGGGGACGATGGCACAGTGGTAATGGAGGCTGGCAGGGCTGGAGACCTCAGTGCTACGTGGATTGGCACAGCTCTGATCTCTGGCCAGGGCACACATTGAGTGTGCAGAACCTCTTGCCCAGCAGACGTGTGTGTGCCTGTGTGTGAGCCCCTGAGCTCACCTGTATGAGGCTGTGTGTGTGGGCATCAATCTCGGGCAGCAAAGCCCTGTTGGGCACCTCCTGGTGCTGAGCTCAGCATTTGGCCACAGCCCCGGCTTTGGGCCACGCTCCCACTGTGCCTCGCCCCTTCCTCAGCGTCTGCCCGGAGGGATGGGGAGTGTGGCGTCCTGTGCCCAAGCTGGCACGTTCTCCTCATGCTGCCACTGTCACCCCAGAGATGTGCTGAGCCCCCCTGCCAGAGGCCACAGAGCCAGGGGGCTGTGCCCTTTGCTGCTGGTCCTTGGGCTATCCATGGGCCCAGACTGATGGCATCTGGGACAGATGGATGTGGCACAGGAGGCACAAGCTGCCTAATGATGCAGGGCAGTGTGGGTGAGTGCCAGGGCTGTGTGGATGGGATGTCCCCGGGGATGGGAGCCTGGCCAGCAGCAGTACAGTTTGTGGAGGGTGGTCTGGCCGCTTCTGGGACCCATCACTGGGCTCTACCAGTGCAGCCCAAGCCCCATCACTCCTGCTTGGACTCAGTGCTGTCCCCACAGCCCCCACCAGTGGCTGGGCATGGTGGCTCTGGCAGAACACCCGTGACACCCAGCTCAGGTGGGCACCAACCCACCCACATGGACTTTCCTGCTGTGAACGACTCCCCGGTGACAAACATCCCCACGGCCCTGTGGCTCTGGAGCTGGCACAGCAGGGGTGTCACCGAGGCTCCAGGAGCTGTGCTGCCCACGGGCAGGGAAGAGGTGCCCAGGCCAGTCTCTCCTCCTCCTTGTTGGCAGCTGAGGAGCTTTGATGGAGCCGCGGGTGGTTCGGGCAGACTCGCTGGAATGGCAGCTGTTCATTACGGCTCATTGATGCCCACGGCCCCTTCCCGCTGCCCTGGGCACCATCAGCCACTCTGCGCTGGCACGGGGAGTGTGGCACGGCTCAGCACGGCCCAGTACAGCCCAGCACGGCCCAGTATGGCCCAGTACAGCTCAACATGGCCCAGTGTGGTCCAGCACAGTCCAGTACAGCCCAGTATAGTCCAGGGTGGCCCAGTTCAGCCCAGTACAGCCCAACACAGCCCAGTGTGGCCCAGTATGGCTCAGTATAGTCCAGCATGGCCCAGTACAGCTCAGTATGGCCCAGTAGGGTCCAGTACAGGACAGTATGGCCCAGCATGGCCCAGCACATCCAGTACAGCCCAGTATAGTCCAGAATGGCCTAGCACAGTCCAGTACAGCCCAGTATAGTCCAGTATTGCCCAGCATGGTGCAGTAATGTCCACCATGGCCCAGCACAGCCCTGTATGGCTCACTACAGTCCAGTACAGCCCTGTATGGCTCACTACAGTCCAGTATAGCCCAGCACAGCCCAGCACAGCTCAGTACAGCCCAACTTGATGCACTAATGCCCAGCACAGAGCAGCATGACCCAGTATGGCCCAGCAAAGCCCAGTATGGCCCAACACAGTGCACTGGTTCCTGTGTGCACAGCCACGCTGCCCAGACAGGGACACGAGGTCCCCTCCTTGCCTGTCCCTGCAGCCAGCTGGGGAGGGGATGCCCTGCTGGCTATGGCTGTGCCAGGCTCTCCACTCACTGGCCACCATGTCCATGCCTGGTCCTTCTGCAGCCTCGGGGCTGTCCTGGCTCCCAGTGCAGGTCCCAGGGTCCCAGCAAGGCTGCAGGGGGGCTCTGCTGGACCCCACCCCGTCAGAGGGTGAGCACATCAGTGCTTTGGAGCCTCGGCAGCAGGAAGCTCCACAGCACTGGCACCACTCCACTGTGCCGGCGCCAAGCCCTCTGTGGTGGCAAACACTCATCCCTGTTTGCTGATGGATTAAAGCTCCTCAGCACCTTCTTTGGAGCGAAACCTCTGCCGACGCCCGGGCAGCTGTCGGAAACCTGCGCTGGTTTCTGGTGCGCAGCCTCCTCTCCATGGGCCACAGGAGCTGGGAGGGGTTTGGTGGTGGGTGCAGCCCCTGCCCCTCTCACTTGGCCTCACTGGTGCTGCCCCTGTTTGGATATTGCCCTGTGAGTCTGGGACATCATCAAGGCCAGCCCCTCTCTTGGCCCCACAGCTCTGGGTGACCCTCCTGAGGGTCTCTCTGCCCTGCTGGACCACTGGATCAGCATTGCTTAAGCAGCAGGGTCCTGCCTGGCTATTTGACAGTGCCATTCCCATGGGAATGCCTCTCCACATGGAAGGAACCACCACTGCCAGTGCTGGCTGCACCCACCATGGGTGCCAGGGCCCAGTGCCCACTGGACCGTGCCAGGCTGCATCACCGGCTCTCCCAGCCAGCCCCGTGCCTGGATACCGGCACCTCTCCAGACAACACACTCCCACACACCATAAACATCTTGCCCAAGTGCCACATCCCTCCCGCAGCACCTCACCCTGCAGGGTGGCAACAGCAGAGGCTGCAGCGCTACCCCCCTGCCCCAGTGGGCCCAAAGGCCTCTTCCCTCTCTGCAGTGCCTGCTGCTCTTCCAGGGTCCGCTGAGCCTGAAAGAGCAGCAGGAAGAAGGGAGGGGGTTCTCGGGGGGGAGCAGGAGTGGGGTGTGGAGCTGGGAGCAGGGTCTGGGGAGAGGGCGTGGGGCTGGTGACGAAGGCAGGGCAGGGGTGTTTGGGTGACTCAGGTGGCAACAGGATGGTTTGAGCATGTTTTGGGCAATTCAGGCTGCAGGTACACATCCAGGGGTGTGGACAAGGCTGGGGGGAGCAGGGAGGGGTCCCCCTCTCCATCCCAGTCTCTGTGGTGCCAGGACCAGCCCTGTAGTGGGGGTCTGTCAACCCTGCAGCTGCAGCCTGGGGTCCGTCCACCAGGGTGAGGAGCAGGGGCACTGCTGATGAAAGGGAGGGTTTGGGATGTGATGGAGAGCAGGATGAGGGGCTGCTGGGGGTGAGGGCAGCGCTGGCCTCATAGAGGGAGGTCTCTGTCACTCACTCTCAGCTCCTCCGTGGAGGGCACTGCCCACCGGGTCAGGGCCACCTCCCACATCGCTGTCGTTTTGGGATTGGTGAACCCCTGCGAGGGGGGACCCCCAGCACCCAGAGGGAGCCGTGGGGAGGGCTGGTCCGCGAGTTTCTGACTGGGCTGGGCTGGTGTGTCATCCCCAGGGGCGGGGAAGGGCAAAGTTTTAAACGTGCCCTGGGCCCAGGCAGGAAACAGCTGCGAAGCAGCGGCGAAGCAGCGGGACCGCGGGCACCTGCCAGGTAAGCCCGTTCTGGGATCACCGTGCGCAGGTGGGAGAGATCGGGTGGAGATGGGCCTGGCTGGGCACTACGGGCCGTGCCGGGGGGCAGCAGGGGCCGGAGACGCTCGCCCAGGTCTCCGGTATGTGCGGAATGCGGCACCACTCCCGTTCGCCGGTCTGGCCGGGCTGAGCCAGGAGCCGGGGCGGGATCGTGGGCGTAGGGCAGCAGCCGCACGGTGCTGTGGCACTCTGGGCACTGCCAGCCCTCCTGGGGCACAGGGGGAGGGTGGTGGTCCCTGACCGTGGTACGCCCCAGAAGCAGAACAGGAGGTGTTGGCTGATCGGATAGAGCAGCTCCCGGGAAGAGCCCGTGATGCCTCGGGGCTCGATGGCACAGAGGGGCTCGGCGGGTGCTGAGGAAGAGGCAGGTGGTGGGATGGGACAGGCATGAGACTGGCAGTACCATCCCACCGGTGAGGTGGGTGCATGGTACGAGGGGGTTCCCCCTGTGGGTAGGATGTGCCCCATCCCATCGTAGCCCCTCTCCGGGCACCAGGCAAGGAGCCTTATCTGTCCCTGCCCATTGGGGGACCCCGACCCTGGCGGGGCAGCCAGGCAGGCAGCGCTGCCCAGGAAGGGTGCTGGGCTACCCCCAGCCCGCTCAGAGCAGAGCCCCCCGAAGTGTCCCAGCTACGTCCCCTGTCTCCATCACCCTCTGTCACCGCCCCACAAACTTCTCTACCACTCTCCCTCCCCTGGAACATCCCCGAGCTCAGCCTATCCCACCAAAGACCACCCCACACACTCCCTGGGCTCCTCCAGGCTCCCGCTCCCAGTTCCAGCTCCTCACAGCACTCTGCTGTCCCTGCCCCACAAACACCTTCTCCACCACCCCCTCTCTGACACCTTGTCCCCCACTCTGCCAGTAAAACCTGTCCCTTCTCCCGCTCCCTTCCCAGGGCCCCCGGCAGCCTCTCCCTCCCCGCCCGGCGCCGGCCTCCGGGTGCTCCCTTCGGGCGCACAGGTGCGGGTTGTTCCCTAGGACAATGACACTGCCGGGGACCCTGGGGAGGGACGCGGGTGGTGGTGGGTGCACAGGGACCACACGTGCCAGGGGGCTGGCAGTGGGTGCACAGGGACCACGCGTGCCAGGGGCTGGCAGTGGGTGCACAGGGACCTCGTGTGCCAGGGGGCTGGCAGTGGGTGCACAGGGACTGTGTGTGCCAGGGGCTGGTAGTGGGTGCTCGGGGACCATGCGTGCCAGAGGCTGGCAGTGGGTGCACAAGGACTGTGTGTGCCAGGGGCTGGCAGTGGGTGCGCGGGGGCCGCGTGTGCCGCGGCTCACACCTGTGCCAGCGCATTCCATGACGCAGCCAGGAGCGAAAGCCGCGGAGCAGCGGTTGCGGCTGCCAGGGAGAGCTGCTGGTGTCGGGGAGAGACCGTGGCCCCGGGGAGGGCGGCAGGTGCCAACACCTCTACCAGGAATCTCGCTGCCGTCGTAGGTAGAGTTGGTTACTCAAAGTTTCCATGGGGCTGACGCCTTCTGACGAAAGGGAGCAGAGTCCTTCCCCTGCTGGGCACTCACTGCCTCCCCCTGCCCAGGGAGGGTGGGGGGGGCAACACCTCCACCCTCGACTCCCCAGTCCCGATGGGATCTGGATTTCCAAGCTGCCACAGTTATGGGTGGCAGTGTCCAAATTCCATCTGCACTCTGGTGCCAGTCGCCAGCTTGGCTTTGGGGCATGTGGGGACCTGCTTGGGGCTCTCCGGATACCGGAGCCACAGCAGAGCTGGTGCCGTTGTCTTGACTTGGCTTTGGGACATGTGGGGACCTGCCTGGGGCTCTCCAGACACCACAGCCACACCACTGCTGTCAATCGCTGTGCCAACAGCATGGCTGGGCTGAATCCAGCTCCTCTCAAGCGCGGTACAGCCTGTGCCGTCCAATCTGGCATCTCTGTGCCAGTAAAGGGCTCCAGGGCCAGGTACAGCTTCCCGGCCCCAGGACCGGGGCGGGCAGAGCTGGTGGTGAGGTGCTGCCAGCCCCGCGTGTGTTTTGGGGGTGTGTGGCACAGGGCTGTGGGGCACCAAGAGGAGGGACAGAGGAGGTGGCCCTGTGAGACGGGGTAATCCCCTCGCTCTCACCTCAGAACGCAGGACAGAGCGACTCCTCCAGCCCTCAGTCAGCAGCTGGGCCCATCGCCCTTCCCGCAGGACCCTTCCCATCAAGTAGAGATCCCCGAGTCCTCCTCCCCTCCCTCTCGGTCCTTCCCGGCTGCAGGCGCAGCCCCGAGGCCTCCCGCCCGCCGTCCCCACCTCTTGGCGCCGGAGCCGGGCGCAGTCCTGATCCTGCAAACACAAACAGCATTGCCTGGGCAGATCCGAGCCGCGCTGACATCACCGGGCGGAGGGAGCCGGCTCCTGTTGGGACCTTTCCCCGTGCCGGGCAGTGAGCCCAGAGCACGGCTGGGACAGAGGAGCCCTCGCCAGGAAAAGATGCTGGCGTGGCTGGAGGGCATGGGATGGGCTGGAGGAACACACGGGGATGGAGATGGGCACACGGGGCCCCTTTGGAGCGGCTGGACCCGGGGTGAGCAGGGACCCGGGCACAGCACCCGCCGGCACCATCACGCTGCTCTTCGCTCCCCGCTGTTTACACTGGTGGAGCCGGGGAGGACGCGGGTCTGTGAGCTCTGGGCAGAGAGAGATGTAGCTGGTCCACACTGTCCCCACTCAGAGTGACCTCTGCAGGAGGGTCAGGGTGACACCGGCTCCCCCTGGGGATCGCAGCCGGGTCCAGAGATCATAGAATCGATTGGGTTGGAAAAGCCCTCCCAGATCAAGTCCAACCCCTGGGCCAACTCCAGTCCCTTTACCAGATCATGGCACTCAGGGCCACGGCCAAGCTCAGCTGAAAAACCTCCAGGGAT
>JAWWLZ010000074.1:4377316-4390634 GCA_035041345.1 Poliocrania exsul
GAGGGCTCAGCTGTGCCCTGGGCAGCTGCTGCCAATGGGCCCTTGGGAACAGTTGGTGGGCAATGAATGGAGGGTGGAGAATCCCCAGCTTTGGTCACACCCACCCAGGGATAAACTGGTCCCACCTGCTGAACTGGGACAGGGGGGCTGAGGTGTTTCCCTCAACTCATCCACACCTTACCAGGGCATGCCTTGAGTGTGGTGTGGCCACACTGAGGTGCCCCTGAGTGCCAGGAGCAGGTTCAGGGGGGTTGGATGTCACACTGACTGTGCCTTTGTGTCACCTCTTGCAGATTGCAGCCCCAGGAACGTCACCTCCCCAGGAAGGCTGGTAGGACATCCCTCTGCTTGCTTTGGTCCCCTTGCCTGAATCCTGGCATTTCCTGGTTCCTGGGCTGGGCTGTGAGCTGTGCCTTGGGCTCTGGGTGCCCACTCAGTCCTGGCCAGGCCTGGCACAGCACAGGGAGTGGTGAGGAGGGTGGGGATGGAGCTTGGCTGTACCCCTGGCTCGAGGCACCCCCTTTAGTGCAGCTCCCATGGCACATCTGCTTCCTCTTGCCTCATTTTCTTATGGCATCCTTTCCTTGGTTCTTCAGCTCCATGGTCAGAAAGCTTTTCACCATGGTCAGAAAGCCTTTCCCTGGGTTCAGAACTATTTTCCCTGGGTTCAGAACTATTTTCCTTGGGTTCAGAACAAATTTTCCCTGAATTCAGAACTATTTTCCCTGAGTTCAGAAGGCCTTTCCCTGGGTTCAGAGCTACTTTCCCTGGGTTCAGAACTTTTTCTCCCAATTTCAGAAGACCTTTTCCAGGTTCAGAACTACCTTTCCCAGGTTTAGAACTATTTTTCCTGGCTTAAGAAGGCCTTGCCCTGGGTTCAGAACTATTTTCCCTGGGTTCAGAAAGCCTTTCCTTTGATTCAGAATTACTTTTCCTGAGTTCAGAAGGCCTTTTCCCAGGTTCAGAACTATTTTTTCCTGTGTTCAGAACTATTTTTCCCACATTCAGAGGCCTTTCCCTGAGTCCAGAACTAATTTCCCTGGGTTCAGAACTATTTTTCCCAGATTCAGAAGGCCTTTTACTGGATTCAGAACTCTTTTTCTCTGGATTCAGAACTCTTTTTCCCTGGGTTCAGAACTCCTTTTCTCAGGTTCAGAACTATTTTTCCTGCATTCAGAACTATTTTTCCTGGGTCCAGAAGGCCTTTCCCTGGGTTCAGAATTACTTTTCTCAGGTTCACAAGGCCTTTTCCTGAGTTCAGAACAATTTTTCCTGGATTCAGAACTGTTTTCCCAGGCTCAGAAGGCCTTTCACTTCCCTTCAGAAACTTTGGCCCCTTATTTCCTCAACAGCATAAAAAAGACCTTCAGCTCCAGCTCCCATTTTCCTTTTCCCACCCCTGTGTAAATTCCAGGGGATGTTGTTGCACAGAACTGTTGGAATTACTGAGGGAGACCAAGAGCAGCCCAGAGGGGACCTGATCCTGCCAGGTGACACCTCTGGACTGAGCCCCTGCCCAGGAATCCTGCCAGGAATTTCCCAACCAAAATAACTTTCCTACCTGACTGGGTGGGCAAGAACATTCCACTGAAATGTGGGATTTTCCTCTGTGACTTGGGATCCCCATCCTGACACCCAACAACTCCAAAGGCAGTTCCCAGGAGTGTCCCAGTGATGTCCTAGGGGTGTCCCAGGGGTGTCCCAGGCTCTGCTCAGGCTCTTCTGGCTCTCCCCAGAGGTGTCCCAGGCTCTCCTCAGGCTTTCCCAGCTCTCCCCAGAGGTGTCCCAGGCTCTCCTCAGGCTCTCCTGGCTCTCCCCAGGGATGTCCCAGAGGTGTCCCAGGCTCTCCTGGCTCTCCCCAGGGGTGTCCCATGGGTGTCCCAGGAGTGTCCCAGGCTCTGCTCAGGCTCTCCTGGCTCTTCCCAGGGGTGTCCCAGAAGTGTCCCAGGTTCTCTTCAGGCTCTCCTGGCTCTCCCCAGGGATGTCCCAGGGGTGTCCCAGGCTCTCCTGGCTCTTCCCAGGGGTGTCCCAAAGGTGTCCCAGGCTCTCCTTAGGCTCTCCTGGTTCTCCCCAGGGGTGTCCCAGGCTCTCCTCAGGCTCTCCCAGCTCTCCCCAGGGATGTCCCAGGGGTGTCTCAGGCTCTCCTCAGGCTCTCCTGGCTCTCCCCAGGGGTGTCCCAGGGGTGTCCCAGAGGTGTCCCAGGCTCTCCTGGTTCTCCCCAGAGGTGTCTCAGGCTCTCCTCAGGCTCTCCTGGCTCTCCCCAGGGATGTCCCAGGGGTGTCCCAGGCTCTGCTCAGGCTCTCCCCAAGGATGTCACAGAATCCCAGACTATTCTGAGTTGGAAGGACCCCCAAGGACCATCGAGTCCAACCCTTCAGTCAGTGGCCCACACAGGGATTGAACCCAGGACCTTGGCATTATTGCCACCAAGTTTTAACCACCTGAGCCCTTCTGCCTCTGCTGTGATCTCTGCATAGATTGCTCAGCTTGCTGCTGCTTCTCCACCCATTTCTCTCCCCTCTCTCACTCTCTTCTCTCTTTCTTCCCTTTGGCTGTCCCTTCTAGTCCCTGTCTGAAAAGAAGTTTGACTACCGGGAATTTGCTGCTATTCCTTCCTCCAAACCTGTTTATGAAATCCAGGTACAAACTGCATGTTCAGCCACTTTGGGATCCCTCAGGGCTTGGTTTGAGGGAAGAGTTGAGGCTGAAGGATCTGGGGGACCCTCTGCAGTGACAGTGACATCAACCTCACTGCAAACTGAGCGTTTCTTGGAGGCTTCACACAAGTGGAATTGGGGAAAAGTCAGTCCAGGTGGTTTTAAAATGAATGACAAAAGATCATAAAGAAGCTGCATCTTCACCTGGAATATTTTGAAGTGAAAGATGAGAACTAAAAGGGAAGGCAAAGCTATAGAAATAGCTATAAAAAAGCTGTAGAAATTATTGCCACCAAAAGGCAGGTTGGAGGAGATGGGAACTTCCAGCTGGATGTTGTAGTTTTGCTGTCAGTGAGTTGGGGAATGAACACCTGGGCAAAGTGCTCTTCCTTCCTAAAATAAACTCATTTAATCAGCTCTGTCATGGAATCCCAGCCCTGGAGGTGATCCTGACCCCCAGCCCCTGCTCTGGGGCCACTGGAACTGGTCACCCAGGGCTGGGAGCTACAACTGCCTGTGTGGGTCAGTCCCTGCTGGATTTGTGCCACCTGATTTGAGCAGATTTCCTGTGCCTAAATGGATTTTAGGTGCTTTTTTGGCTGCTTTAGTGAAGCAGATACCTGTGTGTAGAGAGCCAGCAAACTCTGCCACTTGGGCTGGCTGTGGGGACACAAAGATGCCAATCCAAAGCGTTGTTCCCAAGCCAGGCTGGCCCCAGCAGAGACAATTCTGGGGCAGTTTGATGTGATTTGGTGTCTGTTCTTCACTGACTGCTCAGCCCTTGGAGGTCACTCAGGTTTTTCTCAGAGTTCCTTCCTCTGGGATGTGCCCTTGCCCAGGATCTGTGCCAGGAGGAGGAGCAGGACTGGCTCCTTGAGCCCTGTGGCACCTCCAGACCACCCAAATGTCCCCAAGGGCATCACTGGGTGTTCCTACAGCTGGGAAGGAGCCTCCAAAGGAGGCTGCACCTCCAAATCCTCCAGCAGGGCCTGGGGACCTCTCTCAACAGTGCAGGAATTCACAGAATCCCAGGATATTTCGGATTTGAAGAGACTTTACAGCCCAGCTCATCCCACCCCTCCATGGGCAGGGACACCTCCCACTATCCCAGGTTGTTCCAAGCCCTGTCCAACCTCCCCTTGGACACTCCCAGGGATGGAGCAGCCACAGCTTCTCTGCCCAACCTGTGCCAGGGAAGGATTTCTCCCTCATATCCAATATCAACCTCCCCTCTTTCAGCTTTCAGGGCCTTTTTCTCCCCTCTTTCCACTTTGTGTCTGTCCCTCCCTCCCTCCCTCCCTCCCTCCCTCCCCACACTCAGCTCAGGCAGAGCTGCTTGACCTGAGCACGAGGGATTCCTGTTGGAATGAGGAGCCACCTCTGGCTGTGCCCGCAGGTTCTGGAAGGCTGGAGAGGTTGGCAATTCCCTGGCCAAGTGTCCCAGGGGTGGCTGCTCATGTTTTCTCTTCTCTTCCAGTCCCCTGATGCAGTTGATGACCTCAGATACGTCGATGAGCGGAATAACTCAGGTAAGGTGTGACCAAAGGAGGTGTCACCACCCCCCTCACTCCTCACCCACCACGGTTCTAGAAGGTTCCTCTGTGCTTGTGGAGCCACCCTGAGGTCCTCACCTTCTCTGTCTGTTCCAGAGTGAACCCCCCACGCTCCCCACGCTCGTTATCTTGGGTAGGATGTTTGCATTGTGCCCCTTGAGGACTAACTTGCCCTGAGTGGTGTGGAACAAGCATGTCTGGGGTCTTAATTTGAAGGAAACTTAAAATATTCACCAAAACCAGAGAGAAATTTAATAAGAAGTGAAGTGGATTCTCTCTGCTTAACCTTTCATTTAACCTTTCATGATGCTTTGTCACACGAGGCATTTTGGTCACTTTAATTTCTTGATAATTCCCTTGGACCTTCTGGGACTTCTGAGGAATTGACTTGTCTGGAGTGATTTGTGCTTTGAGTGGTGGGATTTGTGTTCACTGGGGAGTTCTTTCTTCTTATTTCTTTTCATTTCTAACTTGTATAAATGTGTTATATTGTAGTTTACTCTTAATTTTGTCTGTATAAATATATGTATAGTTAATTGAAGCATAAACTTAGTTTGAGGTGGGGTTTTTTTTCCCTTTTCCCCCCCTTTTTTTGGGGGGAGGGAAGCCCTGACAGTGTGTTGGGCAGTTGGAATTCTGCCAGCTCAACCCATGTCACTTCTTATTAAATTGAAGGAAAAGGAGCTTTAATTAGAAAATAGAAATAGGAAGGATAACTGTTCCTAACTAATATATATATATATATAGAGAGAGAGAGATGTAGATATATATATATATGTAGATATAGATATAACTGTAATTAAATTGAAGGAAAAGGAACTTTTATTAGAAGATAGGTATAAGAAGGATAACTGTTCTTCACTAATATATATATATATATGTAGATATAGATATACCTAATTAAATTTAAGGAAAAGTAACTTTAATTAGAAGATGGCTATAAGAAGGATAACTGTTCTTAACTACTATATAGATATGTGTGTGTATATATATATATTATATATATATATATGTAGATATAGATCTAACTGTAATTAAATGTAAGGAAAATGAACTTTAATTAGAAGATGGAAATAAGAAGAATAACTGTTCTTAACTACTCTCTCTATATATGTAGATAGATATAACTGTAATTAAATTGAAGGAAAAGTAACTTTAATTAGAAGATGGATAAAAGAAGGATAACTGTTCTTAACTAATATATAGATGTGTGTGTATATATATATTTTATATATATATAGATGTAGATATTGATATAACTGTAATTAAATTGAAGGAAAAGGAACTTTTATTAGAAGATGGATATAAGAATGATAACTGTTCTTAACTAATATATATATGTATATATGTAGATATAGATATAACTGTAATTAAATGTAAGGAATATGAGCTTTAATTAGAAGGTGGATATAAAAAGGATAACTGTTCTTAACTAATATATATATATATGTGTGTGTGTGTATATATATTTATATATATATATATGTGTAGATATAGATCTAACTGTAATTAAATGTAAGGAAAAGGAGCTTTATTTAGAGGATGGACAAAAGAAGGATAACTGTTCTTAACTACTATATATAGATATAGATATAGGTATAGATATAGATATAGCTGTAAACAGACAAGACCAAACTGCTCCTCCAGCACCAAATGTAAAACAAAAGAGAACAACCCCAAAAATAAGATAAGATAAAATAAAAATATAAAATAAAAAGATAAAATAAAATAAAATAAGATAAAATAAGAAACTAAGATAAAATAAGATAAAATAAAATAAGATAAAATAAGAAAAGATAAAATAAAATAAGAGAAAATAAGAAAAAATAAGATAAAATAAAATAAGAGAAAATAAGAAAAAATAAAATAAGATAAAATAAAATAAAATCATTAAAAAAAACCAAAAAAACAAAAACAAACAAACAAACAAAACCCCCACAAAACAAAAGAAAAACACAACAAAAAAAGGAGTAGGTTCCTCCTGGAGCAGTTTTATTTCTGGCCAGTGTCAGTGTCACACTGGATGTCACACTGAGTGGATTCTCAGTCCTTTCCCACTGCAGGAAACCATCTCACTTCTCCCATCACACCTTTGCCCTCTTACAGAAACAGCTCCCTCCATTCTGGGTCTGACTTTGTGCTCACTGACTCTGAAATGTGCTTAAAAACCTTTATTTCAAGGTTGCCAGGGAGTTTAACTGACCCACAGAGCAGCATTTTCAGGGTGCAACCCCACAATGTGCTCAAGTTAGGACAGAACTTTTTTCCACAGAGTCTTTTACTTCCTAATCTTGGACCTGTCAGGTCCCAGAACTCTCCTTTATAACTCTGTGTGTTGCTCCTGTCACTGGAAATGTGAGAAGCTGCTTTTTGTCCTCATGGTCTTTGCCCACCTGGGCTGGGTTGGGTTTGACCAGAAGTTGGTTCTCAGGGTAGAACCACAAGAAATGATAAAAATGAGATGGATATTCTCAATTTTCTGGCATGTCTTGAGCTGGATGTTGTGTCTGGATCAGAGGTTGAAGGAGCCCCTCTAAAACCTGCCCAGATATTTTTAACCTTTTGGTGATGCTTTTAACCAATTTTTAACCTTTTGCTGACACTGAGTCCCATAATGTGGCATTTTTTTTCACTTTAATTTCTTGATAATTCCCTTGGACCTTCTGAGACTTGCTCTGCCTGTGCCAGTCCCATCAGGCAGTGGAACAGCAGCTCCTTCTTTCCAGGCTGAGGAATCCTCTTTCCTCTTTGTGGGAATCATCCCCACACCTCTCAGGACCTTTTATTTTATTTTTCCATGATCCAGTAGTGTGAAAATTGCCTTCCTGAGTCTCTGCCTGATCCTGTAGCTGATCTGGGGTCCAATTTGAGCCTCTGGGAATGCCAGAAAAGGATAGAAAAGCAGGAACTGGTTCTTTCCAGAACTTCTCCAGGCTGCAGCAAGCAGAGACTTTGCACTTTCTAAGCCAGAGGCTTTGATTTTAGAGTTATTTCTTGCTTGAATCTCTTCACATTTGCAACAAATTTCCCCTTCCACATCATTTCCCCCTTGGATCATGATGCCCTTGGTTGTAGCTGAGCTTGGCACAGCTTGGTGGCATCAGGAGTCTCTCCCAACACCACCTTCCTCATCCTCCTCTTCATCAGCTGCCAGAAACTGCCCCTGGCACAGGTGGGTGTTGGGGCCCCTTCCTGCCCTTCTCCTGTGCTTTACCCACTTGTTTTCTCCCCAAAGCTGCCCCAGGGCAGCTTGGTTTTGGTAGAGCTTTGCCCAGGAAAGAACCCAAGCGTTTTTCAAGCTCAGTGTGCTGTGTGGGATCACTAAACCTGCATGTTTGGGAGCTCCTTTTGGCCCATTCCAGCCTGAGAGGGACTAAAAGGACTGACTTCCCTCGAAGCCACAGGATTTTTTTCCCTGCATGTGCCCATGATTTCCTTTTATTCCTGTTTTGCCTTGTCTGGGAATCAATAACCTCCCTCCCAACCCCAGTGTCCTGTCAAGGAGAGCTGGGAATGGTCACCCTGGAGAAGAGAAGAATCTGGGGAGATCTGAGAGACCCTCCCAGTGCCTAAAGGGGCTCCAGGAGAGCTGGAGAGGAATTTGGACATGGCCCTGGAGTGCCAGGACAAGGGGGAAGGGCTTCCCAGTGCCTGGCCTGGCTCTGGAACAAAGGGTGGCACACTGGGCACAGCTTTTATCTGATGGATCTTCATGGATTTCTCTCTCTGAGGGTCTCTGCTACATCCAGAAGCTTCAGAGAGGCTTCCCAGGAGCCTCTTGGCACTTGTAGCTCATGGATTGCCTGTGCCCTGCTGGGTTGTCCCTCCAATTGATATTGGGGTGGTTGAAGCCCCCCAATAAGGACCAGGGGCTTGGTAATATCAAGCTGCTCCCATCTGTCCATGGAGGCCTCATCCATCCAGTCCTCCTGGTCAGGAGTGTCCCCTGTCCCAGCAGGGCTGACCTGGGAGCTCTGCTTGGCTCCTCACCCCTCTCCAGGTCACCAGAAAGTTCCTGTGAGTCCCTGAGACTTCAGTGTTGTCCCAAATCCAGCCCCTGGAACACTCCTGGCAGTGTCCAAGGCCAGGTTGGACAGGGCATGGAGCAGCCTGGGCTGGTGGGAGGGGTCTCTGCCCATGGCAGGGGGTGGAATGGGATGAACTTCAAGGTCTCTTCCCCCCCAAACCAGTCTGTGATCCTGTGCCACCCTAAACATCTGCATTGACTGTGCCAGCTGAGGGCTGGCAGAGCCATGGGATGGTTTGAGTGGAAAGTGAGTTCACAGATCACCCAATCCCACCCCTTTCCATGGGCAGGGACACCTCCCACCAGCCCAGGGTGCTCCAAGCTCTGTCCAACCTCCCCTTGGACACTCCCAGGGATGGGGCAGCCACAGCTGACTCCTCCTGTGCCAGGGCCTGCCCACCCTCACAGGGAAGGATTTCTGCTCAATATCCCATCTAATTTAACCCAGTGCTTTGTCTTCAAACCTAAAAATTTCTGTTGATTTTGAGGGGCTGGAGCGGGGCCAGAGAAGAGCAACGAGGCTGGAGAAGGGACTGGAGCACAATTCCTGTGGGGAGAGGCTGAGGGAGCTGGGTGAGCTCAGCCTGGAGAAGAGGAGGCTCAGGGGCAACCTCAGCACTCCCCACAACTCCCTGACAGGAGGTTGTACCCAGGGGTGGTTGGTCTCTTCTCCCAGGCAGGAGAACAAGAGGGCACAGCTGAAGCTCTGCCAGGGGAGGTTTAGGTTGGATATTACAAAGAAATTCTTTGCAGAGAGAGTGCTCAGGCCTTGGAATGGGCTGCCCAGAGAGGGGGTGGATTCCCCATCCCTGGAGGTTTTTTAGATGAGACTGGATGTGGCTCTCAGTGCCATGATCTGGTGACCACAGTGGGGTTGGACCAAGGGTTGGGCTCGATGATCTCAGAGGTCTCTTCCAACCCATTTCACTCAATGATTCTGTGCTTGTCCCTGCAGTTCCCCGGGAGCAGGATGGGCAGCCAGAGGAGGAGGAGGACACGTTAGGAACACGAGATCCATCAGCCCCAACCCCCTCAGCCCTGGAGGACATGGCCCTGTACAGCAGCAAGCGCAAGCTCCGGCACAGCCGGCGCAGTTTGGAGACCGCTGTGCCCACGTAGGTGACCGACACACCTGCACTGGCAACGGACTGGCACGGCCCTCCCGAGCCCCCCGTGCTCCAGGGACAGCACTGGGCTGCCACCCTGCCACCTCCAGACTCTGGGTGGCACCTGAGCACCGTGGGAGCTCCGTGGCTGCTCCGAGGCTGCCGACCACCCTCGTTCCTCACCCCGCAGTGTGCCAGGGGCACGTCCCAAAAATGGGGCAAGGCTGGCCTGGCTGCTGGCAGAGGGAGAGGAGGGGTGGGCAGGACAGTGGGCAGCTCGTTAGCCTGTAAATATTGTGTGTGGGGAAGGGTAGGACAGGGAGAATGTAGGAGTGTGAGAGTGTGTTGGGCTCCAGCTGTTACTGCCTCAGCTCGGGTTTTGTAGTGGTTCAAAGGAGCTTTTCCTCTGGTGGGAAGCAGGAGGAAGGTCCAGCCTGCCTTGACTCCTATTTTAATTTCCAATCTTTTGCCAAAAAGCATCTCCTCCCACCTCCTGCACTGTCACCTCACTTCCCTTTGGGAACGTGTGGGAATGGGAAGCTTGGAGGCAAAAAGAAAAGAAAAAAGAAAGGAAAAAAAACCCTCAGAATTCCAGCAAAGTGCCTCCCTCTGCCACTGACACTCTGTGCTCAAGGGACACACCAGAGCCTGGGCCAGCTCTGTGTCACCTGTCTCTGTCCTGCTGGGACACGTCACAGACTGTCCCATGAGTGTCAGGGGCCACTGGGCTCTGTCTCCTGTAGCACTGGGGCTGAACTGGGGAACTGGGGCAGGAATGGGGGGAGCCAACAGCTGTAGCAGGGGCTTAGGGGGGTGTGACAGCACTGGGGGCAGCATAGCTGGGGTAGGACACGGTGGCAGAGGTGGGACAGCAGTACCTTAGTGGGTAGGATGCAGGAATGGGGACAGGTAGGACAGGTGGCATTGCTGGGGGCAGGTTGGGAGTTAGGGGGTCTCATGGTGGGGGCACTGGGGGCACCACGGGGTGTTGGTGCCCGTGTGGGGCTGGCAGGGACACCACAGAGCAGGAGGGGGCTTGGGCTGTGCCTTGCAATAACCACCACACAGTGCCAGTCTGCCAACCCCTGGGCTTCACACCCCCTCCCAGGGAGAGCAGGGAAAATGCACGTTGGCCCAGGTGAGAGGGAAGAAGGAAAATGAGAAGTGAGTGTGGGGGGCGAATCCTGGGGGTGAATCCTGGGGATGAATCCTGGGGGCGGATCCTGGGGATGAATCCTGGGGATGAGTCCTGGGGGCAAATCCTGGGGGTGAATCCTGGGGGTGAATCCAGGGATAACCTGAGGATGGGGAATTCTGATTCCAGCCTTGTCCAGGTGCCACCAGCTCCTTTCTGGAGCCACCTGGCTGGGTTGGAACTCAGTGCCACCTTCACTGCTGGCTTTGGGTGACTCTGTGCTTGAAGTCCCCACAAATGGCACATCTTGAGCAGTGAAAGATCTCAAAGCTGGAGCAGGGCAGGATCTCCCCCTGCCATCACCACAGGAGCTCAGTTTGCCCATCTGGGATTGGTCCTTAGAGTGAGGGATTCTCCTGTTCCTCCATGGACAGGTGTGTGGAACACCTGGAGGATTCTCTTC
This sequence comes from Poliocrania exsul, assembly GCA_035041345.1. Taxonomy (NCBI): domain Eukaryota; kingdom Metazoa; phylum Chordata; class Aves; order Passeriformes; family Thamnophilidae; genus Poliocrania; species Poliocrania exsul. The sequence continues at coordinate 4,388,258 of JAWWLZ010000074.1, forward strand.
AAGGATTGTGCTGACAGAGAGAAGGGGCTGTCCTGGAACCTACAAACCACAATTTTACCTGTGTGTGGTCAGCTCTGGGAAACCTGCCCAGGTTTGGAATCCCTGGGATCACCTGAGGGTGGGGAATGCTGATTCCAGCTTTGTCCAGGTGCCACCAGCTCCTTTCTGGAGCCACCTGGCTGGGTTGGAACTCAGTGCCGCCTTCACTGCTGGCTTTGGGTGACTCTGTGCTTACAGCCCCCACAAGTGGCACATCTTAAGCAGTGAAAGACAAAGCTGGAGCAGGGCAGGATCTTCCCCTGCCATCACCACAAGATCCTGGGGGTGGGTCCTGGGGGCAAATCCTGGGGGTGAATCCTGGAGGTGGATCCTGGCGGTGGGTCCTGGCAGTGGGTCCTGGAGGTGAATCCTTGGGGCGAATCCTGGGGGTGGATCCTTGAGGTGAATCCTGGGAGTGAATCCTGGATGTGGGTCCTGGGGATGAATCCTGGGGGTGAATCCTGGAGGTGGATCCTGGGGACGAATCCTTGGGGCGAATCCTGGGGGTGAATCCTGGGAGCGAATCCCGGAGGTGGATCCTGGAGGTGGATCCTGGAGGTGGGTCGTGGTTTCCACAGGTGGAACGAGGGCTGTGAGCAGGTTCTGCCCCACCTGAGCTCTGTAACCGTGGAGGGCACAGCAGCTGCTGCTCCCAGCTCTGCCATCAGCCCCTGAGGGCATCAGCCCTTTGGTTTTTCCTGGTTTTTTCACTGCCTCTGACTGGGAGGAAGGTCCAAGCTCGGCCCAATCCCATTCCCTGTCCTTTGGTGCTCTCTGACTCCCCAGCAGGACCTGGAGCCTCTCAGGGGCTGGGCAACAACAGGCACATCTTGTACATTTGCTGAAGGAAACAACTGGAGATGGAGGGGGTTTTATTTGGGGGGTGCAGTTTTTTAGTTGAGCCTCTCCCTTCATGCCAAAATCCAGTGGATGGTTTGAACTGTCTTGATTTTCCAGCTCTGTGAAGGGGAACTCTGATAATCTCACCCTGCAGCTCTGGCTGCTTCCACCATCAGCAAATCTGAGCTTTTCCTTTTTAAAAAAAAAAAAATCTTAATTTTAGCCTTTGCTTTTTAACAGCAGCAGTTTTGGAAACAATCCTGGCTGGGTTTTGGTGACTAACTTGGGATTCTTCTCTCCTTTCCCTGGGTGGTACCTGGTGCCAGGCTCTGGGTTCTTTCCCCTTCTCTCCCAAGAGACTCCGAGGGAAAAATTAGTGCATCAAGACTGTAACTCGTGAAATTTGTACAACCAAAGAAATCTATTTTGTGGTTCAAGGATAATAAAGTTTACTTTACATTTTAGAGCCTTTAGTTTTGCCCCCTGTGTGGAGTGTGAAGTTTGGGGCATCAACACTTTGGTGGTGCAAAGACACTTCGGATTCTCCTGCTTTTATTATTTTATTATTTTATTATTTTATTTTATTATTTTATTTTATTATTTTATTATTTTATTTTTTATTATTTTATTATTTTATTTTAAAAATTTTTTATTATTTTATTATTCCTGCAGAAATTAAAGCTCACCCAAATCAATGTGAGAATATCAAAATTCAGGGGTAGCAAAAATCCCAGTATGAAACAAAGTGATATTTGGCAGGATAACAGCAAGATCTTCATCAGCCTCTTGGCTTTCCTTACTTAGATCTGTTTAAAAAAAAATTATTATTTTTTACATTATTAAAGTTCTTACAGGTAACAGTTTGACAGATAAAACCAACCCCATTTTCTGTAGCACAGAAGGATTTTCCTTGGTCTGGTTTGGTGGCTGGGCAGTTTCCTTGGGCCAGATTTACTACACCAGGTTTATCTCCTTGTGTGTTTAATTTCCTTACCACAATTAACCTTGATTACCACATTAATTACCCCTTCAGCCAAAAGTAAACAATCACTGGAGATTAAATTTAGAGGGTTTATTTAGGGATATTTATTTAGGGATTATTCACTTAAGGTTGGAACCAGATGATCTTTAAGGTCCCTTTCACCCCCAACTATGCTCTGATTTTATGATTTTGTTATAAATAGGAATAGAAATAACACAGAAATACACAGGGAGAATGAAAAAAAATCTTCAAGCTTGCACAGAGACCAGAGCATGGCTGGGTGAGGGGAAGGTTTACAAGAAAGTAAACAAGTAAACCTTGAGTGTTGGGTTCAGTTCTGGGCCCCTCAGTTGAGGAAAGAGATTGAGGGGCTGTTTGGGGGTCAGAGAAGAGCAACGAGGCTGGAGAAGGGACTGGAGGTGGCACTGAGTGAACTCTGAAACACCTCCAGGGACAGAGAATCCACCATGTCTTGATCCAACCCTACTGTGATCACCAGCCCAGGGCACGGAGGTG
>JAWWLZ010000074.1:4446912-4457566 GCA_035041345.1 Poliocrania exsul
CCTCGTTGCTCTTCTCTGGCCCCGCTCCAGCCCCTCAATCTCTTTCCTGACCTGAGGGGCCCAGAACTGAACACAACCCTCGAGGTGTGGCCTCCCCAGGGCTGGGTACAGGGGAAGGGTCACTGCCCTGGGCCTGCTGGCCACGATGTTTTTGATCCAGGCCAGGATCCCATTGGCCTTCTTGGCCACCAGGGCACACTGTTGGCTCTTGTCGAACTTCCTGTCAATGAGTCACTTGCTTCTCCCTCCAAGGGTGTGTCTAACCCTTCCCCTTGGATTTTTTTTTTTGGCAGGAGCTCTGGGGATCCAGGTAAAAAGAAGCAGCACATCTGCCACGTCCCGAACTGCGGGAAGGTGTACGGGAAGACCTCGCACCTGCGGGCACACCTGAGGTGGCACTCGGGCGAGCGGCCCTTCGTCTGCACCTGGATGCTCTGCGGGAAGCGCTTCACCCGCTCGGATGAGCTGCAGCGGCACAAACGCACACACACAGGTAGGGCCAGGGGAAGGTGAACAAAGAACACACTGTGGAGGAACTGGACACCACACACAGGTCATCGGGATCGAGTGAATGCTGATTTATTACACACCACACAGTGTTTGTATGGGGTTAAAGCTTACACACCACGGGCTAAGTTGAACCTCACACCATCGGGCCACAAATTTTAGTTGGTTATAACTCATATCTCACAAGTCCAATGTTTATATTATCTCATCCTGGCTGTTTTCAAGCACCTGCAGAGCCCTGTGAGAAACTACTGTGTGAATTCCTGGGGAGTAACCTCCTCCCTACCACCTAGCAGCAGCTGTGCTCCTTGCTGCTTCTTAGCTGAGAGCTACCCCAGTCTCACAGGGTCTGTATAGGTCTGAATTGCTCATCCCTGAATTTTCTGTACCTACACTAGGGGGCTGCTGCTGTCCTGGCACCCCCAGGGCACCAGGAATCTCCCACTGCCACCCCCTCCAGCTCCTGGCCCTGCACAGGACAGCCCCAGTGAGCCCCATCCTGATCCCAGAATTCCAACCCTGGGAGTGTTGTGCAAAGCCTGAGATGAGCTCAGTAAGCTGGTGCTAAAAACACCAAGGTTGTGGGTTCAATCCCAGTATGGGCCATTCACTAAAGACTTTGACTGGATGGCTCTTGTGGAGCCCTTCCAGCTCAATATTCTGTGAAATTACATCTGTGAAGCACTCCAGGGCCCCACCACTCTCAGGGAGAGGAACCTTTTCCCAAGATCCCACCTTGCTCCCCCTGGGTCACCGCCCTCTCCCTTCCTTTCCCAGGAGAGAAGAAATTTGCCTGCACGGAGTGCCCCAAACGCTTCATGCGCAGCGACCACCTCTCCAAGCACATCAAGACCCACCAGAACAAGAAGGGAGGTGCCACCAACGTGGCCATGAACGTCTCGGCCGTCCCCATGGACACGGCGGCCTCGGCCGAGGGCAACGGCGGGGCCACGCCCTCGGCCCTCATTGCCACCAACATGGTGGCCATGGAGGCCATTTGCCCCGAGGGCATCGCCCGCCTGGCCAGCAGCGGCATCAACGTCATGCAGGTGGCCGACCTTCAGTCCATCAACATCAGCGGCAACGGGTTCTGAGCCCGGAGCGCCGGAGCGCGGCATCGGCGTCGCCACGAGGGGCCCTCGGCACCCCCAGCACTAACCCAGCTCCTCCGACGGGATCGCTGCCACCTCCGGGGCCGCTCGCCACACTCGAAGGCCAGAGCTATATATATATATTTTTTAATTTCGGCTTGACATTATTATTATTATTATTTTTTGTCCCCTCCCTTGTTCCCCTCCTTGCCCAAGGTCCGTCGCCCTCGCAGCTGCCCATCAGCGCCTTTCATGCCTTGGTAAATTACACCATCCTTTTAGCAAAACAAAACAAAAAAAAAAAAAAACAAAAAAACCCAACAGAAATATCAACAAAACAACACAAAAAAAACCAACAAAAGCAAAAAAAAAAAAGAGAAAAGATTCTATATTATTATTATATATATAAAAATATAAAATGTGTTCGTTTGAGAGAGGAGAGAGATATTGCTGCAGCCACGGCGGGGTCCCTTTGATGCCTTATCCTGGAGCAGGTCGTCCCTCTGGGGTGGTTTGGACGGTGCCCAAGCTCTCCTTCCCTTCTTGTATTCCATTTTACATCCTGATCCCTAAAAATCCCCTGGCCCCACTCCTGGGCTGTTGGGGGCTTTGCTTTGAGGTGATTCTGTAATTCCTGTGTCACTCTCTTGGTGAGATTATGCTGTATTTTTCACCCTTGTACTCCTGCTGCCAGCACTGGACCTTGGTGGGGATTTTTTCTGGATCTTTGTTTTTTCCAGCCGTTTTCTTGGCAAGGATCCCTGTTCTGTGGGAGTGGAGCACTGGGATCCCTGTCCCATGGGATTGGAGCACATGGAGTTGCTCTGGTGGGGGGTCATGGGCAGAGGACCCAGTCTGGGGGCAGCTGGAGCCTCCTCAGGTGAAACTTTGATTTTTTTACAGCCAACATCGGTCTTAATAATAATAATAATTGTGAAAAAGGAGCATCTGCAGAGCTCACCCAGCCCAGAGTGAGGGGAAGTACTGGGGGACATGAGATGGCACTCGAGGGTTTGTCGTGGCACCACTGGAGGTGACTCCTTAAAGAAAAAAGGGTGTTGGAAATCGGGTACAATTCAGGAAAAACCTTTGTGGTTTTCCCGTATCTGGCTCTTCCCACCATGGGAGGGCTGGGACTGCTCGGTCCTTTCTGCTCTTCCTCCCACACCCTCCTCTTCCTGCCCCAGTGATATCCCTGCTCCCTCTGCTGGGAACAGGCCAGTGGGGCTGATTCCATCCCAGGACAGGGTGGGATGTGGGATGTGGATCCCAACCTCTGCCCTGGAGGCTGCAGGAGCCGCTGGGGGAAATCTTGGATATTTTCCAAGCAGTGTTGGGGTGAGCCGAGCAGGAATTCAGTCTGAGCTGGAGGGGGGAGCAGAGAGTAGGGTGGGGATCCCAAGAATGACCCTGGAATGTGGAATTATCCTGGTTTCAAGGATGAGGGAAGTGCTGAGCTTGGGGGAAGGTGTCCCAGAGTGGTGGAGGGGCATGGGGACATCCCCATTGCCGTATTGGGGTCGGCATGTGACCCCCTTGCTCTTGGAGGTGCAGAGGGAGAGGACGCCCAGGATCCATGAATCCCACCTGCCCGGGGTGTCCTCCCCCCTCAGGGATTCTGCTGGGGTGTTTTCTACAAATAGGTCATTTTTCCCTGCTAGGGGGCATCCCACAATCTCTGTGGGATGTGGAGAGTGACCACCCCAGCACCGGGACACCCCACACTGGAGATATTCCCGCTCCAGGGACACCCCACTGCTGGGGGCACCCCTCTCCTGGGGACACCCTGCTCTTGGGGACACCCCTCTCCTGGGGACACCCTGCTGTTGGGGACGCCCCACTGCTGGGGACACCCCACACTGGAGATAATCCCACTCCAAGGACTCCCCACTGCTGGGAATACCCCACTGGGGACACCCCACTCCTGGGGACACCCAACTGAGGACATCCTGCTCCTGGGGACACCCCACACTGGAGATACTCCCACTCCAGGGACACCCCACTGCTGGTGACACCCTGCTCTTGGGGACACCCTGTTCCTGGGACACCCCCTTTTCCTGGGAGATGCTCCAGCAGAGCTGGGACCGCCAGGTGGGCGCTCCCAGCGGGGTCTGAGGTGCCAAAGTCCCTCGGGAAACCCTCTGGAGGGGAATTCAACCAGCTGGCCCCTCCAGCACCCCGTGTGCCCCTGCTCCCCGAGTTTATCCACACTCAGAAGCTTCCCAGGAGCCAGGGACTGACCCCCAAGCCAGCGGGGCCGAACTGTGACGCGTGACTGTTTTTATTCTGGGGTTTTGTAAAAAAGCAAAGGCAGCAGAATCTCTGCAGGGAGGGGGCGCAGGGCCCGGCCCCCCCGGCTCTCTCTCTCAATATCTATTTTTGCATTTGTATATTTTTATATAGGAAACTTTAAGCGTTTGTATTTTAATACCCTGTGAAGCACTATGAGCTCCCCCACCTGGAAACCACAAAGGATTGGGAGAAAACAAGGAGGTTTCTTAATTTAATTGTCAATAGATGATTTCCCCCACCTGTTTACCCACACCCTGGTTGGGGGGGTGGTCCCTGACCCCCCTAAGCCCAAATCTCCATCCCAGCCCCCTCATGCCCAGTGGGGATCAAGTGCCAAACCCGATCCCAGACCCCTGCTGGGGGCTCGGGCTCTGCCGTGGGGTGTTGGGGTGTCCCCCGTGTGTGTCCCCCCTTTGATGTTCCCTGTGTCCCCTCCCACTGGTATTCCCCTTGTCCCCCAGCGGTGTCCCCTGTGTCCTGCTCCCCTGCTGAGTGATGTTCCCTCTTGTCCCTGATGGAGCTGGGGGGGATCCCAGGAGGCCCCGGGGTGGGCTCTGGGCTGAGCTGGGGCTGCTCCCCTGTGTTTTTGGGGGTGGATCAGAGGATTTGGGGGTGTGGGGTGTGACACCACCAGCCCTGCTCCTGGCCTGGGGGGCCAGCTGGACTCAATCATCCATGTTTAGGCTCTGTGGCATCGGGGTCCCCCCCCTGTTTCAACACCCCCCAGTCCCCCCAGAACCTCCCCCCACCTCCCCAGCCATTCCCAGGGACACACACACACAAACGTGCCTTTGATAAAGGGGTCACAGGCTGGGGACAAGACCCCCCCGCTCCCCTGCTGCCCTCCCCAAGGGTTTGGGGGGACTCCTGGAGGTGGGGGCTGTCCCTGAGGCTGCCCCCATCTCCCAGCTTTAATCCACTGTCACCCCTTAATTCCAGGGGGGCCGAGGCCGGTTCTCTATGCAGTGGGGGGGGGCCTGGGGGCCCTGGCTCCCCCAAACTGGCAATAATTCTCTCCCTGTTTGATCTTGTCCCATCTCTGTTCTATTTTAATTTGGGGGGGAGGGGGTGGTTTTTACAAATCTGGTGGCTGATTTCATAAAACCCCAAAAGGTTGATTTTTTGGGGTGATTTTTTTGGGTCCCAAAGTGCTATTTTTTTGTACAAAAGACTTAGATGAAACTGTTAGTTTTGGGGGGCTCCTTTGTAAATGGGGAACGATGAGTTCTTTTGTAATAAACATGAGTCGCTGGCGTTGTCTGGAAGTCTGCGGGGAGGTCGATTTTTGGGGGGAGCAGGGGTGCAGTCCCAGGGTGGGAAACTGAGGCAGGGAGCTGGATTTGGGGGACTGGTGGTGCTTTGGGGGGTGTTGGGGACAGGGGACACCGAGGCAGAGAGCTGGATTTGGGGGTGTTGGGGACAGGGGACACCGAGGCAGGGAGCTGGATCTGGGGGGCCGACAGTGCCTTGTTGCAGTGCCAGGTGATGCAGGGCAGGGGGCCAGTGCTGGGGCCCCCCAGGACACCCTGTCTCACTCCTCCCTGGTGCGGGGGCAGCAGCTTCTTCCTCCTCCTTCTCCTTCTCCTCCTTCTCCTTCTCCCCGGCCACTCTGCTTCCCACCGGCCCCGCGGAGGTTCCCATGGGGTGGCCAGGTGGGTGCTGGGGGGCCCTAACCCGGGTGGGAAAAGGCTTTTTTTGGGGTGGGGGATCTGAGAGCCGCTCCCCCTCCCTGCGTGTGTCCCCCCCAGGGCAGCGCAACCTGAGCTGCGTCTCCTACAAACACCCGAGTGTGCGGGGCGGGCTGGGGGGCTCCGTTCGCTGCCCCCCCGGGCAGTGCTGCGTCGGCATCTGGAACCGCAGCCACGTCCTGGTGCAGGGTGAGCCCCCCGGGCCGCGGGATGAGCCCCTCGGGCCGCAGGGGGAACCCCCCGGGCTGGCCCGGGCTCGGGGGTCCTGCCCTGGAGGGGGTTTAGGGGGGCTGGGGCGGGATGGAGGGGCTTGGTCCTGCCCTGGGGGGTGTCCGGGGGTCAGAAGGGGCCTGATTGTGCCCCGGCGGGGCTGGGGAGAGAAGGGGTGAGTTGTGGGGGGCAGAGGGGACCGGGACGGGGAGCGGGGGCTGGTCCTGCCGTGGGAGGCTTTGGAGGAGGGTGCTCAGTCCCTCCCAGAGCTGCGCTTGACCTTGGCCTTGAGAAGTGGCTGCAGCGGCGCTGGGAGGGTCCGGCACGGGGGGCCGGAGAAGGGAGTGCCAGGGACGGAGGTGCCAGGGATGGGGGATCCTGGGACAGAGGGGTGCCAGGGACGGGATGGTCCCGGAGAAGGGAGTGCCAGGGAAGGGGGTGCCAGGCATGAGAGGGTTCTGGGCACGGGGTTCCCACCTGTCCCCCTGCCCTGTCCCCGTCTCGGGGTGCCCCCCCAGCATCCCTGGGGTGCTGTGGTGACAGTGATGGTGTCCCCAGGCTGCTGGGGGGGCGGGCGCGACTCCTGCCCCTCACCCACCTGCACCCCCAGCCCCGCGGGACCCCCGGGCGGTGCCATCCTCGTGTGCCTGTGCCACGGCCACCTCTGCAACAGGAACGCGATGGGGACGGGGCCAGGGCTGGGCACGGCCGTGGGGCTGGGGGGGCCCCAGCAGGGCCCAGGTACGGGGGGGAGCAGCGGGGTGGGCAGTGTGGGACCCACGGGGGGGGCGCTGTGGGGAACACTCGAGGGTGGCGCTGGGGACACATGGGGGGCTGGGGGGTCCCACGGTGGACCCTGAGAGCTTTGGGGACCCACGGGGGGTGGGTGTCCTGTGAGGGATTGGAGGCCCCAGTGGGGGGCTGGGGACCCATGGGGGGATCTATGGGGGGGATCCATGGTGGGGAGGTGGGACACACAGGGGACCCATGGAGGGGACCTGGGACACAAGGGGGATCCATGGGGGGGACGTGGGCCACATGGGGGACCGGTGGGGGGGACATGGGACACAATGGGGATCCATGGGGGGGACATGGGCCACATGGGGGACCCGTGAGGAGGACATGGGACACACAGGTGACCGTGGGGGGCTTGGGGATCCCCAAAGGGGAACTGACACTCACCAGGGGCCTGGGGAACCCATGGGAGCCCCTGAAAGGGTCCCCCAGCCCAGAGCCTGGGTCCCCACCGGACAGGGGGCTCTGTGTCACCTCAGCCTCTGTCCCCAGCGCCCGGCCAGGAGGGGACCCTGTGGCTCTGGGGTGCCGGCCCCCTCCTCCTCATCCTCCTCACCTGTCTGGGCATCCTCGGTAGGGATCGGCACAGGAGTGGGGGACGGGGTGGGCACAGGCACCCCCTACCCTGTGTCCGCTGGGTGTCCCCTCATCCCTGATGTCCCAAGGGGGCGGGTCTCCCAGAGTGGGGAGGTGTCCCCAAGTGTTGTGTCACCCAGTCCCTGGTGCAGGGCGACCCCCAGTGTCCTGGAGCCCCCCGGGTGGGCGGGTCCCAGGTGGGGTGTCCCCAGTGTCCCCAGTTATGGGGATCCCCCTGTCCCTCCGCTGGTGGAGGGGCTGAGGGTCCCCGGTGTCCCCAGGTCCCAGGTCACTGATTGGGTGGGGGGGCCCCGGTGCCCCCCATGTCCCTGATCCAGGGCTGCGATGGACAAGGGCCCACAGGGGACAGCCCCCACCCCAGGGGGGCCGGAGAATTGGGGGCCCCCCAGAGCCCCCCAGCCCGGACCTGCCTGCGCTGCGCTTCCTGCAGGTGCTGGGCACCCAATGGGATGGGCACTCATGGGCAAGGGGCACCCCCAAGGGGGCACCCAACGGGGTGGGCAACCACGGGGCAAGGGGCACCCAACAAGGGGGGGCGCCCAGTGAGGGGCACCCATAAGCAAGGGATACCCATGGGGGGGCAACCAATGGAGGGGGACTCAGGTGGGAGGGCACTTCAGGAGGAAATACTGGGGGGGCACCCACTTGGGGCACCAGCGCGGGGAGGGGGTCGAGAGGCCCTGCTGATGGTGGCACAATGAAACAAACACAGGGCTGAGGGTGCCCAGGGTTTGGGGCACTGGGACTGGGCACACCAAGGGATGAGGGTCTCGGTGTTGGGTTGCCCAGGGTTGGGGACACCCAGTCCCAGCTGTGCCCCTGGTGGTGCCCCCCGGCAGGTGCTGCAGTCGGGGCGGTTCTCGGCCGTCTGGAGGGGCACCCTGCGCCAGCGGCCCGTGGCCATCAAGGCGTTCGAGGCCGGAGCCCGCGGGCGCTTCGTGGCCGAGAGGGCCGTGCATGCCCTGCCCCTGATGGAGCACGAGAACGTGGCGAGGCTGCTGGGCACGAGTGGCACCGAGCCCCGCGCCCGTGGGGGACTACTGGTCCTGCAGCTCTACCCGGCCGTGAGTCAGCACGGGGGGATGTTGGGGGGGCACTGTGGGTGAGTGTGGGGCAGGCAGGGGGCACACACGGGCAGGTGTGGGCGGCTGGGGGGACAAGTGAGTGTGCAAGACATGGGGTGTGCACTGGGGAGTGCAAAGGCTGCTGGAGGGCGTGCCCAGACTGTGGGGATGTGCACAGGTGTACCCCAGGCTGTGTGGGTATTGTATGCACAGGTGTGTACAAGTGTGCACAGGTGTGCCCAGGCTGTGGGTGTGAGCACAGGTGTGCCTGGGCTGTGGAAGTGCCCACCTTGGTCAGGCCCCTGCTGTGCACACACACCCGAACTTGGGGTGCCCTTGCCCATGGGGGGCTGCCCCACATCCCCACCCTTGTCCCACCCGTATCCTCAGGGGTCCCTGCGCCACTTCCTGGGGCAGCACGTGGGGACGTGGATGGGCAGCATGCGCCTGGCACTGTCCTTGGCCCGCGGCTTGGCCTTCCTGCACCAGGAGCTCTGGCGCGATGGTGAGTGTGGCATCCCGGCCCCGAGCTCTGCCGGGGGTCCCCCTGCCCTGTGGCCCCCACCCTGATGTTCTCCCGTCCCCCTTGTCCCCCTCAGGGCTGTACAAGCCCAGCGTGGTGCACCGGGATCTGAGCAGTCAGAACGTGCTGGTGAGGGAGGACGGGACCTGCGCCATCGGGGACTTCGGGCTGGCACTGGCACTGCCACCGCGTGCCCAGGATGGCACCGGGGCCCGGCATGGCGTGTCCATCCGGAAGGTCACTGGGATGGGGTGGGGTGGGATGGGGTGGGATGAGGTGGGGATGGAATGGGATGGGGTAGGATGGGATGGAGTGAGATGGGGATGGAATGAAGTGAGAAGGGGATGGAATGGTGTGGGATGGAGATGGGGTGAGATGGGATGGGATGGGATGGGATGGAGATGGGATGGGATGGGATGGAGATGGGATGATGGGAAGGGAAGGTGACAGGATGGGTCCCCCGATGCTGCTGGCAGAGTGGTGTGTGGGTGCCAGCACAGGGAGGCTGGTGCCCCCCAGCCCCATGCCCTGGCCCCTCTCGAGGCTCACGGCCCCGGTGGGCACAGGCGGGCACCCAGCGCTACCTGGCGCCCGAGATCCTGGACGAGAGCCTGGACCTGCGTGCCTGGGGCCGTGCCCTGCGCCAGGCCGATGTCTATGCCCTGGCCCTGCTGCTCTGGGAGATCCTGTCCCGCTGCCAGACCCTCAGCCCCGGTGAGCACCCACCCCGGGGGTGCCCCCGCTCTCTGTGGCCCCCCCGGCCCCACTGACCTGCTCCCTGCCCCACAGGAGCCCCCGTGCCAGCGTTCCAACTGGCCTACGAGGCAGAGCTGGGCTCCAGCCCCACGGGGGCCCAGCTCCGGCGCTTGGCCGCGGATGAGCGGCGCCGGCCACTCATCCCCCCTGCCTGGCACCAAGCCCCCCAGGTCAGCCCACCCAACTGGGTGCCCAAGGGTTGTCCCGGGTGCTGGGGGTGCCCATTGGTAGGGGTGGCCCACAGGGGTCCATGTCCGGAGGGTGCCAGGGCTGTGCAGGGTGACTCAGGGGGGCCACGTCCAAAGGATGCCCCTTCCCTTCCCTTCCCAGGGTGGTCCCTGTCCGGGGGGTCCCTTCGCAGTGCCCGGGGATGCTGAGGGCGCCCCTGACTGGGAGGGTGTCCCTGTTCGGGGGATGTCCCCGTTCGGGGTGTCCCTTGGTGCTTCCCCGGCCGGGGGTCCCCGCTGAGCGCAGGGTGGTCCCACAGCTCGGGGGGGCTCTGCCGGAGCTGCTGGAGGATTGCTGGGACCCCGACCCCGAGGCGCGGCTGTCGGCGGAGCGGGCACTGCAGCGGCTGCAGCGCCTGGCGGCGGGTCCTGCGCCCCCCGTGGGGGTCCCCAGACAGGTGTGTGCGGGGGTCCCTGCCAGGTGTGTGCGGGGGTCCCTGCCAGGTGTGTGTGTGGGAGCGGCGGCGGGACCGGGGGACACGGGGTCGTCCCTGGGGGACGCGGGGACGCGCTCGGGGGCGGGGCCGCGGCCGGACCCCCCCTCGGGGAGGGACCACTCGCCAAGCGCCGCCCCCGTTTCCTGCAGGGAGGGGCCGCGGCCGGAGCGCAGGTGGGAGCGCAGCCCCCGAGCCCCCCCAGGGCCCCCCTGCACCCCAAACCCCGTCCGTGCCCCCCCGTGCGCTCCCTGAGCCCTCAGATCCCCCCCTGCACCCCCTTCTGCATCCCAAAATCCCCCCTGCACCCCAAAATCGCCCTGTGCCCCCCCTCCTGCGCCCCTTGACCCCCCTGCACCCGAACCCCTCCTTGTACCCCCTGTGCCCCCCAAACCCCCCCTGTGCCCCCCCTCCTGTGCCCCCGGATCCCTCTGTGTACCCCAAACTCTGCCTGCACCCCCCTGTGCCCC
>JAWWLZ010000074.1:4467861-4481538 GCA_035041345.1 Poliocrania exsul
CCAAAAAAATCAAACAAACTTGCCCCCCTCAGTTGGCTTTCCTGCAGCCAACTTCACCCAGCCTCAGAGCTCTCCTTGGATCTCCCTCTCACTTCCTCTCTGACACTTCCCTGCTCCTATTATATTTTTTTTTCCAAACCCAATCCCACCTCTCCGTGGCTTGGCATTTCACACCAGCTCCGGCTTTTCCCTTGCCCCCCGCGCTTCCTCCTCCTCCTCCCTGAATTCGGCACGAGAACACGCCCCCTGCCCCGCACACGGTGGCTCTGTCACGGTGGCTCTCCCAGGGCAGGGGACAGCTGGCCCAGCGAGTGGGCGCAGGTGGCAGTCGGGGAGGGGGTTGGATCCGGCCCATCCCAGGCTGCTGCCAGCCTGGCGGGCCCCTTGGAAGAGGAGGGACCATCCCGGCAGCGGCCGCCTTTGGCGGTGCTGTCGGACACCTCCATCCTCTGGCACCCATCCTCATCCCGTAGGCTTGGTGGGGGCTGCTCTCTGCTCCTGGCACCTTAGGGGGCAGCAAGGGGAGGGGGTCTGACACGCCAGGCCAGGGGGGAGAGGGGCTAGAGGAGTCTGGGCTAGAGTAGAGCTGTGTTGGCGGAGCCGAGCCGTGCTCTGTCCCTGTTCCCTGCCGCTCCCCCGCAGTGCTGCGAGCACCTGCTCCCTCCTGCTCCTCTCTGCTTCTCTTCTTGAGCTCCTCCAGCCCTCGCTGCACCGAGGGGTGGGTGCAGCCCCCAGCCCACCGTGGCCTCCGTGCGGAGAGGGCCGGGCCGAGTGCGGAGGGGCCGGGGCGGCGGGGCCGGTGTCCGTGCGGGTGCGTGTGCGGGATGAGTCCTGACCCCTGTGGCCTCGGGAAATGGCTAACGCCAGCCTTTCTCTCTCTCTCTTTTCCCTCCTTTAGCTGACCAAGCTGCACCAATTGGCAATGCAACAGTCACACTTTCCAATGTCTCATGGCAACACTGGATTCAGTGGTATGGAAACTCCTCCTCTCTGTGTGCGCTAGCGCGGGCCGGAGCCCAGCCCGGGCTGCCCCTGCTCCTCTGTGGGGCCGTGCTCACGCTCAAAAACCTAAACCCAAACGTTCCCCCGAGCTGGGCCTGGCCAGGTAACGATTGTTGTGATGTCTGTGGGGGCTGCAGGAGTAGGAATGAGCCGAGCACGGTGCAGGCAGGGCCTCCATCCGTGCCGCTTCTCTCCCTCGTCCCTCCCGTACCTCGCAGCTCTGCCAATGCACTGGGAGTCCCCCAGCCCGCAGCACCCGCTCTCTCCCCTCCAGCTACTCCAGGCCTGAGCAGGCAACTGCTGAGTTGTGCCAAATCTGCTGTAGATTTGCTAAGATGGCTAAAAAAAAAAAAAGAAAAACAAAAAATACCCATTTGGGGAGCTAAATCTGAGACAGCCAAACTCATTGTGACTTGTATCTTAACAGGCGTTGACTCCAGCTCTCCAGAGGTGAAAGGCTATTGGGGTAATGATCCAAACACACAATCTGTAGTTACTCTTTTGTGTACTGATGCTGCCCGGGGTCTCATTCTCCTTAATAGCTGCTGCCCCCGCCTTTGTGCCCGGGTCGGGGGGAAGAGGGTCAAGGGGAGCCCTAGAAGGGCTGGAGGTGCAGCCTGGCTCAGCTCTCTATGCCCTGGAGCTCAGCTGGATAGTGGAGAGCAGGATTGAGCAGAGGCTCAGCTGTCCCAGCGAGCCTTGGGCCCTGAGCTTTAAGCCCTCAAAAACCACACAGAGGGGAGCAGGTCCCAGCCAAGGAGGTGCTGGAGCTGTCAGGAGCCAGCGCTGTCCGACCCCAAGGGTGTGGCAGGACAGCACCATGTCACCTGCTGTGTCCCCATAGCACTGTCTGCCCCCACCAGAGCTCTGGGGTGAGGTCTTGAGGCTCCTGCTGCTGCCTCTAGCAGGGAGCGAGCTGGGGAGGGGGAAAAGCAAAAACATGGAAAAATGCACTTGGCACACCAGGTTGGCCCTGTGCAAGGCATGAGTTGGGTACACAGTGCCCGCCGGCGTAGCACTGCCCTGCCGGGCCATAGCAAGGACGAGGAGGAGGAGGAGGAGGAGGGATAATGTAGCCCCTGGAAGTTGTACTGGAGTGGGAGCAGAGCTGAGTGCCCGGCTGGAGCCCCCCCAGTGCCAGTGCCCTGCTCCTGGATGGAGAATCCTGCAGTGACACACGGGGAGGGGGGACAAGGAGGGGAGAACTCGGGGTGAGAAAGCAGGGAAGGGGGTGGGGAGCAGCAGGGGGTTGGAGTAACCCCTCCCAGCCTGCTCTACCCTCCCCGGCCTGCTCGGAGCCCTCCCAGGCAGCCTGAACCTGGCAGCACTTGGGGTGCTGCACTCCTGGCCCACCCCCCCTCCTCACCTGCCCCCCTCCCTCTGTCTCCGAGCAGGTTTGGATGCCTCTGCTCAAACCACCTCCCATGAACTCACCATTCCAAACGATGTGAGTATCCCCGGGGCTTGGGGGGTGGGGGCACAGTGGACAGACAGCTGCCCATTGGCCCTGGGGATCCCCGTGGTCTGTCCCTCGTAGCCAGAGGGGTGTGGAGTGCCCGTTGTCAGCTTTAAAGCTGCATTGGGCTCATGGATGCACCTCAAACTGCCACCTCAGGCCACTCTGGCTGTTACCACATCCCTTATCCCCCTTCCAACAAGCTTTAAGGCTGAAAACCCCTTTTACAATCCCTTAAACTCCCTTTTCCAACTTGTTAACTCCCCTCTCTCCCTCCAAATTGTTAAGGTTGACCTCTGGGACCACCAAGTCCAACTGTTCCTCCTGCGCTATCAAGGCCACCACTGAACCATGTCCCCAGGAGCCACATCACGTGATGTGGGACAGTGACCCCTGCCCCCTGCCCTGAGCAGCCTCTGGCAGGGCTGGACAGCCCTTTCCATGAAGGAATCCCCCTCAGCATCAACCCTAGGAGGTGTCAGGGTGTCCCTGTAGGACAGGTGGGGTGTGGAGGCTGAGGCTGAGGATGAGACAGGGTTAATTAACAGGGCTTTGTCTCCCCCCTGCAGCTGATTGGCTGCATCATTGGGCGTCAGGGCGCCAAGATCAATGAGATCCGCCAGATGTCTGGGGCGCAGATCAAGATTGCCAACCCCGTGGAAGGATCTACTGACCGGCAGGTGACCATAACTGGATCTGCAGCGAGCATCAGCCTGGCCCAGTATCTAATTAATGTCAGGTGAGTCGCTGCTGACGAGGCTCTGGGCGGTGCCGAGGGTCCCCTCCCTGTGCCTGCTGTCCCAGTTTCCCCACCGCGGTCGCCTCTGGGTCTGTGAGATGCTGCAGGATGATGCATCTGGCCAGAACAGGTCTGGCCCTGGGGCTGGTGGGAGTTGGTGGCTGCAGAAGAGCCTCTGCTGAGGGCTGACAGGAGGAGCTGCCTGGCCCTATTGCTGGGGATGGTGTCATCATCCCAGAGAGTGGCTGGTGCTGCTGGCAGCGCCTGGCTCTGCTCTGGTGCCATGGCCAGCAATGGCAGGGTGAGGGCTCAGGCCACCCGTGTCCCTGTGTGTCCCATGTTCCCTGCCCTGAGCCAGGAGTTGTACCCCCTGACTCTACATGGCCCAGAGGATCTGGGGGTCCCTGTGGCCTTGTCCCTGCTCCATGTCCCTCATGCTGGGGTGGCACCGACGCTCCCCCCTGGCAGAGCAGGAGCTGCCAGTGATTGTCTCTGGTTTTTGGCTCATTCCCTTCGCGGTGCCCAGGGTATGACCTCATGGCTGAGCCAGGCTCATCCCAGGGAGGGTGGGGCGTCCCATGTTCGGCTCAGCCAGGCCTGGCAGTGCCACTCCCTTCCCTCCTTCCCTCCCTCCCTCCCTCCGCCCCCAGCCCGGCTCCTGCGCCGTTTCACTGTTTGTCCTGTGCTTTTTTTTTTTTTCGCATTTTGTGCTGTTCCTTCCCTCCCACCCACCCGTGGTTTTTTTTTGTTTTGTTTTTTTTTTTTTTGTTCCTTTTCTCCTCTGTTACAGTTTAGAAAGCGCTAAACCCTCCTCCCAGGCAGCCTCCGTCACGATCCCTGACCACCTCAGCATCAACCTCTCTCAACCCTCCACCCCTTCTTCTTCTTCCTCCTCCACCACCACCCCCTCGCTCGCCACCGCGGGGGCCTCCGACGCACCCTCCAGCCTCCCCAACCCTCTTCCGACCGCCCCTTGTGTCTCCAGTCTGCTTGGCATGAAACCTGTCCCTCTCCTGGCGCTAAATGTCGTGTCTGCGGCCAAAGGGGCCGCGGCGCCCGCCGTGCCCGTTGTCACTAACAAACTGAAAGCGGAGAAGCAGAGGTTTTCCCCTTACTGAGGCTGCTCGGGGGACCCACAGAGGGGTGGCAGCACCGGGACCCTGTAGAGGAGACTTGGAACAGCAATTTTCTCTATTTTACTCTCTTTTTTTTTTTTTTCCTCTTTTATTTTTCCTTCTTTTTACTCCAAAATCAAGCTTGTGCTGCTCTTAGAGCAGAGTTTTCTTGCCGGCCGAGAGACTGTGTCCCCTTGTCCTGTGATCGGTCGATTCCTTCTCTGCCTGCCTGTAGCTGTCGCTTGTTATTTTTCATTTCTCCTCCTTTTTTCCATTTTTGAGTAGCTTGGTTGCAGTTCTGGGGTGTGGGGGGGGGGGGGGGGGGGCGGGCCGGGGGGCAATACACGATTTTGGGGGGGAATTGCATCCCTGGGGCCTCACCTATCCCCTCTTAACTGTCTGTACCTGTAATAAAGTTGCCACGGTGAGAACCTGCTCTGGTAGATCTGTGCCGAAGCGGGGGGCCGGCCCCAGGGGGACCCTCTTGCTGCCATCCAGATTGGGGTCCCCACCTCCTTAAATTGCAGGGAGGGAGAAGCCTTTGTCACCTCAGAGGTGGCAGCTGTGGAGGGGATGGTTGGGTTGGGGGTGGGCTGGAGATGTCCCTGGCCCTTGCTCAGAGATGCCCTTGCAATGTGTGTGTGTCCCCTACATTGCCCCCCTCCCACCCAAGCGGTTGCTGCTGGGGGTTCACTCCCCTGACACCCCTACCCTCACACTCTCCCTTCCCTACTGCCTCATTCCTGCACCTTGGGGGTCCCCCTTCTGCTGAGTTATCCCCCCAGAAAAGCTTGGAGCATAGCCAGCCATGTTCAGCATGGACCCTCCCTCCCCACTGGCCCCCTGGGAGCCCCTCAGGTGCCATTTTGTGGGGGCAGCAACCTGCACCCCCCTCCTCCCCTCCCTTTCCTTGCTGCTTATGCATAAACCATTCCCCTCTGCATCCCAGACCCCCTCCCCTCCTGGAGACGAGTGTCCCCCTCCAGGTGCTCCCCACAGGGCTGCATTCCTCCCTACCTGCCTCCTCCTCGGGGGGGAGTCCCTTTTCTCATTGCAGGGGTCCCCTCTGATGCCCTTCCCTTGTTGGGGGTCCCCTCTGATGCCCTTCCCTTGTTGCAGGCGACTCCCCTCTGCCCTCTCCTCACTGGGTGGTCCCTCTGACACCTTCTCCTTGTTGAGGGGACCCTTCTTGATGCCCTTTCCACCCTAACCCTTTCCTCATCGTGGGGTCCCTCTGATGCCCTTTCCGTGTTGCAGGGGTCCCCTCTGCCCCCCTTTCCTTGTTGCAGGGATCCCTCTGATTTCCCTTCTTTGTTGGAGGACCCTTCTGACCCCCCTTTCCCCATTTGGGAGTCCCTCTGACACCCTTCTCTCATTTCAGGGGTCCCTCTAACACCTTTTTCGCGTGGATGGGGCCCCTGTGACCGCCTGTCCCGCTGGGGGGGTCCCTCTGACGCCCTTTTCTCGTTGCAGGCTCTCCTCGGAGACCGGGGGCATGGGCAGCAGTTAGGGGGCCCCGGACCCCCCGCCTCGCCATCCATCTGCGGCCCCTTAGCACCGACCCAGGTTTTAACTAGTTTGTACATTTTCGGTTCCTCCAGCCTCTCGCGCCACTCACCAGGTTCAGTTTGTTTTCATTTTTGTTCTGTTTTTTGGGTTTTTTTGAATTAAAAAGCATTTTAATTCCTTTTGTTCAGCTCTTAAAAAACTGCTGAACCCCAAATCTTAGTTTTATAAAGCTTCTCTCTCCTCTCCCCACTGCCCCCCCTCAGCACCTCCCTCCCTTCTCCCCTTTTTCGGCTCATGAAGTTTCTGTTTTTGTCATTAAATGTAAGAGTGGAAGAAAAAAAAAAGGAAAAAAAAAACCAAAAAAACCCTAAAAAAAAACATTTCAGTTTAGTTCTGTAATGTCAGGAAATTTTTCAAAAAAAAACTGAATAAAAAGATGGACTGGAGCTTTTCCTTGTGAATAGAAAACCTGCAGGATATTTTGGTTAATGGATCTGCCTGTCTCGGTCTTTATTTGAACCCCACCTTGGCTCTTCCCAGTGCTTGCAGGATGGCCCAGTTGGGTTTTTGGGTTCCCTCCAGAGAGGGACAAACCAGCCCAGCTGGCATTTGGGATCTTTCCAGAGGTGGTTAAACCGGCCCAGTGCTCCCAGTCTGGCCCAGTTGAGTTTTTGGGGTCCCACTGGACTGGGAGGATAAACCATTCTTGGGGAGGGAACTTTGATCCTGTGGATGCTTTTTGGGGGTGTTTCTCCTCTCCCAGTTCCCTGCAAACTGGTCTTCAGTGCAAACTGGTGTCCAACCCCGTTGCTTTTGCTTCTGTTTACTCTTTGCTTTCCACCCTCCACCCACGAGGGATCCCCCTGAGTCCTGTGGCTGACAATGCCCCCCACCCCCCTGGGTGTCTGCCACAACCCAGTCGTTCCAGTGCCACCAGTAAAGGAAGGGTGGGACTGTTGGTGGGGGGCTCCATCCCTTATATATTGTGCCCCCTCCCCCAAATCACCCCCTGGTCTGACTTAGGAGGGCAGGTCCTTTCTCCACCACAGGGAGGTTGTTACAGTAGGACCTTCATAAACAAATGAGGGAGACAGAGAACGTTCCCTGTTCTTTGCCCCAGTGCAGAAACACCTTCCAGAGCCCCCCCAGAGCCCCTGGCCCTGTCCCCCCACCCCCTGCACGCCCCCCACCCCCCTGCCCCGAGCCAGCAGCAGCAGTAGAGAGCAATAGATATTTATATAAATATTTGGGGCTGTACAAGTGAGGGGGTGCAGGGTGGGGGGCGTGAGGGGGATGCAGTCACAGGCCCGGGGGGGCTGTGGGCCGGGGGGGCCCCTCGCCGCTGCCTGAGTGGTCGAGCTCTGCGCTGTCACAGTCCGAGTCCTCGGAGACCTTTGGGGGGACACACAGTGGAGGGTTAAACAGCCCCCCGTCCTGGGGAACCCTGGGCACCCCTCCCCTTGCTCGTGCCATCTGGAGGGGTGCAGGGACCCCACCTACCCCAGCACCCCCTGCTCTGAGGATCCCCAGCCCGTGAGGTCCAGCCCTGGGGACCACCTTCCCAACCCCATCCAGGGGGCTCAGGGACCACCTGCCCCACCCATCATGCCCAAATCGGCGGACCCTCCACCCCATTGTGACCATCCTTGGAGGGGCCCTGGGATCCCCCTTCCCCTTCCTAACCCCGTCCAGGGGAGCTCAGGTGACCCCTCACCCTGCGGACCCCCAGCCCATGCTGCACATCCCTGGGAGGGCTGTGGGTGCTCCCCAGCACTGCCCTGGGGTGGGGGGACATCACCTTGGGGCTGAGCCCCCCATGCCGGCGACCGGGCCCCTCGGGGGGTGCCGCATCCAGGGGGATCTCAGAGCCCTGGGACAGCAGGTCCTCGGAACGATCGTCAGGACGCTCGTCAGTGTTGGTGCTGCCCACGTCGGGGGTGGCACTGTGGGAGGGCTCGCTCGTGTGCCCCTCGTCCCCATCGCCATCCGAGAAGTTCTCCGAGCTGAAGGTTGACAGCGACTGGCGCTTGCTCATACCCGGGGGCCACCTGGGTAGGGGGTGAGGATGGCAGGGATGGGGACCCAGGTGCCCAGGCACCCTGAGACCCCTCCCAGGAGTCCAGGCACCCACAGGTCACCTCCATCCCCTGCACCCCCAGAGCGCTACTCCCCCCTTCCAAAAGATCCCAGACACCCCACCCCAAAGGGCACAGGGCTCCAAGTCCTGTAAATGACCCCCACAGCCAGGCCCCCCACCCCCCTCATCCAGAGGAACACACATGTCTGTGCCCCCCAACCCCAAAGCAGCCACGGGTGGGGCAACACCCACCTCTGCCGCAGTGGCAGCTCCACTTCACTGTCCACTTCGCCCTCCTCCTCCTCCGATGAGACCCCCCGTTTCTGGCGGCAGAGGAGGGGGGTGTTGGGGTCCTGCTGCCCCTCAGGATGGTCCCAGGGTCCTCACCCACCCCCACCCTGCACCCTGGGAGGGACCCGGGAGCCCCGACTTCCCCCCCAACCTCTCCCCATCAGGATCCACCCACCTCCCTTTTCTGGAAAGGACCCGGCAGTTCCCGTCCCATGTCCCCCCACCCAAAGGGGCACAGGGGGTGTCAGGGGTCTCACCTGCCCACGGGTGACGGCCGCCCGGTACAGCAGAGCCGCCGGGGTGAGGTGCTGCCCGGCGGCCCCCCTGCCCCCCCGGCTGGCCCCGCTGTCCCGCTCGGGCTCCCCGGGAGTGGGGGGCTGCGGCGGGGGGGACCCTTGGGTGCCCATCGCCCCCTCGGGTCCCGCGTCGGGTACCGCGGCCGGGGGGGCACCCGCGGCCTCCAGGGTGCCCCCGAGGATGTCGGGGCTGGCAGCAGTGGCGGGGGGCACCGAGAGCCCCCGGGGGGTTCCGGCCTCGGGGCCCAGCTCCCCGCAGCCCCCCCGGGGTCCCGCCTTGCGGTGGCGGCCCTTGGCCCGGCGGCTGCGCCCCGGCGAGGGGGGGCCCTTGGGACACCCTGGCAGGGCCACCTGCGCCATGGCCGCGTCCAGCTTGGGCAGCAGCACCTCCGGCTTCAGGATGTCGGGTCTGGGGGAACATGAGGAAGGGCTGTGGATGGGCTGCAGGCGACCCAGGCAGCCAGGAGGGAGCCCCTGGAATGTCCCCCCCCACCCAGCCAGGAGGGACCCCCTATGTCCATGGCCCCCTAAAAGACCCCCCCTCCAAGGGACATCAGCATCTGCAGGCCCAAAACCCTTCCCCAGAGGACCCCAGACTCTCACCCTGAAGTCCCCACAGGCATCTGCACACCCAGAGCATTTCTTCCCCCAGAAAGACCCCAAAGGACCCAGAGCTCCCAGCTCCCCAAACGACCCCCACATGTCCCCAGAACCCCCTGCCCAGAGGAACCCACATGCCCATGCCCACCCCAAACCCAAAGCACCCAGACACACAACCCCCCAGCACTCCCACCCCAAAGGCCCCAGGGTCTCCCCCACCCCCTGAGGGCTCACCTCTTGCCATGGGGGGAGAGTTTCTGGGGGACGTTGCGTTTCTTGATGAGGGTCTCGACGGCGTTTCCGTGCAGGAGCCCCCGCGACGCCCGCGGCTTGAAGAGCCCTGGGTAGCGCTTCTCCAGCGCCTGCTCCCGCCTGCCAGGGCCACACACGGGCACCAGCATGTGATCTGGGGGTCTGGGGGGCTGCCCATGCCCTTGGGGGGTGCCATCCATGCCCTTGGGGGGGGCCTTGGGGTACAGGCTGGCCTTGGGCTCAGGGGTGGGCATGGCCAAGGGGTGGAGACAGGGTTGGCCGTGACCATGGGGTGGCCATGGGATGGGCATAAGGGGAGCTGGGAGTGCTGGTGAGTGCTGGGGGTGCCCATTCACCTGAGCAGCTCCTTCTCCTTGAGCTCCAGCTGCAGCATGAGGGCACTGAGTTCCATGTAGAGGTTGTTGGCTCGCTCCAGCTTGCGCTCATAGTGCTCCCGGATGTCCAGCGCGTGCCTGGCCCGGGGCATGTTTGATGTGAGCTCAGGCACCCCAGGGACCCCCGAGGCACCCACCACGTGCAGGGACAGGCACCCCAGGGACCCCCGCGGCACCCACCACATGCAAGGACAGGCATCCAACAGCCCTCCCTGTACCCCAAAACCCCCTGGCACCCCCTGCCCCTGGTCCCATCCCAGTGCCCCCAGTGCTGCCCAGGGCCCCACCGGAGCTCCTCCCGCCGGCGGTTGATCAGCTCCTCCTCCAGCCGGTGCAGACACGTCCCCTCTGACTTGATCTTCTCGAAGTGCAGCTTCACCTCCTCCCTCCACTCCGCCTGTGGCACAGGGACATCAGCTGCCAGGGCACCACGGGCACCAGGCACCCAGGCACTGGCTACACTGGGCACTGGGCATCCTGGGCACCGGCTGCCACAGGCACTGAGCACCCAGGGTACTGCCCTCTGCAGGCACGGGGTGCTGGGGTCCCATGGCCCATGGGTTCCAGAATCCTGGGGTGCTGGGATCATGGAGTGGAGGGATCGTGGGGTGCAGGGATCAGGGGATGCTGGGATCGTGGGGTGCAGGGATAGTGGGGTGCAGTGATCAGGGCATCCCAGGGGTGCTGGGTACCTGGGATTTGAAGTAGGTCTCCTGTGGGGTGGACAGGACGTCGGCTGAGGCGATGTCGAGGTGCAGCAGGATCTGGCGGAAGGACGGGCGGTTCCGGGGTTTGCTGTTCCTGGGGGGAGCAGCACAGACTGTGGGGGCAGCAGGGGCAGAGGAGGGCACAGAGGACACATGGGGCACCCCCAGGGTGGGGGCACCTCTATGACCAGGTGTCCCCCCTGCCCTGCCCACACTGGGATGGCAATGGCAGGTCCCATGGCACTTGTCCAAGGTGGGGTCCCCAAGGCACGGCTCATCCACGGCACGGGTGCCCACAGCGTGTCCCCAGGGTGGACTGCCCTTGGCAGGGTGTCCCCCAGGCTGTCCCCTGGGCACTCACCAGCACTGGCGCAGCAGCACCTTGAAGCCATCGGGGCAGCTGGAGGGGACAGGCAGGTGGAGGCTGTTGCTGCCCACGCCCCAGATTATGGCCGACGAGTCCACGTCCTTGTAGGGGATCTCACCCGTCAGCAGCTCCCACAGCACCACCCCGAAGGACCTGGGGGCACCCACAGCCCTGTCACCCACAGCAGGGCACCTCCAGTGTCCTCTTGCTGTCCCCTCGTCCCCCTTCCCCTGTGCTGCCCACGCTGGTGCCCACAGTGCCCCCAGTTCCTGTGGTCCCCAGTGTCCCGTGTTTCTGCAATGTCACTCCCAGTGTCCCCATCTCTGATCCCCCCCAGTGTCCCCAGGGTCCCTACTGTCCCCATTGCCCCCTCGAAGCCCCCTGGGCTGCTGTGTCCTCAGTGTCCCCGATGTCCCCATGTCCTCACCAGATGTCCACCTTCTCGGAGACAGGCTCATTGCGGATGACCTCGGGGGCCATCCAGGCCACAGTGCCGGCAAAGGACATCTTGGTGCTCTTGTCGATGAGTTCCTTGGAGGTGCCGAAGTCCGAGATCTTCACCACATCGTCGTAGGTGATGAGCATGCTGGGGGGCACGCGCTCAGCGCCACGCCAATGACACGCCAATGACATGGGCACGGCACCGCCGCGGGCATGCAACTGCTGCGAGCATCATCGGGTCACGGGCACGGCACCGCCATGGGCCAGCACCGCCACGGGCATGGCACTGCCATGGGACAACACCAACATGGCACTGCCATGGGACAGCACTGCCATGGGCGTGGCACCGCCATGGGCCACCAACACAGACATGGCACCACCGTGGGACAACAACATGGACGGGGCAATGCCATGGCACAACACCAACATGGAACTGCCATGGGACACCACCATGAGCATGGCAAAACTACAGGACACCAGTACAGACCTGGCACCACCACGGGCATGGCGCCATCATGGGATGCCACCATGGACATGGCACTGCCATGGGATGTCACCATGAGCATGGCACCACCATTGGACACCAATACAGACCTGGCATCACCATGCGAAACCACCACCATGGACATGGCGCCATCGTGGGATGCCACCATGGACATGGCACTGCCATGGGACACCACCATGGGCGTGGCACCACCATGGCCATGCAACTGCCATGAGTGGTCCTGCTGTGTGGACGCCACCACCACATGCACGGCACAGCCACCACCACGAGCACGGCATCGCCGCGGTCATGCAACTGCTACGGGCACGGAACCACCACGGTACGGCACCACCACGGACATGCAACTGTCCTGAACATGCAACCACCACAGGCACAGACATGGCATCACCAAGGACACACACCCGTCACCAGCGTGCAGCCACCGCGGGCACGGCACCGCCACGGTCACGGCCCCACCACAGGCACATCCCCACCACGGGCACGGCCCCATCGCAGCCACACCCCCGGGCACCCCCCGGCACCCCGGGGTGCTCCGAGCCCACCACCCCCCGCTCACTTGGGCGACTTGAGGTCGCGGTGGATGATCTTGTGCAGGTGCAGGTAGTTCATGCCGCCGGCGATGCCCATGGACCAGTCGACCAGGAGGGACGGGGTGACCTTGCGCCCGGCGCGCAGCACCTCGTAGAGCTGCCCCTGGGCGCAGAACTCCATGATGATGCAGTAACAGGGGGCCTGGGTGCACACACCCCTGGGGGCACAGCAGCACCTCAGCACCCACGGGGGGCTGCCGTGGCACCAGGGCCCCCAGTTTGACCAGGACACTCAACCAGCAGGCTCCGTGTCAGTGCCCTGTGCCCATGCTATGTGCCCCCTGCCCCGGTCCATGCCGTGCTGGGGGTCCCCACGCACACACATGTTGGTGCCCCATGCCCATGGTGTGTCCATGCTGTGTCTGTGCTCGTGCCATGTCCGTGCTCATGCCATGTCTATGCTGTGTCCGTGCTCATGCCATGTCCATGCTCATGCCTGTGCTGTGTCCCTGTTGTGCCTGTGCCCATGCCGTGCCCATCCTGTGTCCACACCATGTCCATGGTATTCCCCATGCCCACAGCATGTCCATGCCATGTCCATGCCCGTGGAGTGTCTGTGCCTTCATCCCTCATGCCCATTGCACATCCATGCTCATGGCCATGTCCATGCCCTGTGCCCACGGCTTGGCCATGCCATGTCCATGTTCTAGCATGTTCCATGCCCCATGCCATGCCCATGCCCCATGCTCATGGTGTTCCCCATCACCACGGCGTTTCCATGCCACATCCACACTCCATGACCATGGCAGACCACGCTCCACACCACGTCCCTTGCCCCATCCCATGTCCATGCTCTGTGCCCACGGTGTCCCTGTGCCCAGAGCGCCCCTGTGCCCCCACTGGAGCTGGCAGCCCCCTGCTCACTTGAAGGTGATGATGTTGGGGTGCTTGAGCTTGCGCAGGTGCTTGATGTCGGTCTCCTTGAGGTCCCTCACCTTCTTCACGGCCACCTCCTCGCCGTGGAAGCGGCCCAGGAACACGGCGCCCTGTGCCCCGCTGCCCACCCACTGCAGGTCCAGGATCTCCTCAAATGGCACCTCCCAGGGGTCTGTGGGCACCCATGGCCATGGCACCCCCAGACCCACAGTCATGGCACTCACATCCCCACAATACCCTCCTTTTCCCCTTTGCCCCCTCCCAGCCCACTCCTTTGCCCCCTTGATCCCTTGTTTGTTCCCCTCACATCCTCCTTTGCCCCCTGGACCCTCCTTTGCCCCCTGGGACCCTCCTCTGCCCTCCTCACATGCTCCTTTGCCCCACTTGCTCTCTCCTTTGCCCCCTTGGACCCTCCTTTGCCCCCTTGGACCCTCCTTTGCCCCCCTCACACCCTCCTTT
>JAWWLZ010000074.1:4491177-4523377 GCA_035041345.1 Poliocrania exsul
ACCTGCCTGAGGGACACTCCAGCACGGTGCCACCTGCCTGAGGGACACTCCAGCACGGTGCTGCCTCTGGTGGGACACATGGGAGAATACAACCAGTTCAGCCCAAGCCATGCCGTGGGGGACATCACAGCTCCTCCACGCTTTTGGGACCTCTATGAGCTCCCATGAGCCAGGTCTGCTCCCCAAAAAACTGTACAGCAGATTGTTCCTTTGAAAAGGAGGGAGAGGCAGCAATCCTGCTGCAGAGAGCAGCACCCGAGTGCTCTGCGGCGCGGGGTGGACGTTCCCTCCAGAGCGATGTTCCCTCTGGAGCGACACTCCCAGCGCTGGCCGAGGGCTGGGCTCAGCCCCAGTTACATACTCACGCTCAGCTGGATGTTCTGGGTTGTGAGTTCCTCAGCTTTCTTCTCCAGGGAGGACACCCAGAGCTTGCGTTTCTGCCGGCAGCGCGAGGCGGCCGCGCGGTTCCGCTCCAGGAAGCGCTGCCGGCGCTCGTCCGGATCCTCGTCCACCGTGCGCTTGCGGCGCCCGCCCGTGCTGGGGGTGGGCTGGGCAGGGGACACCTGGGGATGGGACAGGAGGAGGACACTGAACAGCAGCTCTGGGGCAGGAGGGACACAGCGGTGTCACCACGGCTTGGCAGAGCAGAGGATGGGAGCGCTCGATGCGATGCTGCTGCCACACCCACCAAGGCACCTTCTCCGTTTGGGGTCAGGCAGGTATGGAGCAAATTAGAGTTTTTGAGTGGGCTGTCTGCTTAAAAAATTAACTTGGGTCCACTTTTCCTCCACATCTTCAGCTGAACAAGCTCTTGGAGGTAACTGGTACCAAAAGATTCTGTAACGCTGCAGGTTTCCCGGTTTTATTTCGGGAGAACAAAGGAAAAGCCAACGAGGGCTGATGGTGCAGCAGCCCTGACTGCAAGGGGCAACTCCATCCCACACCCAGGGAGTGCAGCCACTCTCCAGCACTTGCTGTAAGGCAGCATATGGATATTAAAACTTCGGGAAGCCCATCCAAGTGCCGGAGCAGGTGGCGATCCTGATGGAAGGCTGGCATTTGGCTGGCTGGCAGAAGCCAGTGGAGCTGATTGCCTGAGAGGGGAGCGCTTAACCTTAACATTCTTTCCAAACTCCAGACCTCATCAGGCAAATAAAAGTGGTGCTGGAGCTTCTGCCTGGTGGGCTGTGAGTGCGTCAGTGCTGAAGCGGCACTGGAAAAACAAGGTTTTAACCCATTGTGAAAAGGAGGAAGCCACGGTTTTCCTGCTCTTTCCCCAGGCCCAGGAACCCCCCAGCACCTCCAGCCCAGGCTCTGGGGCAGCAGCAGCAGCAGCAGACCTGTGGCTGAGCCGGGGAAGGGGCATCGGGGTGCTGGACCAGGATCTGGCTCTGCTCCGGACGCGCCGTCACCATCGTGCTGGCCGAGCCCACCACCAGGTTGCTGCCGTTCAGCGAGGAGGAGGCTGTCAGGCTGGCCTTCAGCCTCTGTGGAAGGAGGGAAAGGGACATCAGGGACCTGCTCTCAAGGCTCTGAGCAGCTCCCATCACCCAAGGAACCACAGTGCTGGCAACGGGCTCTTCAGAGGCTGAGGCTGACTCAAGTCCAACTGAATGCCATCACCATCTGGCCTGCCTGAAGAGAGAGTGGTGTCCAACCCCAGAGACAGGTGTCACATCCCAAAATTGCTACTGCCACTGGCACCAACCCCCTCCCCGGCTGGCAGACTCCACGGAAAGCCCAGGGACTGAACAGGTTGCAAAGCCCAACTGTCCCTGAGCACCCCCAAAGGGGCCCTGGGGGATGGAGAAGGACCCATGTGTGTCTTGCAAGTCCTTTCTCTGGGCAGCCAGACCAGGAGAGCTGTTTTGTGCCTCAGTTTATGCCATCTCTCCCCATCTGAGGCTCTGACCTGCGCATGAGTCCTGTGGACCCCAAAACAGGGGTGGGGACAACATGCTGGCAAGTGTGAGCAGCACTGCTGGGACAGGTGGGTGTGCAAACACCTGCCCAGCCGAAAAAATGAGGGTTTCACAGGATCATGGAACTACTGAGGCTGGACAAGCCCTCTGAGATCATTAAGTCCAACTGTTTCCCTGGCACTGCTGAGCCATGTCCCCAAGTGCCACAGCCCTCAGGTTTGCTTCCCCTCCGTGCCTGAGCCATGAGGAGTCACAGGAGGAAAGTTCCTTTCATAAACTCTTAGTGAAAGGGTTTGACATGAGAACCATGACCAGGATCTCTGGAACGACAGCTCAATCTCTTCTCCCATGGCTCTGCCTTCCTCAGCCCCACCTCTATCCCATCTGCCACCCTGGAAACAGAGCTCCAGCTTTACCACCAGCTGCCCTCACAGGCTGGGGACAGGATGTGTCCCAACACTCACAGCCTCCTGTGCTGCCAGAGCTGAGCACTGAGCACTCCAACGTTCCTGGTGGCATTTCCAACACCTGTGCTGGGAGCAAGAAGTGCTCTGATGGCTACACAGGATTCCAGAGGAGCCCTGGCTCTTCCTGGAGGCTGTGGGGAAAAGCCTCCAGCTGGGAGCTGCTTCTGGAGGAGGTGGTGAAAGCTGAGGGATAACACCAACACCCTGGCC
Source organism: Poliocrania exsul (assembly GCA_035041345.1). Classification (NCBI taxonomy): domain Eukaryota; kingdom Metazoa; phylum Chordata; class Aves; order Passeriformes; family Thamnophilidae; genus Poliocrania; species Poliocrania exsul. Next base: position 4,493,777 of record JAWWLZ010000074.1, read on the forward strand.
CTGCCACCCTCCCCAACACTCACCATTTTGGCTTCAGAGTGCACTGGGAGTCCTGAGGGGGAGATGGAGCCGCTGCTGTTGATGGGTGGCCCAGGAATCCCGGGAATGTTGGGCACCATGGACATGGGCCGAGCCAGCTGTGGGACAGGGAGGGACACGGGTTGGGAACTGGAGGTGCTCTGCAGCAGCTCTGCAGTAACTCCCCGACCAAGCACGTCTATAAATCCTGACAAACGTTCAGCTACAGCCATCCATCATTCCTGCTGTCACCAAAGGCCACCAGCCACGTTGGTGGCCACAGTGGCTGTTCCAGAATCACGCAGCAAACCAGCCCAGCTCGGAGCAGAGCGAGGGGGCAGCTCCTTTCCCTCCCTCCCAGTGGGCTCTTCCCCACCAGTACAGGCAATGGGAGGGTGCTGGATCCCTTCTGGTTCTGTTGCAAAGCTGTCACAGCACAGAGGGGTGCTCACAGCATCCCCTACTCAGCTTTCTCTCACCAAAGGGAGGGAAAACCAGAATTTGGACATGTTTGTAAAGCCCCTTGGGTGGAAAAGCACTGCAAAGTGGGAGGGAAGGGGCAAGGATGTTTCTGTGCCCACAGGCCATGACGAGAGGTGCCTGTTTTGAGCCAACATTCCCGTCCCTGAGGCAGAAGGTTTTGGCCCTTGTGCACTCAAAGCCCCAGGGACATGCCCAGCAGGACAGACAGGATTCCCAGGGCTGGGATCATGAGCTGGAGAGCTCAGAGGACACACAGAGCACCCACCAGCCAGATCTGCAGTGACTTTGCCCCACAGAAAACTGTGCACAGAAGCCCAGCCTGAGGCTGGTATGGACATTTCCCTGGCCAGCACACACCAACATGTTCCCTGCAAGCTCCAATGGTTTCAGTGCAGGCACACTGTTCCAAATGGAGGCAGCTAATCAGGGATCCTGCAGCTCCCAGCTCCAGATCGATGGCGTGAGCCATCTGTCTGGGCACAGATTTGCTTTTTTCCAAACTTATTGCCCTCTAGTGTGATCCACACGTTATTGCTGCCCTGCCAGAGCTGCTCCCTCCTCCTCCTCCTCCTCCTCCTCCTCCAGTCTTATCTTGCACCGAGGGGGAGAGAGATTTTAATGTTTGTGAAATGGAAGTGTCTGTGTGTGTGTCTGGCAGGGGAAAGGCCAGTCCCCTCCTGCCCACGGGGCTGTTCTGGAAGCTTCTCTCACCGATATGACAGAAGGCATCTGGACGGGGGGGCCGGGGAGCACGGGCACGGTCTGGCCATTGGCGAGCTGCACCACGAGTGGGAGGGACCCTGTGGGAGACCTGAGGAACAACAAGTGAAGTTCTCATGGATTATTCCACGTTTATGATGTCCCAGCAGCCCCAGGAGCTCAGTGCAGCACCGTGAGTGAATCCACTGAGTGGATTTGGGCTCAGTTCCCCATTTCTGAATGGTATGGTCTGAAGGGGAGGGTGTAAAGCTCAGCTGGGTGAGTGTGAGGGTAACTCAGCCTCCTGCACTCTTCTGTGCCAGTGTCACATGGAGGTGACCCGGGCTGGCAGCGATGCCAATGGCTCTGCACTTTCATGGCAGTGTCACACCAAGGTGACCTGGGCAGGCAGCGATGCCAATGGCCCTGTGTACTTGTGCAATGTCACACTGAGGTGACCCAGCACCGCTCAGGGCAGGCAGGGACACACAGTTGTGCCCTGGGCATACCCCAGCTGCCCAAACACCACAGCTGCTGAACCCCTGAGCCACGAGGGCCACCTGAACAGAGAGACAAACACATCCAAGGGCTGCTGGAACTGCTCCTCCTGCACCAAGCCTGGCACCAGGCAGCTGCTTCTGCCCACCAGGAACCTCCTGGTCTGTCCATTGTTGAGCTCCCACAGGAGGTTTTGCAAGGATTCAGCTTTCCATTATCAAGCACTTCTGACCCCAGAGAAAACCCCCGTGGTGGATGCTGGGCTGGCTTGTGCTTACCCAGGCTGGGCCCTGGGAAATGGGAGACAGGAACTGGGAGACAGGACATCCCAGCTTGCTGCTGGCTAGGGAGGAGGTGATTGTGCTGGAGACTAATTGCAACAAATTAAAAATACCAGGAACTGCTTCCATTGCAGATCCCTCTGCAGTGAAAGGCAGAGATACACCCCAAGCAGGGACATCCCCTCAGCCTCCATCCCACCACAAACCCCACTGTGCTCCAGCTCCAACCCTCCAGACTCAGCCTTTCCAAGGAGAGGGCAGGAAGAGCTGGAGCTGCTCCAGACGAGGGGGAGTGGAAGGAAACCAATCCTGCTGCAGGGGCTGATCTCCTGCTCCTCCTCTCCCATCCATATCAGTGCTGTGGGGAACCAACTGGAGGCAGAGCCGAGCCGGGATCCCGGCTTTGCAGGAGGGAGGGTAAAATAAATCTGCTGCTGTCTCCTCTGCCAAGGCCAGGGAAGGAGGAGGCTGTGCTGGCACAGTGGGAGGAGCAGGGGATGTGGGTCAGAGGGGGCAGTTCATCCTGCCAATAACTCAGGCTGGAATTTTTAAGGCTGCCTTGGGAACGTCAACGCTTGACCCTCAGTCATTTCTATGAGGCATCCCAAATCCTCCAGACTGCTTTGGAAATCCCAGTCTAACCAGGCAGTTACAGGGAGGTCACAGCCTCCCCTCAGTCTGTCACACTGACACCAACCCCATCGTGCCAGCAGTGGCCCTAATGAAGGGACTCTTGTTACTGCTGCAGCTCCACCTCTCTCTCCAGGTGATCCGGGCTGCAAAGAGCACAGCAAATCACACCAAAGTCCAACCTACTCCAGTTCTGATTTTCTTCTGTCTCCAAGCATGAGGGGACACCTTTCCAAACAGCCCTAGAGTCTCTGCCTGAGCTGCAGAGGCTGTAACAGTGCCCTTTCAACCCCCAGGACAATCACTTAACCCCTTCATGCCTCAGACAGCACTTCAAACTTTCCACCGGGATGTCTGCATTGATGGTGCCAGAGGTCAAAGGAAAACACAAACCCATGAACTGATAACCCAAAAATACAAACTGGGCTGGTTAATGCAGGGAGCCAGCCCTGAGCAGGAGTGGTCAGGGAAGCCATGGCCATGAAACAGGAGGATCCAGGGCCACTGAGCAGGAGCATTTGGACACCAAACATACAGGGGGATAAATATGCATCTCCCGAGGGCACAAGGTGCTCCAGAGAAGACAAAGCCTCTACCCAGGTTGTTCCAGGGCAAACAGGAGCAGGTCCTTGGCTCTGCCGAAGCAAACAGCCCCCAAGGCAGCGCTGGTTGGGTACAGGAGGTGACATTAGAGGTAAAAGCTGTCTGGGAAAATCCCCCAGCCGTTACAGCTCCAGACAATCCGGCAGCGCCGGCTGTGCCTGTGCCCGGCGCCGACAGCCAGCGCCGTGCTGGCATCTTCACGTTCAGGGAACGCTTTCATCTCTCCCCACGGTGAGTTTTGCCTCGTTTCGTTACTCCAGGACAATCAGTTCCTGTTTCCTGCACTCCCACCCCATGCCAGCACTTCAGACAGTGCCCAGAGAGGCCCTTATGCCCACGCAGCCGCAGCACCTCCACGTTCTGGCGCTCAGGGAATTCACTCGGGGGTAATTCCTGCCCCTGCTCCGTACTCACCCCAGCTGCCTGTTGGAGGGGGGAGCCTGGGTGATGACAGAGGTGGGGGATGGCAGGGTGGGGTGCAGGGGGTCGTAGCCCAGGTGCAGGGGCAGCGATCCGGGGCGCACGATGGTGGGAGTGGGCGTGGAGATGATGACAGGCTTGGAGGGGATCTCCTGGAGAGGAAAACAGAAAACAGGGGACATGCTCTTAATTACCAGTTGATTACCACAGGCCGACTCTTCCACCTGACAGCTTAAAGGTAGTTTAGGGAAAATTCAGGCACTTTTGTCAGAGAAACCAGGGGATGGACAGGAGAACCTGTCCCAAAGACACACATATGGGTGCAGGGAGTGGGGCACAGGAATTTAGACTCCAGATAATCTCCCTCTCCAAATCAGGGGCTGGGACGTTATGGAGGTGGTAAAAGTGTCACCTGGACTGACCTGCTCCAAATCCCCACCCCACAGGATACAGGGAAGAGCAAGGCTTTCTGCACCACCAGACCCACCAGGAGCCTTCAGGGCAGCACAGGTGTATTGTAATGGAACCAGCTTTCCTCTTTCTTTCTCAAACGAAGGGAAGTCAGGCTTCAAAGAGCCCAAATCAGGCCTGAATGGCCATGTGGACAAACAGCTTGTTCCTACCCAGAAAAGGGGCAGCACCACCTTGTGCTGGGGAGCCCCACCTTCTCCTTGTGCTGGGGTGACCGTGGGTGGGACACAGGGCTGTCTGGTGGGGACGAGTCCACCTCCACCGGCTCCTCCTCTTTGATCTTGATCTCCGGAGTGGAGGGCAGGGACATGTCCAGGGCTCCGGCACTCTGCGGGAAAACCAGCACGGGTTGAAAGGACAATTAGCTCATATTGTTGGTGAAACATTCAGCTGCTCCTGGAGGAAGAGCTCCAGCTCCAAGCTCTTGCCAAATTATTATTATTTATTTGTACTGAAGCAGCATCTGGGAGCCCGAGGCGGAGAGCAGTGCTGTGCCAGCCCCGGCCAAAGGGAGATAGAGGCCCAGGAATGACAGTCAGCCCCAGATGGCACCACTTTGTGGGGTCTCCATAACACACAAGAGTTTTCCAAGGCTTATTGCTATATTTTTTTTTAATAAAAGGGCTCTGCGAAGGGGAACAGGTACCAAAGCCAAATGCCTGCGAGTTACAGGAGGCACTTTCATTCACAGAAGAGCTGTAAAGCGTTGTATAAATCAGCCTGAATTATTTTATTACCCGATTATCAAAAGCAAACAAAGAGCCATGCAAGTTATTAAATATCTATGAGCGCCCCATTAAAATAAAACCCAACCATATGCCTGAACCTGGCCACTTGCCACCACCCTGGGATCCAACAGTGCCACATGCCCCAGTTGAACCAGGTAATGACTTGCTGAGGATGGGGAAAGGGCAGGGTGACAACAAGGTGGGGGGACAACTAAATGAGGGGCCACCTGCCCCCTCCCAGACCTGGAGGGAGAGAAGAGCCAGGAGCCAGAGGAGAAGCGAGACATGGGTGGTAGGATGTGGCACCACAGCTCACAAATCCCCCAGTTCCTCCTCCCATCTGGGCAGGGGAAACTGTCCCTACATCAGCCCTGGTGGCTGTTTGTCCAGCCTGTTCTGCCTTCCTTCACCAGCCAACCCCATAATGCCCTTCACTTGCCTGACTCTGACAGTCTGTCCTGGCATCTCCCCTAACCCTCCTCCTGCAGCAATGTCAGTCCTCTCAGGGGAGGGAAAACTGCAGCTAAAGGGTAAATCCGGGCATTTACAGAGCAGGATGAGGCTCCAGACCCTCTGCCCTTCCCAGATTTCCTGTGGGCTTTACTCGCAGTAGGTGCAGTAACCATTTACCTGCCCTCTTCAAGCAGAGATGCTGCTCTGGGAAGCACAAAGGAGCAGGGATTAACATGCAGAGAAGTTTCAAACCACTTAAAGCGCCTCCAGGGAAGCTCCTGCTGTGCCTGTGTTTTTAATTAACGTGCTGGTGCGAGACCACCCTTGGAACCGGAGGACAAACACAAGGGGATGCTGGAAGGGCCTCAGACCCGCAGGCAGCGGCTCCAGCCGGGGCCGGGGGGTGAGCGGCCAGCCGGGCTGGGGGATTTAAGAGGAAGGAATGATGCTTCTCCTAATGCCCGACTCCATCCCGGGCTTCAGCGGCTGGCACGGGAGTATTTAGACTGCAGCCACCCTAAAGCAGGGCTCGGGAGAGCAGCCCCAGGCGGCAGAGGCAGCCGCAGAGCCAGGAGCTGGGTGGTCTCCCTGGCCAGACAGGCTGCTCGGCATTTCCATGCGAACCCCCAGCGGCAGCTCCTTCCCCGGCTCCGCCAGAACAAAGGGCAGCGCTGGAGCAGCCCCGCCGCATATCAATGAGAGAGATCAATTTCGGTTTAAAGAGCCTGTTACTGCGGAGCGGGTGGAAGCCAGGTTTCAGTTTTAATTCTGAATTCCTCCGTTCCCCATCTCGGGAAGATTTACGCGGCTCCGCTCCCGCAGTTTATTTCCGAGCAGCGCCGCTGACTGCGAGCGTATGTACGGACATACATCAATTTAGTAAATGTATGTGCCAGGCTGAGAGCCCAGCACGCATCTGCTGCTCCTCGGATCCTGCAAAGGGAGGGCGGGGGAAACGTCCTTAATTAGCTGCTTTCTGATGAGATCCCGTTGTCCTTCAGACCCTCGAGCTCCTGAGGCTGCAGGGGCAGCCTGGATCGATGGCGCTTTGCAGAGAGAGCTCTTTGTTAGGAACAGCTTCTCCCCTCCGTGGAGCCCCTCTCTCTGTCTCCATGTACCAGACACCCTGGAAATGCCAACGGCACCCGCTGGACCCGGTCCCTTCCCTGTGCCTGCCCCTTAGAGGCACCATCCTTTCGGATCTCGACCCCCAGGGAGGCTCTGAATGAGTTTTTGCTCAGATCCTGTCCTGTCCTTCCCTGCAGCTCCTTCCCAAGGTGTGAGAGATTTTGGGTACTTCCCCCTCCTTTTTTTGAAGTGAAAAGCCAAAGGAATAATAAACCATTAAATCTGTTCTTGGGATCGAGGGATGACCAGCCAAAGTCACCCGAGCTACAAAAATACAGCCCCACAAATAAACCTGAGAGCAACCCAGTTCCCCAAGGGCATGTGCCTTTCATCAGTCAGGGCAGTGCCAGCCCCCCAGTCCCTCCCAGTTGGCTCCCAGCACAGTTTGATGGCACCATGGCCTTCGCCTCTTGCCTTTTTCTCATCCTCCTCAGCAGCTTTCTTGAACTCGTGCTCAAAGGAACTGGCCAGCTCGTTGAAGAGTCCCACCTCCTCACAGTTCTTCAGGAACCGAGTCGGGGTCGGAGTCTGATCTGGTTTGGGTTGGAACACCAAGAACTGGTCAAAGAGAGGCCAGAAAATGCCTTTTACCCACCTGTGTCCTCCTGGGGGGAACATGGGCTTTGTTTTGTGGAAGTTTGGGTGCTTTGCCAGTGTGGTGTGTGTCACCTTCAGACAGCAAGTGACAATTCAGAATGGGGACAATAATTTCTTGTTGGTTGTTTCTCTTGTGTTCAAAAAAATAATCACTGCAGCAAGTGGAACTGCAGGGATTTCTGTGAATTCTGGGCTGTGGGTCATGTCCTGTCCCTCCCACCCTGAGGTTTTGCTTGTCCTCTGCTGGACAAGGAGGGAAAATCAGGAGCAGGGTGTTGATCTCCCTGAAAGAGCAGATCTTAAAACCATGGAGTGATGAGAGGAGAAAGCAACTGATGGAATCAGATCCACAGCCCAGCAGAGTCCTCACTGTCCACAGCCATCCCTCTGGGGCCCTTCTCCACCACATTAACACGTTGAGTCATGATCTCTCTGGCCATCACCCAGGCCATAAAAGCAGAAGGAAAATACCCAGTTTCGAGCCAGCCTCCCATTCCCGAGTGCCCGCACGTCGGGAGTCCTGGAGCCCAGCACATCACACCCAAAGGATCCATCTGGCAGAAAAACTGCCGGGATTTTCAAGCACAAAGGGGAGCCTGAGAGAGTTTGACCTGGCCTGCACAAAGCACCAGCTGCCTGGTGCTCCTGGTTCCAGTGCAGCACCTGAAGTATCTATGGAAAACGTGCCCCACAATTCCACACTGGGCAGGATGGAGCCTCCTGCATCCCTTGGGATGGGGCTCCAGCAATTCCTTGCCTTGCTGCTGCAGAACTACATTTCATTTCCAGCCTGACTCCAAACCCTCCCCCACTGGGTCTGTCACTAAAGCAAATGCCCCCTTTGGGCACCTTTTTGCTTCCCCCCAAAATCCCAATTCATAAACCAAGGAACTTTGTCAACTAAACCTCTTGGCAGGAGGTTGTTTTTGCAGGGATTTATCAGCTCCCAGGGCTCTTTTCAGATCATTCCCTGTTTAGCAATGTCCTCCAGAGCTGCACACACCAGTTCAGGGCACAGATCTCCAGCAGAACCTCTCTGGTCCTGCCCTTCCCCAGCCTGAACCTCAGGACCTGCAGCAGCTCCTGTCTCACCCCAGAGGTGCCCGTTCTCACATAAATGACTCTGCTGTGCCAGCTGCAACCAGCCCAGGGAACAATTCTTTATGATCCTCCTTAGCTCAGCCACAGCACCTCAGCCTGACCCACACTGGGTCCTGCTGCCCTGGGCTCAGCACCGAGCAGGAGGGAGGGAGTGAGCCAGGAAACCTGGAGACAAAATGGTGGCTTAAAAAAACCCCAGGACATAAGGAATATCAGGCAGTAACAGCCTGAATCTCACTGCTCAAAGCCAGCAGCGTTTACAGCACTGCAGTGGCGAGAAGAGTCCATGTTAGACAGGCTGGACCTGCACTGGCCACAGCTCAACCAGTTTTGGGGGGTTTTAGCTGGTTCTGCACTGACCACAAGCTCAGCCAGACCTTGTTCCTTGTGCTCAAGCTGAAGTGTTTCATGCCCCACATGTTTTACTGCAGAAAGGCAGCCCCAGCTCTGGGAGCTCCGAGGACAAAGAGTGCCATGTGGGATTTTGGCCGGGGCTGAGGCTGGTCCCCATTTCTGCCCCCCCATCCCCACCTGCCCAGTCCGCCCCCAGAACTGATCCAGCAGCACTGGCCCTCCTGCTGTGCCCCTGTTTCCAAAGGGCTGAACTGAAGCAACCCTTGGGAATCCGAGTTGCTGTCAGCTCCTGCCCCAGTTCCTCGCCATCAGCTCCCATTAGCCTGATCCCATTTGGAATGCATTCCTCCTCTGGGAGAGCCCTCGCCTGGGAGCAGCTCCTTGCCCTTCCAGCACAGGCTGTTTGAGCTCCCTTCCCATCCTATTCACGGGAACAATGCACTCGAAGCCTTTCAGAAACCAACTGAATTCCCATTTCAACACCGGATTTGGGCTGGAGATAAACTGGGAAAAGGGTGCCAGGCTCCTGCAGCAGCTTCATTTCCCTTTACACACTCTGAAGCCTTCGGGAAGCATTTCCCCTCTCCCTGCTTTTCACCCAGCAGTGACACAAGCCTTTAGAGCAGCCCCTGAGCGGGTCAGGAGGGACTCTGGAATCTGCCAGACAACAATCTGGGGGGTTTGGTTTTTCACCCCAATTTTATAAAGCCTGCATTGACCATGTGCTGTCAGAGCTCCTCACTGGGGCTCTGCAAATGTCTTCCCTGCACAGCCAGTGCACCTGATGGGGCTTTAATTTATTAACTGCAGCCTAAAAGCTCAGGACAATTGACACCTGGACTGAGAGGGGAAGCTGCTTTGTCAGGTGTGGTTCATCATCCTCAAAGCACACGCAGAAATGTGAAAGACCTTCTGGCCATAAATCCTCCAGTCTTAATAAAAAGGGCGAGAGCTACAAAAAAAAAAAATTAAAAAAAACCCCCCACCAAACCCCACAAAACCTGATACTACCATAAAAAAAAAAAAAGAGAAAAAAAATAGAAACTTGGAAGCCTCTGGCTTTCCTTTGCCTTGATTAAATGCAGATCACAGGAGGTTTTATGGGCGGCAGGGCCGTTGTGCAGTGCATCTGGTCGCTGGCATCAATCTCTCCGCGGCGCTGCCCCGGCACATACCTGCGATGATGACGGAGTCGGTGCGAGCGGGGCCGAATTTCAATGTCATCTCATGCTTGTGTTTATGAACCGCCAGGTGGTCCTCGTTTGTGAACCTCTGAAATGAAACAATTTAGAAAATGGTGAATAAATGCAGTTCGTGTTTTACGGGTCCGTCCTGCAGCGGGTTGGGGGTGTAACCCGATCGGCCGCTGCGGTCTCGGGGCTGGAGAAGGGGTGTGTGAACACGGGTTCAAAATGAAAAGCCATTAACGAGGCTTCTGGGGGCTGGGACGGGGGACAAGTATTTTTAATAATCCATTTTTTTAAGCGCCGGAGCGACGCGGCAGCTGCAGCCGATGGAAATGCAGCTCCGCATTGCTGGGCAACATCGCCCTTTATTGCCAGCTGATGGGGCAGGGAATGAGGGGCAGTTGGGGGTCAGGCAACTTTTTTGGATGGTGTGAGGCAGAACTGGCCCCCACCTGCTGATTTAGGGAGCAGGATGGAGCGGCTGCCTGCGCCGATCCTGCACAGGAGGGGGTGCATCTCACCCGCTGCCAAAATTCCACCTGCAGGCAGAGTTGGAGGATAAAAACCCACCCTTTAGGGAGGGTTCAGGGAGGATAAAAATCCCGCTTTAGGGTGGGGGGCTTCACGTCCGGGCTGGATGCGCGAGGTCGGTGCCGAAACCCAGACAAAGGGCCGAGCGGCTGCGCCAGCCCCGCGAGCCGGGATGAGGCAGAGGGAGAGAGGCAGGGACGGGGTTAAAGCAAATAACCATAAACCCCGAGGATGGATTGCATCTCTCCTAATAGACTGCGACAAACAGCGGCCGAGGGCACGGCGCGGCCGTACCGCAGGATTTTTATGCATCCAGCAGCATCGGGCTGGTTCTAGAAAACGCTGCTGCAGCAGCAGAGCCTGCCTGCCCTCTTCCCCTTCCTCTCCTCTCTCTTTAAAGCATCCAAACCCCAACCCACCCAAAGCCACCTGTTCCTGTGAATCCGCTCAAGCGTGACACCTTTTTCCGATGCTTATTTACAGCTCTGCTGCTTTAGGGAGTAAATCTGGGCTTTAAAGGCTGGAAGTTGCTGCGGCCATTCCCGGGAGCTGTGTGGCGATGGGGACATGAGCACAGGCAGGGGGACAGGCCCCTGGGGACAGGGGACCCCAGGACATGCAGCCCATCCACACACAGCCCATCCACCTTCCCCTCAGTGCAAGAACAAGGGGGTTACGCAAAGTGTCCTTCAAAGCATTGGACCAGGAATTGCTTTTGGTGGTGACCCGTAATTTGGGCTAAAATTTACAAGAAATTAGAGCTGACAGGAGAAAACCCACGAGGTTTTTGCCTGTGTAACTCCAGGCACACACATTGTGGCTTTCCCAGCCTCCACTCCCAGATCCCCTCCGTAACTAAACCTTAAATAAACCTGAAACAAAATTTCTCAGCGGTTTGGCTAAAACACGCCTGGTTCTGGGCTTCTTTCCTCCCTGCACCTTCTGATCCCCCTGCTCCGCTCCAGCGGCACCAGGAGCCCTTTCCAAGGAGCACCACAAACCCCAGTGACACCGAAACGTCCCCAAACAAAGGAAGAGCAAGCGAAGCCTTCGCCAGCCAAGGCGGAATCCGCGGCACCGATTCGGCATCGCCCGGGAAAGCACCAGGCTCAGAGAGGGAAGGGGCACCCACACCTTGCCAGGGCTCTGGCCCCAAACCCCCTGTATTTTATGGGATTCGGGTGCCGGCCCTGCTTGCCCTGGTGCTGTTGGCAGAGGGGCAATCGGTGGGTTGGGGTGAACCAAGGGAATAAATGAGGTTTTTGTGCAGAGCAGGCAGATTGGAGTGAGTATTTAGCAGGCAGGCGGCTGCTGGGCAGCGGCGTCGGAAATACTGAGCACCAGAGACTGGGAAAAAAAGGAAAAGGAAGAAAATTCCCAATTCTCCCACTGGGTTTTCTACTAAACAAATGGGATTTTTAGGTCAAGGAGGGAAGCAGCAAGAGGCTGAGGTGTGGAACAGGGTTGTGTCTCTCCCCGCCAGCCCTGGCCCCACATTCCAGCCTGGCCTTGCCAGCACTGGGTTTATTTTAATCTTTCATTTTGCTTCATTGCAGGAATTTTTTTTTCCTCCTTTTTTTTTTCTCAGGCACTTTTCGTGCGTTCAGTGTGCGTTACAGCTCTATTTAACATCTTTATGTGGGCTCACAGTTCGGGAGCTCTCTCCTTCCCTGCACAGAAACGCTCACAGACACAATATATCTTTCTCCACACATTTCCAAACGCCGAAACCCAGAGGCTGAGTCTGGCACTTGGGTTCTAAATCATGTCATTTTACACAGAGAGGGGAAGCGGGGTGGGGGGAGAGAGGGGGAAGAGTAGGGAAAAAAATGGAATGAGTTAAAGCCACAGCACCGGCTTTAATATTTAATCTCCTTCCATCAGCAGCTGACATACAGCAGGGTTATTTCAGCTGCTATTTTGCGGGTGTCGGAATTAAAAAGAAGATGTTGGCTGTAAAGTCTTTGGGGCAAGGGACAGGCACGGGGCTGACGCCGCCACCTCGGTGCTGCCAACTGGCCCCACGAGCACCCACAGCCCTTCAGGGCTGCAGGAAAAATGCTGGAACTGCCTCCTGCAGCCCTGAATTTGGCTTTTCCCCCCAACAAGGGCCCTACGGCTGCGTTGGAGGCAGGGCTGGAGCCCTGGCGGGGTTTGGGGTTTGGGAGACACAGGGTTTGCTCACCCGAGACTGTCACAGCTCTTTGGAGCAAACGGCTCCGAGGCAGCTCCGCATTCGTTATCCAACAGGCAGTGACAGCCCCATGGATAAATGTGTTCATTTAAAAATCCTTATTTAATGGGAGACAATGCTTCCAGCTGGACCAACGCGCCGTCTCTGTTAGCGCCAGAGCCAGGGAATAAACGCAGTGGGCTGAAGCCTGGATCTTCAGGCAGGAGAGATTTTTCCATCAGTTTAACAAGCACAACCTGAGGAACAAAGGGTTGCTCCAGGTTTCTCCTATTTTTGTAGAGCCTATGACTGCTTTGGTGCAGAGGGAGGGTCAGGCAAGTGCTGAACGGGGCTGTGCAGGAGCCGCTGGTTCTCCCGGCAGCTCCAGCTCCGGCTGGTTTTTAACCTTCAGAGAACATCAACCCCAGCAACACACAGAGCCAAAACTCCCTGTAATACAGAGCAGGTGCAGCTGCAGCAACAACAAACTGTTCCACTGGTACATGTGTGTGCAAAGGAGCTGTTTGTTCCCCGTTCGACAGCACAAACTCCAGGGCAGCCTCTGCAGGGCTGGAAGGGGAGAGGAGCAAATCTGCCTCCCCACGCTCATCACAGGGCTGGATGAAGGAGCTGTCACCAACACGGGGAGGCCAAATGGCTGCTCCCACACTCAGTCCAGCACAGCTGGAGTTACCCTGCCCGGGGACACCACGGCACTGCCTCGACACGGCTGAAACACCTGGATACGAGGAAACAAAAGGGAACTGCAGGTGCCTGCACTGCAGTGTGGGAGGGAAATGATGCACTGAGTGCTCAGCATGGATAAGCTGAGCTCCAAGTCATTGGCTTTAAATGGAGCCAGCATGGGCTTCACTTCCAAAATCCATCTGGTCCCTGTGCTCCCTACAGCCACCGGGGCTGGGGGTGTCCTGGGGTCTGCCTGGCTCTCCTGGCACACCTTGGGACACCCACAGATCTGGGAGGAGAGCAAGGCCCAGGCCCTGGGGAGCTGCTGCACCCCCTGCCCACATCCCATCCTCTCAGCACCCCCTCCCCACGCTCCTGGCTGCAGCAGCCCCCTGCCCAAGCCCCATCCATCCCCCGTGCCGTGACAGGGCTCCGATGGATTTCCAGGCTGCAGAGACATTCCCCGCTCGCTCGGCACAAGTGCAGAGTAACTAATGCAGGGTCAGGGGTGCCCCCGGGGCCGGGGGCCCCCAGGTCGGCTGTTCTGCAGTGAGTGATGTGACCCCTGGTCCTGGCACAGATCCGGGCTCCATCTCACCCATTTCCCATCTGAGCAATGACAAGGATAATTCCCTCCCTTGCGGAGGGGCTGCATGGATTAATTCACTAATGTGCATAAAGTGCCCCGATTCGAGAGTGATTCATAGATTTAGAGGCCGGGGGGACCATTACAATTATCTGCCCAGACCCACGTGAGTCCCAGGCTGGGCCCATTTCCATGGGAAAGGAGGTGTTGGGACAAGGAGGGAATGCCACAAAGACTCGTTGCTTTGAAAGAACACAACAGCAGCACGGACAAATTGTCTTATTTTCACACTTACAGGAGACGACAGGCACAGGTTTGGGAGCTTCTCCTCCTGGAGGGGCCCTGTGGGCACGGATTCCAGAAGAGCTCGGAGCCCTGCTGCTCCCAGTGGGAAACTCGTGGTTGTTTTCCATGGCAGCCAAGAGTCCGAGGTCACCGAGCGCTTCTGGAAGGGCAGTGCCAGTGGCAGCATCCTCCTGCTGGAGGAGGGATGAGAAGCACCTCCCAAGCCTGGAGGAGGATGAAGGAGAAGGAGGGAAGGTTTGGAGGAATCAGCTCAACACAAAGGACCGTGAATTGCACTTGGAGCACTCCTGCTCAGCACAGAGGGGCGGCAGCAGAGTCCCCACAGCAGGGTACCCACAGCAGGGTCCTCACAGCAGGGTCCTCACAGCAGGGTCCCTTCACACCAGGGTCCTTTCCTGCAGCTGGAGGGGGGGGTGTCACAGGAAAAGCTGGGACAGGGGGAGGTGACATCCCCCTCAGAAGCTCTGCTGCAGCAGGGCCAGATCCTGCTCCACACCAGGATGCTCTGCTGCAAAATCCTGGAGCACTGAGCACCCTGTGTCCTTCCCAAGTCACAGGCAGCAGGAAAAGCTGTTCCTGCTCGCTCAGTGGAAAGCAGGCAGGCTCCAGCCAGCTCAATCCCTCGGGAAGGAACCTGGGTGCATTTTGTGCCATTCTCCCCCTGCAGATCCCCCTCCCACTTAAAACTGCATTGGGATTAAACCTTATTTTTGGCTTCAGCAACACCAGGGAGCCTGTGGCTCTTCCTCTCCCTTTAAGAACCTGCTCCCTCCTGCCCTGTGATTGATTCCTGGTCCTTCCTTGTGTAAAAAAAAAAAGGGAAGAATTAGAATAATCATCAGGCACTTCGGCTGCTCTGGGCACCCCTGAGTGAGGAATCCCTGGCCCAACAGCCCTTTCCCAAGTGCTCTGTTGTGGGATGAACATTGTGCAAACCACCAAAATTGGGCTTTTTAGCTTTTACATTTTGCTCAGAGATTTTCCTTCTTTCTTTTTTTTTTTTTTTGCTGGCTACTCAGGTTGCTCCACAAACTTCCCTGCAATTTAAACAAAGAGTTAAGCAGTTCTGGAGCCCATCCCACCCCATCCCATCCCAATCCTCCTTGGCCAGAAGGGCAGAGCATTTAACTGGGAGTAGGTAAATAATTTAATTTACATTTCTATAGCTTCGCTTATCCCAAAGGGCTTCTCATGCACATGCCCCTCCTGGAATGCAGGTGTTTGGGCATGGTGGGGGGGCAGGAACCATCTGGCTGCAGCTCCGAGTACGTGAGGAGCCAAGTGAGGAGCCAAGGACGTCGAGGGGAAAACTCCTTCAGAAACTCCAGATTCCACTTGCCTTTTTGTTCTTTAATTTTAATGAAGTCTTCCAGGGCAGACCCAGCTTCTCCCTCCTCCACAGCTCTCCAGAGAGGGGCACCAGCACGGCTGGGTGCAGGCACAAACATCACTGACCAGAGCTGGCATAGCAAATGTCAGGAAGGAGTTTATCCCAGTGGGATTTAACACGGGCTGGCCACCATTCCCCATCAAACCCAGGGAATTCCTCCTGCACTCCCAAGGACCCCCACCCAAACATCCCCCTTTGGGAAAGGGGCACATGGAGGGAAGGAGCAGAGGGTGGAGGTGGGTTATGGAGCACATGGGAGAGAAACAACCCTGTGGTTTGCCCTGAACACACCTGATGGGCTCCTCCAGGATGGCCACCGGAATTAGGAGGCCACTGGAACTATAGCCCAAACCTTCGGATGCAAACCTAAAATGAGAAGACCAGGCTCCTAAATCTCCACTACATGAGAGCAGGGAGGATTTTGCAAGACACCCAACACCCTCCTGCTCTGCTTGAGGGGGATGAACACTCCTGGGGTCCCTCTGCTCTCCTGAGCTCTCCATCCACAGCCATTGGCTGCTCCATCCCATCAGGGACGGACACCCCTCGGGGTCTCTCTGCTCTGCTGAGCTCTCCATCCACAGCCATTGGCTGCTCCATCCCCCATGAGGGATGGACACCCCTTGGGGTCGCTCTGCTCTCCTGAGCCCTCCATCCACAGCTATTGGCTGCTCCATCCCATCAGGATGGGAGGGATGGACACCCCTCAGGTCCCTCTGCTCTGCTCAGCCCTCCATCCCCAGCCACTGGAGCAGGTCCCTGCAGCCCAGAGTCACGGGGACCTGCAGTGGCACAAAGCCTGCGGCGCGCTGGATCCTGGGAATGCACCGGTTATTGACTTCCACACGGTGGAGCATTTTTAGCCCTTTTTCGATCCGAGTGAAGGTGATTAAAACCCATGTATTAATTACCGCTGCCACAGGAGTTAAGGGGAGAGGCCCAGCAGTAATTAACGGGGTGAGCGAGGAGGTGGAGCTGAGGAGCGTCAGCGGCTCCACAGCCTGTGCTGGCAGATCCGCACCGGCCCCATGGGAACCCCCGATCGCTGCCATGTGGATGTGAATCATTATTACATCCCCGGCTCGAATCCCAGCAGCGCCACAGCTTTTCAGTGTGACCTTGGGCGAGCCATCAATCCTCCCCTTACCCACCAGACAGAGCCAATAAAAAGGGAAAAGGCTCCATCCTTCACGGGGGCGTTCGGAGCAGGAGCGCCCGGGCGCAGCACCCGAGCCGAGCGAGCAGCACTGCAGAAAGAATCAAATCCATTAACAAAGGCAATTACAGCCGCCTCTCCCTGCCCATATTTCAAGCGCCAGGCGCTTGGTGATTCATTGGGAGCTCGGCATCTCTTCCCGGCACAAGAGGTTGGGAATAGGGAGCAGGGAGAAGGGGCAGGGAGCTCAGGCTGAGTGGAATTCCTGCCCTGCTTGGGCTGAATGGAGTTCCTGCCCTGCCCTGTGGCCTGGATGAGCAGTTTGGGAAGTTGTGTGGCACTGCAGGGGGAAAAAGGGTGAATATGCAGTAGCTGGAGGGTTTTTGGGGGGTCCTTCCCCTGTGGGAGCACCACACAGGTGGGATTTCAGGGAGCCCTGCCCTTGTGCTGTGCAGGGAGAGAATCCTGAGCCCCTGGGGCTGCTGGTAGAGAAAAAAGGGTAAAAAGAAAAAATAAAATCAAATTCCCCCCCAAGCTTTCAGCTCTACCACAAAAACCCAATGGGGTCCTGCTGTCCCCCTGCAGCCTCTGCTGCTCACCCACTGCCACCTTCCTGCCCTGAATGCCCAACAGTTCCCGAAGGAACCATCTGGGAGCTTTTCCCAAAGCCTCTTTCCCCAGCAAACAAACAGCACCAGCAGCGAGCTGCTCGCACGAGGAGGATTTATAGAGTGCAAAGAAAAGAATAACAGGAAACTCCGTCTCTGCGTAGCTGAGAAACAAGAATGGATGTGCAAAAATAATTAAATGCGAACTGGAGCCGATTAATTTGCCGGCAGGGCTGCGGATCCGTGCGCTGGGAGGCTGCTCTGGGATCTGTGAGAGCCTCTGGACAGTGGCCAAGGCTGTCAGTGCTCCACGGCAAGCAGAGGCTTTGGCAGCAGGTGCCGGAGCACGCGCCGCTCCAGCAGCTCCGGGGGATGAGCCGCTCCGGCTCCTGCTCCCTGCCAGGCCATCCATCCCATCCCATCCCATCCCATCCCATCCCATCCCATCCCATCCCATCCCATCCCATCCCATCCCATCCCATCCCAGTGCTCAGTGGGAATGTGGGGGAGCAGCAGAACCCTGGAGCCCACATGGCTCCTGCACCTGGTGATGCTCCTCCGGTGACCTGAAGGGAAACCGAGTGGTTTGGGGTGGCAGAACAGAACCAAAGCCTGCACTTGGATGCCTCTCATGGATCTTGGGATCCCCAGAGCAGTGTGCCAGGGTGAGGGATGTGGATGGCTCCCAGATGTGCCCACCTGGCACCTCCTTTCTGTGTTTACCCCAAGACTCTCCTCCCACCAGTTCCACTCCAACCACCTCACGGCCATTTCCAATGCAAGTTCTCCAGGCCTGGTGAAAGGGAGGTCAAATTTGGTCTCACTGAGGGGTTTGGTGGCTGTGCCTGTGGAAGAGGCTTCACACCACCCTCTCCCTGCACTGCTCTTTCAGGGCTAACAGAAAAACAACCCTAAACCAGAAGTCAGCTCCAATGGCAATGGGCTTTTCCCCTGCCAGGCCCATGGCTGGAAGAGTCGCCGTGACTCAGCCTTGACCTTTCAACACCACCACAATTCCACAGAGGATGCCACGGCCCCATTCAGATTTTTAAGACCCTGGAACGGTGATTTCCTTCAATTCATTGCAATATTGGGAGTGTGCCCACCCATTCATGGTGTGTAAGCCTCTGCTGATGGTTTTATCATCTGAAAAAGGGGTTTTTTGTGGATCTCTCCTGGGGAAGCTCCAGCAGCAGCAGCAGCAGCCTGGGAAGGGCAGCAGATCAAATCCAAACAGAATTCAAGTGACTTAGATGTCTGGGGGTTTAATGGTGGCATTGAGGGAAGGAGCTGTAGGGAAGTGTGGACACGTGGCTGAGCACAACCTAAACATGCTTACACAGCCCAGAAATGGGGAGAGGGAATTACTGAGGGGGTCAGTGGGAGATCAGCAGGGGGTGAGGGACAAAACACAGGAGGCGAACTGGAATTTGTGGATCCTTTCGAACAACTGGAGTATTTTGGAAATGAGCCCCAGAAACCCGAGGGGTCCAGCTCCTCTGTCTGGGCTGCCCAGGGAGGCTGTGGATGCCCCACACCGGGAATTGTTCAAGGCCAGGGTGAACAGGGCTGGGAACAACCATTCTAGATCATTCTAGATCAGTGGAAGGTGTCCCAGCCCATGGCAGGGGGTGGAATAGGTCTCACCCTTGCATCCTTCCTCATCCATCCCTATTTATGGAGCTCTCAGACCTCTTCCCAGAGCACCATTTCCCTCGTGATTAACTCAGCCTGCAGCTCCCTCCATCTTCTTCATCTCCAGGAGCCCTTAAAGCACCAACAGTTTTCCAGCAACAACCTCCTCAATCCATGTGTGAAAACTCATCTTGGTGCCCCTCCACACCTTTCTGGAGATTTTGGCCAACCTGCAGTGCCCTTCCCTCTTTCCCTGCCCCTGCTTCCCACGTGTGGATGCAAACCTGACTCCTGTATTTCCTGAAGGCCCCGACTGCTCAGGCTGAGCCGTCAAGACACCGGCGCACTGCGGTAATTAAGCTTTTAAAAGGAGATAGGCAGCGGCAGAAAAACAGGCATTTGCCTCTTTTTGCCTCTTGGAAGAGCCACCTGTTTTATCGGAACAGGTGGATTTATGGGCACATTAACGCGGTGCTGCTGCTCCCACCCTGATGAGGTTCTCAGTGACCCTCTTCTCCCTGGAGATTTATGATTTCTCAGAGCAGACAATTGCGGAGGGGTCTGACTCCAGCTCTCTGCCTGACTCCATCCTGCAGCTGAGCGCTGGGAGAACTTCTGGATCCCATTTTCCCCTCCCAAATCATCTGCAATCATGCAACTGCACTGGTTTCCAAAAGATGCCAATTTTCTCAGCAAGTGGGGTCAGGTTTCTGGGGGAAAGGGAAAGGCTTCTTGCCCTTCTCCTGTTCTTTTCCATCCCAGGAGCTCACGGTGGGAGGTTTCAGCGTCCCCAGGACAGATCAGGCTCAAGGAGCACATTCACACTGAGCTGGTCTGTGCATCCACTGACCTGATAAAATCCTCAGCAAAGCCTCCCTGAGGCTGGAGCCTCCCAACTGCTCTTTGCATCCGCCCTGGACTCACCTCCTGGCTAATCCAAATGCTTTCCCATCACTTCCCACCTGCAGTCCTTAATAAAATTAAGTGGATAAACTCCTAAGTTCAAGGAAAATCAAAGGAGCCGGGGTCTGGATGCTTTCCCAGCAGCTTCCCCCACATTCTCCAGCATCCAGCCCTCCGAGGTGAGGATTCAGTGATGTGGAAATACACAGCCAAGGTCACCAAAATCACATCCTTAGAGTCGAAACCATTTTTCCGCCCCCGTTTCGGGCTGCAGGTAATAAAACCTCACACACGGCGGAGCAAAATGCATTGCAATTTTCTGCAGCTTTACAAACACTGGGGGTTTACATCACACATCACCCAAGCCTGGTATGAGGGAGACAAGAGAAAACAGAGGCTCAGAGAGGCTTTAGCACCGAAACTGTGTGCAGGAATTCAGGAATTGCCTCCCCCAGCACAGAGCCACGAGCTCGGGTGAATGCCCAGAGCGGGGCACCAGCAGGTTTGTCACCAGGGCTGAAGCAGAAGGGAGCTGAACCAGAGCTGTGGTGCAGGGAGAGCTCACAAGCCAGTCCTTGGCACTGCAGAGCACCGGGAAGGGGACTGGGAAGGGCTCCCTCCTGAATCCTGGGCACTGCAGGGCTTTGGGAACTGCTCACCCCCCGTCCGAAACCCACACTAAGGGGGTTTAAGCAATGAGGGACGATGGTCTGAATTCCTGACAATTATTCTTGTGACCAAAAACCCTCCCTTGTCTACCCTGTCCCTCCCTCATGAACCCACATCCCTGCCTAAAACCAGCCCCTGCACAGCCACAGCCACGCCAGACATTCACCATTTATAAATAACCCCAAATGAAGCAGCCAGCACTCTGTAAGTGCCCCCAAACTGCTTCAAGATCCTCTCCCGAGGTTTTGTTCAGCAGACTCACTGCTGAGATTCATTTACAGCTCCTTGTGCGCTGCTGCAAAGCTCCCCCACCCCAGCCCCATCTCACACAATTCTTTATTGTCTACATGTTTACTCCCAGGGGGAATTTTAGGACTTTAATGTTTTTATTGTTTTAATCCGGCATATAAAAAAAAAAATCACTTGAGCACAACAGCTGGTCCAAGAGCTGGGAAGCCGAGGTGCTTAAGCAGGTGTTAAACACACACGATGCCACCCTCTGCCCAGGACTCAAGGAGGTCTGAGAGGGGCAGGATGTGCCTGAGCCGAGCTCGGCCTCTCCTACACCGAGTTTTGCTTTTCTGCAACACACACAGAGCTGCTTTAGCCTAAATTCAACCCAACAGAAGCACCAGCCCAGGGAAGGGGCAACTCCTGGGCACATGGGGGATGTGAGTGCTTGGCTGTGTGCCCTGTTCTTTATGCACAGCAAAGAAAAAGACCCAAAGGTGCTTTTTTTCCACCCCAGCCCTTTGTGCAGCAGCATCTCCAGCCCTGCAATAGGATAATCTGGCACATCCACCCAGCCCCACAGGAGCTGATAAAGAACCGTATTTATTGGGCTTGAACAGCTCGACCTGAGACCTGACCCTGAGGAAGGTTCTCACACAAAGCAGCTGAGGGGGAAAGTGTGACCCAAAACCCCCCAAAAGCGTAAAAACTGCCCAGCTGAAAATCTCACATCTCTAAAAACACAGGTATCATGGCTTAAAGGTGGTTTTCCACCCTGCTGTCCAGGGGGGTTTCTCCCCCTCAAGCATCCAGGTGTCTCCTGTTTGCCCCTGCCCCAGTGTCTCCAGCATTCCCAGCATTCCCGACCCCAGGGCTGGCAGAGCCGCACGGATCGCGCGGCTGCCGCAGAGGGGCGAAGCATCCCTGTGAGAAACAGGGAGGGTTTCAGCTGCCAGAGTCGTGTGGAGCTGCTTCCTCCCGTCTCTGCAAAGCTCAGGCTGGGCTAAGACCCGAACTGGGCTCAGGAAAACACCCTCTGGTCATTTGGTTATTGAAATAACACCAGGACAGAGGGGCAGGGGGTCCCAAAACCCCCAGCAGAGCTGAGCCAGAAAGAAACCTGCTGCTCTTTCTTTCTGCTGCTGGGGAAGGGATGAAGATGGAGGCAGAGTCCCCCCACCCCCTTAGTTTTTTGGCCTTCAGTGACGACTTTGCTGGATTGTATACAAGGAGTTCACAGAAAATCCTGCAAACTCAGGCACCTTTCTGAGAGTTGGGTATCTCCTTTTCCTTTCCATCCTTACCCTGCTCTGATTTTGATTACAGGATATCCATGACACGATAAGGAGGCTTTTGTCAAAGCCGAGCTCTGAGGAGTATGTGATCCAAAGAAATCAGAAATTTGCATCATTACAAACCTGGTGGAGTCCAAGGAACTCCTGAGCTGGATCAGCAGGCTGTGAGTGGGGCACGAGGAGCAGCATGGCTGGTGTGAGTGTGCATGGGGGGAGAGCAGCCCCCTCTGAACAGCAAACCCTGAGTGAAGCCCTCACTAATGCTGTGTATGCAGAGATACCTGCCAAGCCCCTGCCCCTGTGTGGGGAGGGGGCTGGAGCTGCTCTCCTGCACCTGGAGCAGGGGATGCTCCTCTTGTGGCATCAGCCAGCCCAGCACGGAGGGGCTGCAGCCCAGACAGAGCTCCTGTCCACACAAACCCACGTGCAGATGCACATCTATGGCTGTTTATATAGGGCCACGGCCTGGCATTCAGTCTGTCTCTAGGTATTTATAGCTGCTGAGTCTGCAAGTCTGCCTTGGAGCAGATGGCTGCACAGCCCAGCTCCCTGGAAACGGGGAGCCCCACAGCTCAGTGCCCTTCTCCAAACCTAGGAAGGTTAATCTGGGCTGGAAGGGGCTCTGAGGAAGCCCCCTGAGCCCTCCCTTCTGGGAGATCAGGACCTGCCATCCCGCTGCGCTCCAGGTGCAGTCTGTGACCAGCTGGAGAATGCTCTGGGGCACAAGGTGCTCCAGGAGGGCAACTGGCTCTGTTACTGGCTCTTGTACTGCCCATGGAACAGGTTCACTGTTGGGTGCTGCCCCACAGCCTCCACTGTCACCCCAGAAGGAGCAGATGTGGCAGTGGAGGGACGGGCAGCGCGGCTGCCACGGCTCCGTCTGCTCGGACACCACCTGCCTTAAGCTGCCTCTGTGTATTTTAAACTGTGATCAGGGACTCTGCAGCCTCAGCACAGCATCCCTGAGGTGAGAGGGGGAAAGCCACGGTGATTTCTTCAAATGCAGAGGTGCTATTTCTTCATGGGAACAGTGGCAGCACTGGTGCAGCCACGAAACCCCGCGGAGGGCTCGTTCCAGAACGGTCCTTCACCAGGGCAGAAAGGGAAAAGCTGCTGCCAAACCTGCTGCAGCACCAGAGCAGGAGCCAGAGGCACAGCCCTGATGATTCTGGGAAAATCCCAACCGGAAAGGAACTGACAGGAGCTGAACTTACCTCCTCTACGTGTGTGTTACACACATTTGTGTGAGAGCAGTGACTTCACACACATAAAACCAACCCACAGACTCTCCCAGCTCCTGTCTCTCCCAGCTCCTGTCTCTCCCAGCTCCTGGATCTCCCAGCTCCTGTCTCTCCCAGCTCCTGTCTCTCCCAGCTCCTGGATCTCCCAGTTCCTGGATCTCCCAGCTCCTGGCTGTCCCTCCGTGGTCCCAATTTCCTGGTTAAACCACGTTGCTTTCTACCTCCTGTCCTTTCCTGACAAAGACTTCAAAAATCCCAAACCCATATAAAACAAACCACCCAGGAGATCAGGATGACACTCTCAGGGGTCTCTGCATCCTCCTGCAGCATCCTTGGTCCCCATGGCTGTCCCGGGGAAGGCACCTGACAGCAGGTTAAAGCCAGGAAGCTTCTCCTGCAGGACAGCAGCGAGCAGGAAAAGCAGCAGGGAAAGGGAGAGGCAGTGCAAGAACTGCCAGCTCTCTATCCACGTGTCTGGGTGCAGTGGCTGCCCCGGGGGTGTTTGTAACCTCCTTTCTCCAGAGGTGGGAGGGAGGGAAAGAACGACAAGGAACCAGAGGAATCTAACACGGGGTTGGGATGGAGCTGAGCAGGCAGAAGCCTGAGCAAGGGCCCTGCAGCAGGAAAATCTCTGCTTTTCCAGCAAGGACACCCAGCAGCACGAGGCTCTCTGGCTTCCCAGAGTGCCTGGGAAGTGCTGGGAACACCAACCCACTCAGCCGGAGCGGCTCAGACGAGTTTTCCTGCACTAAACACTGAGTGAGTCTGGCACAGGCAGACATGGCTGCTCCTTCCAGAGCCGGCGGGGCCTTTGGCATCCAGGCTCCTATCTGGAATTTGGAGAGCTGTCCAGCCCCGGCTCCACGTGACAGACGAGGGTCTGTGGCTCCCACGTGCTCCCACTGCAGAGCAGCGCTGGCGTTCCAAGAACTGCCAAGGAATCCCAGCCAGAGGAATGATAAAGATTTTAACTTACAGGAAATGCTGCTATTAAATAATATTTAAGTCTTAATTATATTTTAAACCAGCCATTTTATAAAAAAAGAAGTTCTATTACAGTGCTTTTGTAGTTAAAGGTCTGTCAACATTTCCATTTTAAACCTTCATTTCTAGGGGGTTTATAATTTGGCCATAAAAATTCATTCTAGGCTGGAACTTGGCAAACAGGGGCTCAGCCTAGGAGCAATATTTTTTATTATCCAATTTGGTTTAAATTGGTTTGGCCGTTTTTAAGTTATAGGAGTGTAAAAAATAAACGTTTACTGGTTTCAGATGCCTTCTCAAGCTTATTATTATTCAAAATTAGCTTTCCCCTCCCCACCTCCAAAAAATACCTTCATCGAGAGGTGGGAGACATCGTTTCACTCTGCTGACAATACAGGAGTTACAGTTCAAATTAATTCCCTCCTTTTGCTGCCAACAACTAAAGAGTTCCTAGAGCCAACCCTGCTTCCACATGGAGCAGTTCTGGCCCCAGCACTGGGAGGTTTGAGCAGCATCTGCCACTCTGTCCCGAGCTGCAGGTCCTGCAGCTGTACAGGCCTTCAGCTGAAATAAATAATTAACTCTGGAAACCTGCATTCCTGGAAAATAATGGAAGACCTTTAAGCGAGATGTTTCTCTGTAGAATTTTATATCGGCTGTGGCAGCTTCCAATAAAAGCTGCAGCTGTGAAGGAGCCAGGGTGTGCAGCGAGGAATTCCTCATCATGGAGCTTCACATTTTCCTTTGGTTTAAACAACAGAACAGAAACTGGTTTATGGCTCAGCTCCCCAACCCACCTGGGTGCCGTAGGGACAAGGCTCCGACGTGCTCCTGCATGTTAAGTGCAGGCAAGGGGGAGCTGTGCCCCAGCACAGCAGAAAGGAGGGGGTTATTCTCGCTCCATCGTTAAACTCCACAATTTCTCATGTTAACATTTGGCTGGTGATGGAGGGGATCAGACCCAGCTCTTTCAGTCTGTCCCTGGGTGTGGTGTCTGTGTCACCTGGGGGTCTGCGTCACCTGGGGGTCCCAGCCCCATGGTGTCTGTGTCACCTGGAGGTCCCAGCACCATACTGGTGTCTGTGTCACCTGGGGGTCCCAGCACCATACTGGTGTCTGTGTCACCTCGGGGTCCCAGCACCATACTGGTGTCTGTGTCACTCAGGAGTCCCTGCACTGAGACCTGGTGTGGCTCATGCCCATAACCCTGTGATGGGCAGCTCCAAGTCCTGCTCCTGGGCTGCCCCACAGGCACCAGCCCCACCCAGGCCTGTGACACTGTCCCCACAGCTCCACAGAGGCTGCTCTCCTGGTTAATAAGGCTCAGAATTCCAAAGGCTAAACCAAGGGCTGGTAGGAACCTGAATTCTTTAGGAGCAACACCCTGCGCTTGTGTCCAAGGCCAGTCCCACTTCCCCTCCTGCCAGGGCAGGAACAGTTTCTGCTGGAGGCCAGGGTGCCACAACTCTGCTCAATAACCATTTAAATTCCAGTCTGCTCCAACAGCCTGGAGCCCTTTGGGCTGCAGGTTTTTAAAGATTTGATTAACTCCCTGAATTCCTTAGGCAGTTTGTCTGGCTTCCCTTCCTAAGCCTCAGACAGAGCCCAAGGAGGTGCTAAACCAAGGATGTCCAGGCCAAGCACATCCATGCCCTGCACTCCCACGGGCCAGGCTGGCAGCTGAGACATCCCTGGAGTCAAGGTGGCTCCTGGCACCTTCCACACCAGGAATGTTTTGCTTTAGGTCATAACTGGAAGGAGAGAAGGACAGTGCAAAGCAAACCTTTCCAGCCAAGGACAGATGCTTTGTTGGAAAGCAAAAGGGCACAGGCCTGTCCTCCCTCTTGCTTCTGGGCTCTCTCCACACCTGCCTGTTCCTGCTTCCCTTTTATCCTGCCCCTTTCCACCACAGGAGCTCATCTTGGATGGTCTGATCTGCCCCCAGCTGTCCCAGGGACAGGATTCATTCCTCACACTGGTGGAGCTGGTTGCTTCCTTCCAGTGGGATGAAGACAGACCAGGATGTATCACAGCTCAGCTGACACAGCTGGAAATGCCACAGCTGGAAATGCCAGAGTGGCCAAGGCAGCAGGGACATGGTGCCACCCCAAAGCTGGACTGGTGACAGGGAGGGCTTGGGAAGAGGAAGGAGCTGTTCTTATCTCTCCACACCACATAAAAGGAATAATCCATATTCGTTTGGATTATACAAGCTCCAAAACACACCTCAGGCTCCGAGCCACGCTCACCCAATCGCAGGAGCCATTTGGTGCCTCATATATTACTGGGCAATAGAGATTTAAGGGATAATGGTCATGGCAGCAGAGTATACAAAGCAATAAACTGCTTTTGAGGTTGGTTAAATGCCAAGTGATGCTGAGGCCTCGATGCCATAAACATTATTTGTATTATATGACAAGATAAGAGGATACAATAAACCACAAAGAAGAAAAATCATTTTCTGGCTGCGTGAAAAGTTCTTGGCTTGGCGTTTCCTGGACACTGCATGAGCAGCACCTCTGAGCACAGGTTTAGGCGGAATAAATTGGTAAATTAAGGGTGGGTTTAAAAAGCAAACGATTGTCTGAGGAAATGGCCTGGATTACTGGGCCTCTGGAAAAAAGACTGGAGTGATGATTTGTGCCACTTATAAAAGTGAAATGGCAAGGAGGGAGGAGGCTGGGGCTGGGGAAAGTCTTGCTCCCAGTCAAATATATTCAATATTATGGCCTCTCTGTTAGTCTGGGCAACAGGAGTGGACAAACAGTTTCATTAGTAAAGATACTCCTCCACAATGATGCTTTGTAAAGCCTCGAGCACCCAGAGCTCCCAAGGCCTCTGAGGCTGGAGCAGAAGGGATGTCCAACCCCAACCTGCCTTTCAGTGCCAGCTCATGTGCCCCAGGCAGCTGCTGGGCCCCCAGGAGGGTTTGATGCAGTTTTCCAAGGGAGGAGACAGAGGCAGACACAGAGCAACTTCCCTGTGGTTCCTGGTGCTGAAGCAGCACCAGAACCCACCAAGCCCCACCGAGCCCCAGACCTGTGCCCTGGGTGCTGTGAGGACCTGGATGAAGGTTCCATTCCCTTGCCCTGCTGGGGTGGAGCTGTCCCACTGCACAGACCTCGGGAACACCTTGGGAACCCCTCCCAATCCAACAGCAACACCCAAGTTCTCCTGAGCCCTGGGCTGTGCTGGAGCCTCTCACCATCCCAGTGCTTGGAAGGGGATTAGGAGATCTTTAATAGTGATTAGCAGCACACAGCACCCCAGATTAATTTCACTGAACAGATTCAATGACCTGTGGCATCACTCTCTGCCTTCCACAGGCATTCCAGAGGCAGGGCCTTGCTCCAGCTCCCTCCCTGGCTCCGAGACAGGGGCACAGCCCTGCTGGGGACAGTTCCACTCCCTCTGCACAGAGAGCTGGGGAAGGGGAAAATGTGCCACCTGTCCTGCTTGGGAAGGCACCAGACACACGACCTTGAGGAGAATCCTTTCTAACAGCACCATCTGCGGCACATTGGGAGTCAGCTGTGCCACCAGGGCCACGCTGCCGGGCAGGCAGGGCCGGAAGGATCCCAAAATATCCCCCAGTGCAGCCCTGGCAACCCAAACATGTTTACAGCCCACTGTCCCCCCCGGGCTGCAGTGACACAGGCACGGCCAGATCTGCTCAGCTATTTTGGGTGCCCATTCCCTCTTCCCCCTCCTCGCTGCCCTGAACAGCTTTGGGGCCTTTTGTCTACATGGAAGGGTCCCTTCCAACTCAATATTCTGTGATTCTGTAAAAACCTTCAACATGGAGCTCCAGTGCAGGACAGAGGACAAAAAAATGCAGGTAAGACACCAGGACTTACAGAGACAGGCTCGGAGCTCCCTGGGCTTAGTGAAGGGATGACTGACCAGCCAGCAAACACCTCCCAACACCTGGAATTCCACAGGGAGGATCTTCTGCCCAACAAACAAACGTGAACTCCATCCCCAGCCCGGAAGCTGCAGCTGAACAGGTTCAGACTGGAAATAAGACATCAGTTTTCCCTCCCAGCAAAAGCAATTAACTATTAGAGCAACTTAACCGAGGGCTGTGGTGAATTTTCCATCACTGGAAATATTTTACATCAAGCTTGGATCATCACATTTAATACCTGCTCTGGTTTGAACAGGCATTGAAGGACGTTCTAGGAAACTGTGCACGAGGTCAGGCTGGATCACCATGAATCACTCTGGTGTGAATTACCCAGATTCCAACATTTCCATATTAACATGAAGAATTGTCAGAATTACCCATAAGCAGCAGGCTGGAACAGCGAAAGGAGGAAGCAACCACCTTTATATGTCATTTGTGGGAGATTGTGGGAGATTAAATTTAAATACATTGTTGTTTGCCTTAATTGCTTGTTTGAATCTGATTTTAAGGCTGTATGATTGAAGTGCTCACACCATTAAGTGCTCAAACACAGCTAATACATTTTATAAATGACTTGCACAATTTCACAGGCAAAGAAGTTTCAGATAAAAAGCAGCCTACAAAAAAAAAAAAAAAAAAAAAAAGGAGAAAGATCACCTGTAAATGGGTAGAGAAGGCTCTGGATGGGGCTTGTGCCAGAAGGACCAGAAAGCTGGGAAGCCTTAACTGTGTGTTTTCAAAGAGCCTCAGACCCCAGGAGTTACCAAATGAGGTTTTTGACCCATTTTTGTGCTATAAAAATAAACAGCATCACAGAACCCACATGCAGCCTCAGAGGACGTGCCCTGGGGATGCAGAATTATCTTTAATTTCAATTGAGAGACCCACAGGAGGCATTAAGGGACTAAATAAATTGAAGAACTGGGGACACACACACAGAGGGGGATAGCCTGGGATTGGTTATCAACTCCCAAACCCATCTCATCCCAGTTTGGCAACCCAACTCCCAGCTGCTGCAGCCAGGAAACCAGAGTGAGCACATCACTTAATATCTAATTCAAAGCCACGTTTCCATCCCCTCCTTCCCCTACAAAAGGCATTTTGAGGTTCTGATGCTTCAGAACAGACAAACATGGATCTCTCTGCACTTCCACAGGAGCTCCAGCTTCCAAGAGCTCCCATTAAATCAGCTCCAGCAGGAATTGTGTGATCCCCCTGTTCCTCCCAGTACCACAGCCTGTGAGAAAAAGACCCCAAGCCAGAGAAGACCCCAAGCTCAGCTCTGGGACAGAATCAGTTTCACTGCAAACCCAAGATAAATGGGATGGGAAGGTGCCTTCCCAGGCAGGTCATTGGAAGGGGATGGGCCTTGTTCAGATCCCTTATCCTGGGAAAGGCAGCAACAGCTTCAGGGAGGAGAAATTCACAATAGGATGGCAAGAAATGCCATCCCAAAATAGCCACGGGCAGTTTGGGGCCCACCTAACGCAGACCATCACCTGTCACATTCCCAGCTGCTCCACAGGACAGCTCTGGAGCCACCTCAGCCCAGGGGGAGCAGGTCTGTCCCATGGGAGGGGAGCAGCAGAGTCCCCAGGAGCACTCCTGAGGGCTCAGTGAGCTCCCCTCAGGCTCCTGGCACACCCCA